>JAABOM020000075.1:4990248-5004843 GCA_011800125.2 Solanum clarkiae | reverse complement strand
GAAGTGCAGACAGTTTAAAGAGCCATTTTGCTTTATTCCATCATACCCCAAAGCCAAAAAATAGTGAATCTTTGGCTGCATCCAAGATTGATGGAAATTCCATAATAGAGAGCCTCAACAATAAATTCCGTGGTCCTACACTGCCCATATTTAACTAGAACTCAGAATCTTATTTCTAATAAAAAGGAGGACACTAGTTTCTTGTTTTTCAAGAAAAGTGGGTTTTGGGTTTTCTTCTTCCTTTTGGATTTGGAAAGGGGGTTTTCCTAATCTAGAAAAAAGGGGATTTGGATGAAACAGAATTAGGTTTTCTATTCAATGCTTGCCGCAGAATTGCAGTCTAATCGTGGATTCGCTTGAGGGCATATGATCACGCTTCAAGAGGTATTTATCAAATTAAATTTTATAAAGTTTATATGTTCTAGCATCATTATATGTGTTCTAGCATAAACGTTTGTGTTATCTATTATTCATGTAAGCAGTACAATCCTTATATGCTTCCGCTGCGCATATGATTTTCCAACACAAACTTCGTTATGGCCTGCATTGGTAATCAAGTTCGACCTTGTGATCTGAGACTACATTTGATAAAAGTAAACGTTTTCTGAAATTTCATTAGCTCTATGAGTATCATGGGGAACAATTTCTTGTGTACAGTTATGTATTAACCACTCGAATTTGAGGAAATCAGCTATCTGAACAAGATATACCCTTATAGTTGCCATATTCCAACTGCTTTGACTAGAATACGAGCCCAAACAAACAGTTGGAAAGAACTCTTTGTTGTTGTTTCTTTTCGTGCATTCTGTTCTTGCTCATCTCTTTTATCTTTATCTTCTCCGGTGCGCTGTCTCCAGATATCTCTTACCATCTTCCAAATATGTAACTCGATGCAACAGTTTTATCCGTCCAACTTTGAGAATGTAGCTCAACCAATTCATGTGAGATTGATCTTTCCAATATATTTATTCATCATGTGGTCCAAATAGCTATAGTATGGAAACTTTTTGTGACCACGAGATATATAAGCATTCGCCAATAATTTGATCAGCTGACATTTGGAACGAATGCACTTGACAATATGAATCATTTTACAAGATCAATTCGGGTGCACTGTGGTTCGTTTAGAAAATGTCGCTGCGGGGACTATATGTTGTTGCCAAATAGAAAGTTGTTACTCTGTGTTAGATTCACTATTCTTTCTTAAAACCACTAAACTGACAAATCATAGTGCATGCACAGCTCCAGCTTGAGATTCAAACTATCAATTTACTGTATATAACTACGTTTGCATTCAGCGTCTAATTTATTTCTTGTCAAAATGTCTTTGATTTAGTTTTGTCGATGCACAAGGCTTCTAATACCACAGCAACTGACTTGATTTAGCACCAGAGTTGTGGATCTGCTCATGTTTTGAGGAAACATATGATACAGTTGCTTGCTTTTGAATTTCAGCGGGCAATTGGTCGTCTCGTATGTTTAAACATAGTTATGGAGTTGCTCGCTTTTGAGAAACATATGATATAGTTTGCTTGTTTATTGTGGTCAGGCCCTTCCCTGAACAATCACTTGTGCACTAGCGATATAAATTTGTTCTAAGTATTTGTTTCAACTTTCTTCAGGAGATCTCAGGATTGCCAACTTCATTGAAGCAGGGGCGACGTGCAGCATCGTCTCCTGAGAGTCTTCGAGCTCAGGCACTTTCATGGAGGAATAGAAGCTTTTGATAGTATGTTTTTCTCGTGTTGACGCGGACTTCGTATATATGGCAAGGAGTTCTTCACATTGCCATTTCCAGATTTTGTAAGTATAAGGAATATGAAATGTCTTTTGGATATGGTATTTCTTTTCAGTGAAACGCTCCTACTTCCTAGTAGCATAAGCGGTTTTCGTGTAGTTTCCGATTGTATTTTGGTTATTGCATTATTTTGTTGTTGCTATGATGATATATGTTTTTTATATAATTCGGATTAAATGACCTAACGAAGAAAACATATAGCTAATTAATCATAACTAAATAGAGAAAAATATATGGATAAATATGTATTATATATTTACGGTTTAATATAAACATTCGATGCGTTGAATTTTTGTTGCATTTGGACATGATATTCACTTGGAGACAAGGCTTTACCATATCAAAATTCAAAAGAAAAAATAATTAAGAAAAAGTTATTTATTTGATCACAAATATTTCTAAAATGCCTCTAATAAAAAGGTAAATAGTCAATAAATAAATAAATTGAAAATTCTATGAAAAATTAGCAGTAGTTATCCTTCAAGTGTGCACTGAATAAATCTGTTTTTATACAATAACTCGTAAATAATATGAGATGTGTAAATCATATCAGATAAGTCTGATCCGACGAGCTCGATTAAGAATGCATTGACCGAGGGAATCGATCACTGACCTCCTTTATGTCACCCGGTGTACCAACTCCTCCCCACCCCCAACCTCCAAAGCTTTATTGCCCGATTAATTTAATTTTATAAATGCTAAATTCATGAATAAAAATATTTCTTCGTGGGAAAAAATTACTTTCAAAAATCAAGCCTAAGACTTCTATTAAAGATTTATATATATTTCATAATGATATCAGTCCAATGATTTGGAAATTTTCAAGCACAACATATGATAATTATATTGGCATTTTCATGATTTCAAAACAACCAATATAAGCTTCCTTTTGGTAGATTTTAAAGTTAAAATATTTGAAACTTATAGACATGTCTTTATTTTTTTTTAAAAAAAAAAAGTTAAGTTGAAGTTTTGAATATGAAAATTCCAAAGTTTTATTGAGGAATTGTAAACATTTAAAAATTAAATTTATCAGATTAAAATTTTATTTTCAAATAAATATTTAAAAATAAATTTTTGATCAAACACTAGCTACATTTTACTTTTTTTTTCTTTCAAAAATTGGAGTACAAAAGGAAGTAGAAATGTGGAGAGGATAATTATTACAACGGAGAGAATTAAATTTTTATCGATAAATTAAAATTTTAAATAATTAATCAGCTGAATTATTAAAATTTTCAAGCTAAATTTTACATGTCCCCACAGATGAACAAAATCCTGTCTACTTTTAGGTGTCAAATGTCAATTAGCCACTAAGATATGTTTTTTCCAAATCAAAATTTTTAACAGCCAATTTGTCATATTTATTGTTATTACCCACACAATTATGGATATATTGAGCTCAGATTGAGAGGATAATTGGCTGTCATTGACCAATTGACCCCACCAAAATTCTTTGGGACCCATTTGACCACAATTTTTCTTTTAAAAAAGAAATTATTTTAAATAATTTTTCACTTTATTTTAATAAATGAAATAATAGACGGGTGAAATATAAAATAAGAAAACTTTACTTAAAGATAATTTGATCATGTCATACCTTTAATAATAGCAATAGCATAAAATTCATTTAAGAAGGATGGGTTCTCCGATTGATTTAGATTGAAATCGTATAAAATTTATTTAAGAAAAAATTCTTTGATTAATTCAGATATAAATCGCATAAAATTTATTTACGTAAAAAATTTAAAACTCAAAATTTTTAACTAAAAATATAAATATTATGTTCATTCCGTCATAATTTTTGATTGGTATTTATAAATACCTACTTGTGTCTTAAAAGCAATGGTTGGCAAGATTCTCTTTTAAGTCAATCAACACTTTCATGTGAAGATACAATTTATTGCATGAAATCTTGAAATATCACAAGTGCAACTAGTTTGAATTCATTTCTATTTATGTAGTAATATTTTTTTATTTCATTTAAAAATTTTAAATTTTACACTCAATAAAAAAAATTATAATCACATAAACATTAGTATTATATATTTATATTTATAAATTTTAAAATATTTTTTTCTTAAACTACACGTTGGTTCAAACTTTGACGCATAAATCAAAATTGTTATTATTATTATTATTATTATTTGGTGAATTTATAAGGAAATATTGTCCAAGAGTCTCGTATAATATGAATCTAAAAAATGAAAATGGGGTGGGATGAGGTGCGGAGAGTCGAGGTAGTTACAAGATGAGAGTAGAAATGAGATAATGATCTTGAAATTACGAGGTGGGATGAGGTGTGGAGGGTCGAGGTAGTTACAAGATGAGAGTAGAAATGAGATAATGATCTTGAAATTAAGTAGTATTTATGAAAGTTATTTTTCCTTACTTGAGAAGTCATTTTTTATATTTGACTAATCAAACATGAAAAGTTAGTTAAATTATCATCATCTATGTACTATAACATATCTCAATGGTGTTTAGATCAACTATCCTTTGCTTCATCTTACAATCTGAACTATCACCATCGATGTATTAAACACACCTCAAAGTTATCTGGACTAACTATATATTGTTCTAATACACCTCAAAGTCGTCTAGACTAACTATATATTATTCCCTTTTCTACATAAATTATCATTAACTATTTATATTTTATAACACACCTTGAAGTTGTCTAAACCAATTATCCATTGTTTTATTTTTCTACATGAACCATCAACATCTATGTATTAAAATGCCTCGAAGTTGTCAAGACCAATTATCCACTGTTCTCTTTTTGAACTAGAACATTCACTAACAGCTAGCCATCTAGCCAACAATAACAAGGCTAAAAAAGAAAAGTAGATCATTAACATTGAATCATATAAGTCAAGTACTTCGTGATTGACTAATCAACATTTTTGCGTTTTCACTTTTCATGAGTCAAAAAACTCTTTCTATTAATAAATTTTAAAGAAAAAAGTCTCTCCAACGAGAAAAAAGGACTTTTGATCGAGGTAGGTGAAAGCATCGTAAAAACTGTGAAAATTAGAAACTTACTTTGTTTTACTGTCTTTTTCTCCGTCGACCTGAATTACCACCTTCTACTAAACTATATAAGTTTAAATTTAAGACGTAACTGATTAACCGACGTTTCTACTTTTTCACTTTTCACGAGTCAAAAAAAGTCTCTTTCTTTTAAGAGACTCTAAATTAAAAGTCCCTCGAATGAGAAAAGAAAGAAATTCTGATCGAGCTAAGTAGAAGAAACACTGTAAAAAATTGTGAAAATTAAGAACTTACTTGGTTCTACTGTCATTTTCTCTTTATATCTGAACCATCACCTTCTACTAAACTACGTAAGTTTAAATTTAAGACATGAAACTCGCGAAATTGTGACAGTCCAAATGTGTTTTTCTCCCATTATCTCATGAAAATGACATTTCTACCCCTGCAAAGACACTCATATGTTAAGAGGAGAATAAAGGCCAATCATAAGCAAATACAAAAAGAGTTGAAAGAGAAAGAGAGAGAGAGAGCGCTCTTCTTCTTCTTCTTCCTCCTCTTGGTTGGCTGATAGACACAGAGCGATTCAATAGCAGTATTTTCCGGCAAGAAAAGAGGTACCCACAATTTTTACAAATAGCTTTAATGGCTTTTCCTTTTCTCTCTCTTTACCTCTAGTTTTTTTCTCTCTCTTTCTCTCTAGATCTAAATTTACACACACCCCATTTTCCCTTTTTCCCCAATATTTCATTCTCCCCCTTTTGATTTCACCATTTGTTTTCAATTTTGGGTGTGGGGTTTCCTCTAATTAGTAATAAAGTTACCAACTTTTTCTTCTTTTTGTGGGTTTTTGTCATTTTTTGCAGATGGGTCATTGAAAGGAACTGAAATTCATCCAAGAATCATCACATTGTTACATTTTTGTTTGTTTTATTGATCAGGTCTTCTCAAGAAGATCTGATAAGAAGTGGGTCGTTGTTAATTTCACACACACACACAGAGAAAACAAGAAAAAGTTATGAGTGCTTCCAGGTTTATCAAGTGTGTTACAGTGGGTGATGGTGCTGTTGGGAAGACTTGTCTTTTGATTTCTTACACCAGCAATACTTTCCCTACGGTTTGTTCATTAACCCCTTTTGCTTCATGTTGTTTAAGTTTTGGTTTGAGGGTGTGTTTGGTAATGAGGGGAAATGATCTTTTTTGTTCTTTGTCCTGTTTGTTTAGATTGATTTGCTGAAAATGTTGAGGAAAAAGGTGTCATTTTGTTGATAAAATGTTATACATTATTGTCAATCAAGACTCTATTTGTGTATCTTGTGATCAGTGGTGGGAGTAGGATTTTGGTTCGACGTCTGCAGTATATACATAAAAGGAATTTGGATGAACCCCCTTCTGCGCCCCCTAGCTCCGCCTTGCTTGTAATTGCTGTATGTGTACCTAAGTTACGTGGAGTCTTCACTTTCAATGCCGCACCCATGTAAGATTCTCCAAAAATACACTGCTTTTGGTGAATCCAACACACACCCGCTGACACTTATGAAGAGTCCGAGCAACATTGTGACTCCTGCTTTTACATCAAACCTGGAAAATGGTTTCCAAAGTAAAATAATTTTTTCAGAAAACATTTTCCTTAAAGTATTTTCTCGTCAGCTTTAATGCTGTGGCGGCAATAATGTGTAATTTACCTGTGTCGATGTGGAGGATTTGAGAATGGGACAGGGAGGGACCTTGTGTAACTGTTTTCACCCTCTTGCTGATTTTCCCTGCTAATTCGTTTTCGCTATATGCTTAATTTGATTCTTTTCAGGACCTGCTCATGAAAATATATCGATAACAATCACGTTAAAAGAACAAATTTCTTTTTAGCCCGTTTAAAAGAGAAAGTTACAGGCATCTCAGCTTTTTGGCTTAGGCATGTCAAGAGGTTCCTGTTGTGTGTTTTGATTTGTTTGCTTATTGAGTGTCTATCTGAACTAATATCTTATTGGAGGCTTATATTGATCTTTTTGACAAATTTCCTTGTTTACACGATCTTTTTGTATGCTATTTTGGTCTTTTCAAAGATTTCTTGGATCTCATAATCTTTTCACATTTCCATCTTCGAAACTAAATTGACGATGGGCTGCCCTTTACGCATCTCCACTTAAAAGTCAGACGTGTTTGTTTAATATCTGTTGGGAGCTAACGTGATCCACCTTGTTTCAATCATTTGGATAAATTGCCAAGCTTGCAACTTTACATGATCTGTTGCTTTAATATCATGTTGCGTGCTAAATTGTACCTTTTTCGATATTTTTACACAAATATTACTTGGTTTACATGTTTGTTTGTTTTATGCTACATTTAGAAGCATATTGAGTTATGTGTTTAACAAATTCATCATGTGCTCCTCTTAAATCAAGTTGTGACAATTAGTCTTAAAGGTAAGGAAGAGAAGACGTTGATTTTACTTCAATATGAACTTGGTGATATTTATATCCGATCGCTTGGTACTTGCTCTTTGCTGCACTTACATCTTTGGTGTTTTGGGGAAAAAAGTTAATTCACTTCACATGCACTGAATCTTTTCTTTTTTTATTTTGGCTCGAATTACAGTGCTTCACGGAATTTTCGTATAGTCTGAGAAGGATTCATTTCATCTTTCCCAAATTTAACATCACTTGCTTTTCCCTCATTCATGTAATTGTTTGACAGGATTATGTGCCCACTGTGTTCGACAATTTCAGTGCAAATGTGGTTGTCAATGGAGCCACTGTCAACCTAGGGCTGTGGGATACTGCAGGTAATTATTTATTTACTCGACATTTATTGCTTGGCGCTTCTGATAACTGTTACATATTAATGCATTTCAATGCATAATATACCTATAATAATGCCAACTATAAGCTGTCCAAATTGTTATGAGTCTGACTTCATTTAATGTATAACAGGGCAGGAGGATTACAATAGGCTAAGACCTCTGAGTTACCGTGGGGCCGATGTTTTCATTTTGGCATTCTCTCTCATTAGTAAAGCCAGCTATGAGAATGTCTCCAAGAAGGTGAGTGTTTCATTATGTATTCTCTTCATTTAATAAGAACGTACCCCCTGATTTTCAACAAGATTAGAGAGTAGTAAGGGTGGGGTGTACACAGATCTTACCACTACTTGGTAGAGAAATTGTTTCCAAAAGACCCTCGGCTCAAGAAAAGTTGTTTCCAAAACAGGTTGAGAAATACATGAATCAAAAAAAATGTGATGAAAATAACTGAGGAAAGAAAATTGACGACAACAGAACTAGTAAAGACAACCAAAATAATAGTAAAAATTGAAGAATATGATAATGATAGAATAGTAATTGACAATATGGTAAGGCCTAACTCGTTCTATTCATTGTCGGTACATGGAAAATTTACTATTTTATTTGGTTGTTTTTCAGTGGATTCCTGAGTTGAAGCACTATGCTCCTGGTGTCCCAATAGTTCTTGTTGGAACAAAACTTGGTGAGGCTTTCATTTAAACACGATCTAATCTGCAGTTTGTTTCGTAGATCTGCATGAGGTGATAATCAATATTGTCTGCAGTCTTTTTATTTATTTAGTACTTATAAATTCTCAATGATCAAAAGAAGATACGCCAGTGCTATATGACATTACCACTGTAAGAGCCTAACTTGATAGTGCTTAGGTTGTTACTGATAGATGAGATTAAAGATTTCTGCTGTGCTCGAAGTACAAGGAACGCTTTTCCTAGTTAAGAGAACAGATTTAATGAAACTGCTGAAGAGTTAATAGAATGGGATGATGAGCCATCTAGGCATTGAAGTTGTGGAACGGTTGGTGGCTGGTAAATGCGTGATCGTTCCCGCCTTCATTTCTTTTCTCGTTGATGCCTCTTCGATTGAGTTGAAAGAATGGATTTTCTTTCTAGGTACCTATTCAAGGATGCGTTGTTATAACAAGAAGTAATCTCTTTTGAATCTGAAAAAGCTTGGTTATCAACTTGTGTTGAGTAATGATATCTTTGCTCATTATAACATGCGGAATCATACTATAATACACTTTCTCCTTGCATTCTGTATCTCATTTTTTGCTGCTAATGTCTATCAGTGTGTTTATTCTGCTGTTTTATATGTTTACTATTGTTGATTCCAATTATCTACGCCTAATTAGACTACTTTACCTCCTGTATTGTACTCAGACCTTCGGGATGATAAGCAATTTTTCGTTGACCATCCTGGTGCTGTGCCGATTACTACTGCTCAAGTAAGAATAACTAGCACTCTTCCTCTTTTTGATTGTATCCGAGGGACAATGCTTTCTTTTTCTTTTTTGTACTGTTGTCCTTTCACTTGATATCTCTTATTTAACCCTTAAGGGTGAGGAGCTGAGGAAAACGATTGGTGCACCTTCTTACATTGAATGTAGTTCAAAAACACAACAGGTACGTTTTTACGTTTTCCCTGCAGCATCTATATTTCTTGCACCGGATATCTATTCATGTACTTTTTATTGTAGCACTTGGTTGAATTTGTCCTTGTTGCAGAATGTGAAAGGAGTCTTTGATGCTGCCATTAAGGTCGTCCTCCAGCCTCCCAAGACGAAGAAAAAGAAAGGGAAATCTCAAAAGGCCTGCTCGATATTG
Organism: Solanum clarkiae; assembly: GCA_011800125.2. NCBI lineage: Eukaryota > Viridiplantae > Streptophyta > Magnoliopsida > Solanales > Solanaceae > Solanum > Solanum clarkiae. The sequence continues at coordinate 4,995,431 of JAABOM020000075.1, read as the reverse complement.
TGATCAACTATAGGTCCAACGATATTATCTCATCACAATTCCCGTTGTAACATCCCCCCTTATGTCCCTTTATCTCAGACGAAGTAGGAGGTCCCCGTCTGTCTTATTCAGAACTACTAACGATCTCTCGAAAAATGTTTCAGGTGGCTTGTTTTTCTGTATAATTGTTGTTCACCTTGTAGGCCACTTTAGTGTGACCTTTTGTTTTGATTTGGTTTATGTATTAACAACTGAATGATCCCCAGTTAGGAAAACAAATTCTTTTTGGAATTTTGGGCTTTATATTTTCTTGGTTTGCATCTCATTTTAACCTTTTAATTACTTTGAGATGTTCTTTTAAAACCACCACATGATTCGGTGTAGTGAATGGGTTTACTCCCTAATCAGAGGTCTCGAGTTCGAACCTTGGGAATGGATAAAATTCTTGGTAGGGAGCGTTACCGTTTGAAACCATCAAAGGATGCAATTACTCCCCTAACGAAAGGTCTTAGGTTCGAGCATTGGGTATGGAAAAATTCTTGGTAGGGAGTGCTACTGTTTAAAATCTTCAAAGGATGCAGTGTAGTGGATGAGGTTACTCCCTTAACTAGAGGTTTCAGGTTTGAGTCTTTAGGTATGAAATTTTTTTAAGAGGAAGTGCTATCATTTAAAACCATCAAAGAATGCGATGTAGTGGATGGGGTTACTTCCTTAATTAGAGGTTTCAGGTTATGGAAAAATCCTCAGTTGGGAGTGCTACTGTCTAAATAAGGTTCTATTTTGGATTTGTCGAAATGAATATTAGATACTAGGTGAGAAATTAAAAAGAATATAAAATATTTCTTCCAAAAGAATTTTATTCTTCACTGCTATTTCTTTTACTTTGATTATCTCTAATTCATTTAGAGTAACTATCTTTCTTTTTTCAATATTTTCATTAGTGTTTTACTCTTGCATATTTTTTTAAACCATGATCTAAAAAATTTTGCAATTTATTGGGAACAATATTTCTATCTCATAAAGATGAAGTAAGGTCTACGGACACTTGTACATGTCATCTTCTAGTAATTCAATTTTATTAGTCTCTAGGTCACTATTACTTAATTATAATAATATTATTAGTAGTAGTAGTATTGTTATTGTTATTTATTATTATTATTATTATTATTATTATTATTATTATTATAGTATTAATTAGAATATAATATAGAAATTCATAAATTTTAAATCTTTGTGAGCTGGAGTTTTTGTCTTTTCTAACTTGGCCTGATTGTGAAGCAACTCTACTGCTTTTTCTTTCCATTTCCATTATTTATTCATCTTTTTAAAAAAAAAAAATATTTTAAGGAAAAAATATTATTTGAATTTCCCTTATTTATTCATCTTTTTAAAAAACAATATTTTAAGGAAAAAAGAATATTCTCTTTGTGAAGTTGAAAGTAGATACATAAATATATATATTCCCATTTTCAGTAGAGGTGATCCACTCCTTGGTTATTTTTTTTTTCTCAAAAATAATAATAATTCTACAGTTGTCTCTGATTTTTTTTTCTTCCAAAATTTAAATTATTATTTTCTTTTAAAAATAAAGGATGTGATCTTTACAAACATGGCACAAAGTGGCAAACTTGATTGCCACTCATTGGTTATTATGTAGATTCTCCTTTGGCAATATATATATTATAGAATTTGACATTTCGAAGGCCCAACAACATGGTGATCCACAAAAATAATGAATTCAATTAAATCAAAGAATTAAAAGAATTTTTTAGAAAAGTTAATTTGGAGTTGCCATTTAATTTTAAGGATAATTAGAAAATTAATTAATTATTTACAAAAAATTTGTGAACCAATTAGCTTTTAGGTAAAGTTCAAATTACTTCGAAGGGAAGGTATTAACACTTACCATCAGAATCCACAAGTGTGGATCCCAACTGAACTCCTTTTTTTTTTTAAACAAGGAGGAGATAAACAATATGACACAAGTATAATAATCATGAAATATATACAAAGAGAGGTAAATAATAATATGAGAAACGACCTAACATGCGTTAGGCAAATATTAGGTCGTTTCTCATATTATTATTTACTTCACTCTTTGTATATATTTCATGATTATCATACTTATGTTTTATTGTTTATCTTCTTCTTAATTTGAAAAAATAAATTCAGTCAGAACCCACAGTTATGGATTCTGAAGGATGCTAATACCTTCCATTTGGAATAACTTTAACTCTTACCTTAAATCTAATTGGTTTCATAGACCTTTTTGTAAATAATTAATTAGTTTCCTAATTTATCTTAGGTGATGACTATATAATTTTTCTAAAATTCTTTTAAATTATTTAATTTAGTTAAATTAATTATTTTTTGTTTGGGTCAGATGGGGTTGATTTAAAAATTTATAACTAAATCTACTAAACTTATCATATTTGTGCATTTAAAAATATTGAAATTTAATCATTGCATCAAATAGAATAATATTCATTGTCATTATTTAATAAATATTGCATTTAGTGAAAGGCTAATACTTTTTTAGATGTGTTTTTGTTGACGCTATGCACACGTACATTAAACTAGTCTATATTAAAAGTGTGAAGATCCTTAGAATTTTGTTTAAACCTTTTGCCCTTTATTAAAAACCTCTTCTTTAGACAAAATTATTTTTTCACTTTAGAATTTCTTTATATTTAGAATTCACTTTTGATTTAGGACTATTCTGTGTAAATAATTAACTATAATTTTAACTATCAAATATTTTGTTAATAAACAATTAAAAGTATATAATATAATAACTCCTATAAAATTATATTGGAAATATTAAACTACTCCTTTTATATTTAGGAATCTTTTGTTACATTAAATTTTAATCGATTAACTATTTAACTTGTAATATTCAACTCTAAATTATTACTTTATGTATTAAGAAACTATTAACATATCTATATAATAAGCAATTGAACTAATTTTATCATCTTTGTTGTTTCACAATAGATTAAATTATTGCATCAAACTAATAGTATTTATTTAACTATATTTACATAAGTATTGTATTTATTTAGATAGAAAGTATTATTTATATATAATTTTTAAAGTGACGCGGCACATAATACGTGCAAAGTACGTACATTGAACTAGTACATTTAATAAAAGTGAAAATTCTATCTTCTTTTTCTAGGAATGCTAAATTCAGTTTAGGATACTTACAAGTTTATCCTTTATGGGAGTGAAGCTGTGACAATCACGGTTTGTTAGCGATTGTTGAGAATCATCACGAAGCAAATGAAGTCCTACGATTGTCGAGAATCCTCACAAAACATATGAATTTCAATTATTCATAACTTAAAAGTTTGTCAAATTGATGCGTAGAGTTTACTCTAACCCTAACCATTTCTAGGTTTTTAGTATGCATCTCGCAATACTCATAATAATATATTTATAGACAATGCTAGAAGTAATAATTGAAATAATTAATGGGCCATCGAATTATTGCACTAGACGTATGTTCATAATGATGTCATACTTGCCTTTGGCACTCCGGAGAAATAAATCTTGATTGAACCCAAATTATTTTTTTCAATAAGTAAATATAGAATACGCAAACAATTATTTCACCTCATAACAATCCATTTATTATTATTTTTCGCAAAATGATGCCTATTTACATTCACCACATAAATAATGCTTGTGTTCAAGATTGGAGCAACAATATTAGATATGAGGTTGATTGAAGCTCTAGCTTTCACTTAGATTCTCTATTTGTATTAAAAAATTCATAAAATATTAGATTCTGAACTCAATAATTAAAATATTTAATTTATATTTTGAAATTTTAAAAAAGCTAAGTAATTTTGTAACTAGTCTGTTAATTTTTTAACCAACCCTATTTAGCCCAAACAAAGATAAAAACCCGAAATTTCTTCTTTCTTCTCATTGTGAATAAAGGAAATTTGAGGTTTTTATTTCTATTTGGGTCAGATCAGGTCGATTTAAAAATTAACTAACTAATATATTTAATGGAAGTGGGAATTCTATCTTCTTTTTCTAGGAATGCAAAATTTAGTTTAGGAGGCTTACAGGTTTATTCCTTTACGGGAGTAAAGCTGTGACAATGACGACTTGTATTAGTGATTGTCGAAAATCATCACGAAGCAAATGAACTTCTGCCATTGTCGAAAATCCCCACAAAGCAAATGAATTTCGATTATTCATAACCTAGAAGTTCTTCAAATTGATGCATAGAGTTTACTCTAACCCTAGCCATTTCTAGGGTTTTAGTATGCGTCTCTCAATACTCATAATAATATATTTATAGACAACGCTAGAATCAATAGTTGAAATACTTATTGGGCCATCTAATTATTTAGCACGGTACTAAGTGTTAGCGGTGACCATTGAATAGGTTTCTTCAGCTTGAGTTAGGTTAAAAGCACGTCGAAGTCGCTGTGGGTATTTAAATTGAATTGAATGAGTTTGATTGAAGTTCTAATTTTTACTTAGATTTTATATTTGTATTAGAAAACTCATTAGATATTGATTTTTAAACTTAATAATTAAAATAAACTACAAAATTAATTAATAATTCAATATTCATAAACGTCAAATTGTACCTTCACTTTCTGCCTACATTAAAATCCCGACATAACTTATCTCGAGTTTAAATTGATCTTTAACTCAACACCATTAACAAATCAAGATTTAAGTATCCAACTAATAAATTAGTGTCATAAGAATATCATTCTAATAAGATAGGAAATACCATGAACATATACATAAAGAATATTCTTTACAACAAGATGAAATTACATGACACATGCACAAATGAAAAATATCTAGAAATTGTTGCATAATTTTTATTCTTTTCAAATTAAAAACATAAAATAAAATTGGAAAGGCGAAAAAAGTTAGGATTTATTCAGTATGGAGGAAAATATCTAATTTTCTGTGTTAGATGCTTGATGATCAAAAATTTTGAAAAATATTTTTTTTAAGAAAATAGATTTCTCAAGAATGAGAAAAACGATTTCCCTTATAAAAGTAGAAAAAATCAGTTTTACGAATAACATTTCATATTAATTGTGTCCTTCTACCATCCAGTACACCACATCTTTACTCCATCCCCACCGCCCCTATCTCCGACACCCCACCCCCACCCTCACTCTCACCCCACGTAGTATTTTTTTTTAGATTATATACAAATACTT
>JAABOM020000075.1:4967321-4990148 GCA_011800125.2 Solanum clarkiae | reverse complement strand
GAATTAGAAAAGTAAATAAGAAATGCACTTATTTTTTCTAAAAATCGGAAACACCAAGGGTTTTTTTTTCTTTTCATTTTGTTTCTTCACAAATTCTTAAAAATCATCTATCGTCCCTTTTTAAAGTGCATATTTTATTTTATTTTATTTTTTACAAATTGCTTTTTGCCATAGAATCTATACCAATGAGTGACCACTAAATAATTATTGAAAAAAAGAAATGATTCTCTTTTTCTTGCATATATATATTTCCATCCTTTCTTGAAATCCTTCATCAACTTGATATTTTCTCTCTATAAAAACTTCTCAATTATTAATCTCATAAACCAAAAAAAAAATTATTATTTCAATCCAAGTAGTAAGTAGAATTAATTAATTAATGGCTTCAAGGAGAATTCAAAAGGAACTAAGAGAGTTGCAAAGAGACCCTCCTACTTCATGTAGTGCAGGTAAAAAATAATAATTATTATTTTTTAATATATCATATTTTGTGTCGCTTGATATTTTTGAGATGAGGGTCTTTCAGAAACAACCTCTCTATCTATGAGGTAGTGGTAAGGTTTGTGTTCATTTTATCCTCCTCAAACCCCATTCGTGGGATTCCACTGGGTATGTTGTTGTTGTTATTGTATTTTGCATCATTCCAAAGGGATCAAAATTACGTTGGAGTTGTAAATATTTCTCATCCTTATTTAGAGATTTCAAGTTAGAACATTTGATATGTAAACATCTTTAGTAAAGAGCATTTTATCTCCTAAAGTGAAACTTCCTAGTTTCTGATGCGAAGTTTGATTAGTCAAACTTGAAAACAAATACCAGAACTAGATGGGAAACCGGAAAATTTTTTCTTAGGGGGTCCTTTGGTGTATCCTAGCGTCATGGAGTTTCACTTTTTTATAAGTTTGAAATCTATGATAATGTCATACACTTCAAAAATTGTCGCAATATTTTAAATTTTTCACTTGTTTAGGTTCTAAATTCACTAAATTTGTCATGTTTTCTCATAATAAATGATTTCTCACCAAATTTTCAAGCTTAGACTATTTTTCAAGAAATTGATACAAATAGTTGTCCACCAAAACAATATCCAACATATATATAGTTTTTGTATATTAATATTATATAATATACACAACATATGTTTTTTAATATAAAATTCAAAAAGAATTCATTTCATTTTTCCAAAAATTTTGGAAAAAAGTCACTTCTTCCGTGAAGGCCTAAAGAAGAGCCTATTCATGTGGCTTTTCTCGAGAAGATAAAAAAAATCAGATGTTAATGATGTATTATCGACATTTATCCCTTGTGAAGAAATATAAAATTTTATATATTTGACTAGCAAATGCAAAAAAAATTTTATCGATCGATCAAGTATATAACTTACTCTTTTTTTTTTTTTAGGTCCTGTGGCTCAAGATATGTTTCATTGGCAAGCAACTATTATTGGCCCAAATGATAGCCCTTATGCTGGTGGTGTTTTTCAAGTGGCCATCCATTTTCCTCCTGATTATCCTTTCAAACCTCCTAAGGTATAATTATACACTCATTATACATTGAACATACATCAAAAATCATCATTATTATTATTATTGTTCTAATCTTTATTTTTAATGAATTTTAGCCATTATAATCAATATTATATAGTAGTAATTTTATATTTGTTACATGTTGAATATATATCACAACTCCATCGACTAGATTGTAGTTGTGTGATTACGAACTAGGCAAACATATGATATGCATATACATTATACTACTATAGTTTGAAAAAATTACAATTTATAGTTATAGTTAAGGTTTTATTGTTCTTTTCCCTAGCCACTCTTCATCTCTCTCGCCTCTCTCCTCTCTCTCTCTCCAATCTCTTGCCAAATATAAAATATATATATGTATATCAGTTGTATATATACAATTATTTGACAGATATACATATTCAATTCAATAGATATACATATACAGTTCGTCTCTCTCCACTCTCTACCCTCTCACTTGCCTCTCTCCTCCCTCTCTCGATCTCACTTGCCTTTCTCATCCCTCTCCAATCCGTTTGCCAGATATATAAATATATATGTATATCAGTTACACATATACAATTATTTGACATATATACACATACAATTTGACAAATATACGTATATAAGTGCCGCTCTTGACTCTCTCTCGATATCGCTTGCCTCTCCCCTCCCTCTCTCAATCTCGCTCGTCCCTCTCCTGTAATATGTAACTATAAATCATAATTTTAACAAACTATAACTATTTTAATTATTTTTTACCTTATTATATTCCAGATGTTTGCTCTCAAAAATCCTCATATTTGCATTAGATGATTGAATATATGACATACATTTATTTAATAAACTTTTTCCACTTCCTATATGAATTAATTTTTTTTTACCAATATAATTAATTTATATTTTTATCATTTATTTTGGTAGGTGGCTTTCAAGACCAAAGTATTCCATCCAAATATAAATAATAATGGAAATATTTGTTTGGATATTCTTAAGGATCAATGGAGTCCTGCCCTCACTATATCCAAGGTGATTAATATGCTCTTTATATATTTGTTAAATTTTTTTAGCACGTTACTTCCTCTGTCTCTTTTTAGCTGTTATAATTTTCATTTTTAAAGTTAAATTATATAAATTTTGATTAATATTTAAGATGTATTTTTTTGTCATATTGGGGCTTGATATTTTTAAAACGCGGGTCTTTCGGAAACAGTCTCTCTATCTATATGAGGTAGTGCTAAGGTCTGCACAAATTTTACCTTTCCCAGACCCCACTTGTGGAATACGACCGAATACATTGTTGTTTCTGATATGAAAAAAAGGTTGCAATCAATAATATTTTTCTTATAGTTTTTAAATATCTTAATTTTAATTTTTAAAATATCAAATTAAATTGAAATAGCTAAAAAGAGTCTGTTTCCTTTATCACACATATGAGATGGGCGAACCTTTTTTTTCAAGCTAAATAAAAGCCTTTCCTCAATTAAATTACTAATTTAAAGAAATTATTGATTTAGTTTTAAAAATTAGCTAAATTGACTTTTGAAAAATGTAACATTACAATTAAAAAGGAACAGAAGGAGGATTATAATAGGAAATTCCTCTACCGACTTAATTAATGAATCGGTCTAGAAAGCTACACTAAGAATTCTCTTTCATAATCATCAAACTATTGTCCATGATACACGATTTTATATTATCATCCATGTTTATTTTCTTTTACTTTTAATAATAGATATCTTTACTTGTATGACTTAAATTTCTCGAATAAAATAATTATTTTTTTTTTAATGCAGGTTTTGCTATCTATATGTTCACTACTAACAGATCCAAATCCAGATGATCCATTGGTACCAGAAATTGCTCATATGTACAAGACTGATAAGCACAAGTATGAATCAGTGGCCCGTAATTGGACCCAAAAGTATGCTATGAACTGACTCGTTGTATCATGTGGAATTAATTGAGGTGCAGAAAAACTGATCCAGACGATACGTTTTTTCTAATTTATAAAAAAAAAAAGCTCATGCTACTTGTTATGACTTATAACCATATAATAAGTGCAGAAAAAAACTAGTATAAAAATTGTGAAATGAGAAATAAGTCACAGTTGATATAAATTTATCTATGCAAATTTGGGTTAATTAAATAGTGTTCTTTTTTATCCCTTTTCTTACTAACAACATAAAATGTTATAAATGAAATTTCTTGTTCTTTTCTATCTGATATTCGATGTCCATTTTGGGGCCATGAATAATCCATATTCTACCCATAAATAATACTTTCTCTGTCCCATTATATATGACACTGTTTAAGACTAGAAAAAATTTTTGAAACTTGTGTTTAAAATCATCCATAGATATTTGTTTGATTAAAAATAATTTCATTAAGGGTAAAAGGGAAATTTTAAAATTAAATTGTTTCTTATTCCAGTAAGTTTACATTCTTTTTGGGATGGACAAAAAAAAAAAGTGTCAACATAAAATGGAATAGAGGAAGTATAAGATAAGATTGCGTAAAATAAAAACTGATGATTTGGTCCTTCCCTCGCACACAGCAGAAGCTTAGTACACCGGACCAGACTACACTGAAATGATCAACCTCTTTTCCAAGTAAATTTCGTGCTCAACACAGACAAATTTCAATAAGATGTAACTATGTAAACATCCAACAAACTTATCTAGCAATTATTCATAATCACAAGTTTGATCTGCATCATATAGCCTCGAATTTACAGACAGATTTTTACGCGAGAGGATTGTTAGAACGATCAAAATCTAAAGTATAACGCACCACGGAATGGTTAGAAAATATACAGATATTTGCAGCTTCTTCCGCAAGCCTGCTGAAAAAATGCAGAATCTCGACCGACATTGTATTGGGGAAAAAAGTTATCTGCTTCTGTAACATCAAGAATGCCAATTCCTTGACAGAAAATGTCTCTTTTTCCATTAAGACTTTATCGGTTCATATTTCTCACCAACAGCACCACCTTTATCCTTCTGGAACTGGATATAGCGCAATGTGCTAGCAAACAAAGCGTCTGCAGCAGGATCAGCTGTTTTATTTTCACCTTGCATTTCAGTTGTTATTAGCTCGATTAGACTCTGGATGGATGCGACAGTGATCTGTGGGACCCCCTTCTCATAGAAATATAGATACCTGACATCATACAAATGATGAAGTGTATCTAACGTCAATGACCTGCAAAAGAGAGACCGTATCCAAGAAAGGCAAATAAACAAGGATGAATAGCATTGTTTTACTTGTTTAGAATTTCTATAAAGAGCAAGACCGATCCACTGCTGCCTCGGGTTGCATTTGACATTTGTTGAGCAGCATTTGCAATCCTTAAGGCTCGTTTTAAGCAAAGCAAAACCCTGGATCAATGAAAAAGAAACAACCACGTTAAGAAGAAAAAGAAAATGACAGAAAATTTTGAAATCAAGGAGTGGAACTCAAGGGACAAAACTCAGAGTGGCTCAGAGAAGACCCATAAACACAAACTGCAACTCGTGCACGTATAAGCCAAGCGTAATGCTAACAATAGGAGTGGGTAAATAGCGGGGGCCAGAAGTAAACATCATCCCTCGTATGCATGGCATAATTACTAACCTCTCTCCATCCTTGATGCTATCCTGGTCATCAACCCAGAAAAGATGTGCACAAGAGTAGACAGCTTTGCACTGATCAGGCTTCTTCAGGAGTTTTGCCGAGTACTAGATGATATTAAGAAAAGAGGGGACAAACGGTTACAATCATAGAATGGTCAGGCTGAAATCAGGAATAAGAAAATAAGGGATAGTAAATTAGTTACCCCTGTAGCCTTGTGTGTTAACGTGTCCCTGTTCTCAACACCAAAGATGTGCATTCTCTGAAGAGTACCTATTATTAAATGTATTGCAGTCACCTGTGCTTTAGAGTCCTATCAAAACATTCAACTAAAATTAGACAAATTGAGCAACGCATGAAATGTATAATCAATGCAGACATACTGAAATTGAAAATAGAGATCATAATAAAGTAAAGAAAGGATACTTAAATACTACCGAAATCTCTTCCTCGTATAGTATATAAGCTTGGGTGAAGAATTCATAGGCAACAGGCTCTAAGTCAGAGTCATTGGCAGCCTGAGCAACATAACTACAGGTCAGTAAACACATTCTTTTTTAATAAGGTCCACAATCTTAACGTGTCTTAAGGATAAAATCATGTACCTCAGCACACTCCAGGTACAACCTTAGTGCTAGTTTAGGTACTGGAACACTTGAGAGAGCCTCAATTATCTGAAACAAAGTTTATGCAATTCATAAGTAAATTTCCTCAGCACAATCTCAGGTATCACAGGATTATTGCAAATAAAGGAAGAGAAGCTGGAGATAAGAAAGGATACAAGAGAAGCAAATCTGATCTTTTCTTTTTCTTTTCCCCAGAAATTCATAATGATGGTCGTGTTATCTTGAGAGCTTGATATGCAATTCATCACATAAACACCATTCAGCTATATTACCTGATTTAGAATCTGAAAAATTTTCTTAGGTATAGCAGATGCCTCTTCATCTGGAGAATTTTCATCTTGGTTTTGCAGTCGCCTTACCAACTAAAAAAGAAGGAAAATTACAACATCAATAGGTAAAGGAAACAGTCAGTTGTGTAACAATGTAAAACTCGCTCAGTCCCTCTCCTTTTTCCCGAAAAACTAGGAGGGCGTTGCTTTCCATTTTCTGTAATTTACTCCTTTAAACAAGCAGTTGCGCCGGAAAAGGATCATCTTAAAATGCATATACAATAACTCATCACTTAATTAATTTATTCCGAAGAAGACAGCATGAAGCATTTTACACTCCACCCATCTTGTAGTCATTGAGTTGTGAATTCAAACCTTAAGAGAACTAAAAATGAGGGGAGGGACTGTAAAGGGAAGCCTCTTTGGTCCTCCTGTCACAATATGCTTCTTCACAGTGCAAATTATCTGCAAATCAAAGAAATGGTAAACCCTATCAAATCTGAAAAGCAAGATACCAACAACTATAGACAGAGATATAAATATTATAGCCACATAGACACATAACACTGGATTGACGCATTTTACTTTGCACAAACAAACATACAAGAAAAATAAGGACATCACACTCTGCTACTTGCAAGATGAATGAGAATCTCATCAATGGATTTTCTACAACATACTTAGTGTAATCCCACAAGTAGGGTCTGAAGAAGGTAGGATATATGTAGACCTCACCCCTACCTTTGTGTTTGAATTTAATCTAAAATGGTAAAGCTTATCTGATCTAGTCGTCTTAGAATTTCTATTGCGCAGTGGCAAGTCAATCATGTCATATCCATCACTACAGCTGCCACATCATAGATTAAATGACATCATCTCAGTACTATTTTGACTACTCCCAATATCTGGTCAATCCATGCTGATGCAAACCAAAAGGAGTGGAGGTGTTGGATGTTGCTCACTCATGCTATAACTCATATTTCTCTAATCAACTAAAGAGTAAGGATAAAACATAGAGTTCCAAGAGACCGTCTGCCCACCCAACTGCTCCCAAGTTTCCCATTTAAAACCAGTTTTGTGTAAAGTCAAGGGTGTTAAATCTAGAACAAACAGAGACTTCAATACAAATGCTTTATTTTGTCTCCACTTAGAACACAATACGAAATGCAATGTGAAGAACTTTACTTGAAGAAATATAAGGAACATATCACACATGTAAACTTGGAGAAAGATCCACGTAGATATTCGACCATAATGGGCATTCAAGAATCGGTATGGAATTTAATGAATTTGAAAGAAATTTTATTTAAACAATCTATATGGAACTTTTGACGCATCTATTTGTGTCAAGGGTCCAGGATATGTAACTGCTCAAGAGTCAAGATATAATCTATTCATCTAGTAACCTTGCTTGGAAACTTTTGGTAACACACAACAGATAGCTAGTTCAATGGAACCAATTGATTTTTGTATTCGATTACAATCAGAGTAAAATCGTGGATATCTTATAAAAACATCACATTACCTTCAAGATGGAAGTTATCCTATAGTTGTTGTGTTCACGCATGTTTGAAATGAGAATTACAATATTCATACTTATGGGAATAGGAATGAAAAATATGAGATACTTTTTCCCAAAATAGGGACAAACAGAAATGGAGACAGAGTAAAACATTCATAATAAAGGTGCTTGTGTAGGTTCTTAATTCAACACACCTCCATTATTCTTGGCTTCCTGATGCCATAAGCTCCTCCCTTTGGGAGTTCCATTTGCTTTTAATCTGTTGTATTCTTACCATCTTAAGGGGCGTTCGGTTTGAAGACAAGCTATGGCAGGATTACTTATCCTAGTATATTTTTTAGTGAATGTTTAGTTTGTTGTATTAAAAATAATATGCATAGCACAATTTCTAAGAATAAATTATTTATTTACAAAAATACCCTCCAATTGTACAGGATGCGAAAAGTGACGTATAAAATGGGGGTATTTTTGTCATTTTAACTATTTAATCCCGGGATAAGTTATCCCACGATTATTATAGCACCAGAGACAGGGATAACCTGTTCTGGTACTAATTATTCATGGGATAAGTCATCCCAATATTTGTAACAAATAAGGGATTAAACGGTACTAAAAACTTATCCCAGGATTATCTTTCTTTATCCATCACACCAAACGCGTCCTTAGTTCTTCTCCCTCTATCTTCATGGTTAAGCTAATTTCTCTACTCCTTGGTCCAGATCTAGTTCTAGATCTGAACATACAAATTGCAAACATGGAGCAGCTTATTTTGCTATGATCTTGTTGGTAGCAGACTTGTTGCTTCAATCAACTACAACAACAACAACAACATACCCAATAAAATCCCACAAGTGGGGTCTGGGGAGGGTAGAATGTACGCAGACCTTACCACTACCATAAAAGTAGAGAGGTTGTTTCCTGGGAACCCTCATCTCAAAACCCGTAAGCAGAAATAACTAGCAGACTTGTTGCTTCAATCAACTATAAATAAGAAATTATTTTGACCTTTTGGGGTGGCCCAGTGGTTTGGGCTAGGAACTTCCATGTTTCTAAGGGCTTTTGAACTACCAAACCATTTGTTGTGACAACCTTCATTTGGAAAGATATCTAGATATGATATCAAACTGTGACTTTGTTGCAGAATGGTGTAAAGTTGAATATCAGAATGTTGGGAGCACAGATGCTGTTATATCAGATATGCGGTCCCTCCAATCTTGTACACAACTAAGTGCATTTGGCATTCTTATGAATAAAAATCAGATGGAAACTTATTCCTCTCATATCTCAAAAAAGAAAACGATCAACAAAAGAAACCATGAAAAGCAAAACCAACAAAATGCAAAGCTATCTCTTTATGGCTAATACTTCATCATTATGCATACGTGTTTTCTTACTTTCAAGTCACATCGTACCAAATATCAGAAGGCTACAATCACTTGCAACATAAGTCAAAGAGTCATCCATATCAGTCTCATTCCAGGCTAAGGAGGAATATGAGTGTTTGATGTTGTAAGGATGCTTATTTAACCCTCCCTCCCTCCCTCCCTCCCTCCCTCCCTCCCTCTGTGGGAGTGAGAGAAAAGAGATAGAGAAATGGTAATTTTCCCTAACCTCATTGTCCTGGCTATACTTTCTGTGATGTCCCTAGAAAACATCAGCCCATTGTCCCAAAAAAGGATCTAATTTTTTGCCATTTATAAATTAATGTTTAATGATTCTACAGAATGGAAAGTGGAAAGATGTACGAGGCCAACTTTTACAACATTTTGTGCCAAAGGAAATTAAAAGAAGGTTTCTCAATCAATGTTACGCCAATCAAACCATGAGATTCAATTTTTTAACAAAGTAGTAACTAACAGTACAAGAAAGACAATTTTAGGCATCTTTGTGGTACTGATCAACAACAACTACATCTCGGTCTCAAACAAGTTGGCAAACAAGTTGGGTCATCTATATGAATCATCATTTATCATGTTTGTCCATTTAAATTTATTTCAGGAAAACATTATACACACAGAAAAAGCACTACAAATCTCCATATTTTTCCATAGCATAAATATCGGACACGCGGCTACAAGATTCCCTAGAAAGCATAACACCTGAAATAAATATACTAACATGATAAGAATATATTCCAAACTAATTGGTATCACTCATATAGATCTTTTTCTTTCCTTGTGCCCTATCTTTCGCCAAGTTGCGTGGATTTCAAGAAATTGAAAGTCTTTCAAGACAACTTTTCTCGATGTGATTTTAAGACTGCCTATCCTCTTTGAACACTTTCACTCACCATGGTCTCACACCAATAAATCAGTACATCTGGAGGTCAATGGAATATATGACCAAACCACCTCAAGCAACCTTCTATCATGAGGTACTTACACCTTTGGTCGAATGTCATCAATTTTTATCTGTCTGATCTATTATGACCACACATCCATCTTTGCATTTGCATCTCCGAGACACTCATCTTGTGGATGTGTTGGACTTCAATGGCCAAATATTCACTCACATATAATATTGATGGTCACCCCCATATAACATTGTTGGCCTTAAAACTGTTTTACTAAACGTACTTATCAGAACAAAAAATGCCTAGGCATCTTCGTGGAACTACTCAAAACAAAAAAATATTATAGGTATCTCTACTGTGTGGTCTCATTAATCAGATAATGGTTGTTCAGGTAACTGAACAAAGGGAAAATGAAATTGAGTACATGCTCCACAAAAAATGACAAAATTGACTTAAGTTGATAAACTTGACGAAATTCAAACCCAAAATATAAGTTGTACATAATACAACACACTTTTCCAGCAATAACTGGCGTAAAGAGGCTATCCGAGGAAGGAATATGCAGAGAATCCAGAAAGAGATATCACTCATTACCTTCAGCATCTCCTCAGGGTCATCATTGTGAAGCATTTGAATAAGCCGTGAAACAGAGTTCTGCTCTTCCTTGAAGTCTTCTTCGTCAAACTAAAATGGAGGACAAAGAAACTTAGGTCTAATGATTTGAGCAAATAAAGTATCAAGAAACGAGCTGCTAAGAACACATTGGAAATCTCTCATCACCTCATCATCAAGATTCTCATCCAAATCTCTGATAAGTCCTTTCATTAATTCAAAAAGAGCCTCTACCTGCCAGACCAACAATTTAAAGTTGTAAGAAGCGTTTATTACAAACAAACTTTATGAACAAAAATCAAAAGGAACCTAACCTTTTCAGCCGTTGAGATGCAAGTTCTATTTTTCAGAATAGTTTGAACTAAAACATTAGCCATCTCTTTGCTAGTTACATCATCAAGGTGCTCCATGACATGAGGATAATTTGAAAGCTTTAATGCAGTATCAATATCCTTATACTTCTCCAGTGGAGCACTTAGAAGGGCCACAATCTGTTTTGTTGCTCTACTGTCTTTGAGCTTTCCTTTACCAGAAAGCTTCTTAACACATGCACCCTGAAGAGAAAAATAGAATAGTCATTAGCACGTTTTAGGTACCATATGCACAAGGCAGGCCAGAAAGTTGTTTAATTCGTGCAGCCTTCAGCCTTTTAATCAACCTTATGTTGTTTTTGCTTTTTTCTTCTTTTCTTTTTCCATGTTTAAAATGTATAACGTGCAGATAAAAGAGAAGGGAAAAAATAGGAGTTGACCTACCAAAATCTGATCCACGTAATCAAGGCGATCAGGGTGGACATGAAGAGTAAAAGTTAAAAGAGATGAATATAACGTCACAACTCCAGCTATAGGCATGTCTTCTTGGGCCTCTATCACCTGCACCAAGACAGAGATGAGCATCATATCTGAACTACTTGAAAAGTCAAAGGACGCCACTGATATTGGAAGAAAAAAAGTATGTATGAATTCCTCAAGTCAGAGAACAGGAAAAAAGCTATAAGATGTCATGGAAGGCTTGGTGTGGTGTCCACTTCATACTAGAAAAAAGCACATAAGTTTGGGGAGGGAGGCGCAAAAGCAGGAATAAAATCATAATCATCTGTGGCTCTGCAGCCTGCGCATGCATAAATCACACCAATTCCACTCTAGAGTTATGAGAGAGATAGAGTCTCCATGAGTTAACTTTCCACTGACATCCACAGATCTTTGGTCAACTTCTATTATAGTCTTATTAATTTTTGAATGAGTCGGAATTGGCGAGAGTTTGGAAAGTTCTTTGAGTTCTTTTTAATCTCCACATGCTGGAACTAGATAATCCAAGCCTGGGAGAGTTCTCTTTTAGAACATTTCACACCTTCACAAGAAAGAATTGCATTTTACTCTAGGGTAGCACTCATTTACCTTTCCTATGGCACTATTTAGTTTTGCAAATGCTTCCACTTGAAAAAACTCAGGTAACACCTGCAGTTAAAAACGATTTAGAAACTACATATACAAAATCTGACTCCAGAAAAGCTATTACATATGTGCTACTTACATCTGTACTTGAAGCAGCATAGTTCGAAAGCCTTTCCATCAGCCGAGCAAGCACCATCTTGATATCAACAGATGGCTGAAGAAGAAAATGACATAGAAAATAGTGCTCGGAAGTTTAAATTCGAATAGAAGTTAAGCACTAAATGGCAGTTATCTAAAACGGTCACAGAGACTGTTCAAACAACTGGCACAAATTCACAAACTCCTGGCATCCTAACAGGTATGACAATATCCTTCTATGCTTAACTGTTCTATTTAACTAGAAGCTTGTTTTACAAACCAACAATATAACACACCTGAAGCTGGGGACAAGCACCCAATAAGGTTTCAAGAGTTTGTAAGTGATATTCATCAGGGAAGACTTGAATTATGCAATCCATCAAATAGCCCTGAGCAATCTCATCTTTACAGTTGACAACCTAAACACAATCATGAGGTACACATTTTGAGACCAAAAGAAATGGTTCACATTTTTGGCTATAAACAAACTGCAAAAGTTATTATATGGACATGAAAATTGCTAGACAAATCACCTGCTCTAAAATTCTTGGAAGCACTGTCTCTTTGTACATCTCAAGGTCGATACCCTCAATTTGACTGAGAACATGCAGGTTCTTCCCAACCTACCAAAAGGAAAGTTTTGCATGAGTACACTTCCACAGGCTACTTGATTACTAGTAAACATGATGAATAAACAGCTCATACGAGATCACGAAGCTCGCTCCTTTCTTTTTCGCGTTTCTCCTTTTCCCGAGCAGGTCCCTGCAGATGAGAAAGCCCGATGCTAGCCTCAACTCATGATCAGCAAAGAGTATGAATCATTCACAATCATTAAAACACCTGCATGACCACAAATTATGCCCTCATGATTTACATTTACCTTCATGACAAGCAAGCATTGTGGTACTATGCATGTCAAGACATGAGAGCATGTTATAGCATCCACAGATGTTTCAACCAACCTGATGTTGCATCCTAACCCAGAGTTTGTTCATTTCCGTGAAATTTTGGAGTACAAACTCTACAGCATCCACAACAGTGTCAGCATCACTGTCGAAGGGAACAAGATATTAGTACATCCAACAATAATGTTCATATTACAGGTGAAATTACATATAAAAGAAGCTTCAATGAAGGTAAGATAGTATCTTTTCTTTTTTTTCCCCATTTTCTTTACTCGGTGTTAAGATCATACTACAGTTACATAGTTGAGTAGACCCTCAATTAATCAATTGGAAGTAAGACAACCAACAGATTACATGAACAACATAATCTACTATTCCAGCATTTATTCAAAATTGACAATAACATACAGATACACTGCAGGTCCTGCCAATCAGTTTTGAGTCATGTCAGTGGTTCGTGCATTCAGGTTGACACTAGATTGTAGTATTTTTCTCTCTTAAGCACTTATATTAGCAGCTAGAACATTATTAAGGAAACCCATCAAACTTGGAGACTGTCACATAATTCTTGTAACTAAAATAGATTGGCAAAACACAATGGAGCTGGGTGACACTTACCCTTCATACTCAGAACCTATATCGGGCAATTTATCCTTGCTGACTTGGGAAAGGTAACTCCTCAGAAAAAGTCCACGTAAAGGATGTTGTATACCACGGCACATTTCAACCAGATCTTTAAGGATATCCTTGGCGGGAGCCTCCTTGGATTTGATGTACACAGACCCCACTGTGCAAAGCAGATACCTGAGAACAAAAGGGGGGGTATGATCTTTAGAAATCTTGACGAGCAAATAATAGAGAATCAAACTTGAGAGTTGAGACAAGCTTGAAAGCAGACAGATTATAAATGGAGCATCTCGTTGGCAAAGGCCAAACAACTAAAGAACAAAGGACCAAACGAAATGAAGCACGATTAATACCACACCACTGTTCATATTTTTATACTGATCTTAAAAAAAAGTAGCAACTAATATTGTAGTGGAAATCTGGGTACCAACATTTAATATCTTAGCAGCCCTGAGTACCTGCATGTCTTTAGCTATCCTACTAACTTCCTGGACTCCTCTCTAACTACCCATCATAAACTAGTCTGAGCATAATTTCCACTTACACTTTCCAGTTTGCTAGAGCAATCACCAGTTCTCCAGGTATATAATTCCTTTTAACTACCTAAAATGGCAGTGGTTTCCAAGAAATTCCAGAAACTAATTGGAAATTTCTCAGTTTCAATAAACCATACTGCAAGTCCTAGCACTGATTCCCATTAACCAAAATGCTAAAGCAGCAAAACTTCCATTCATGTGAGTAGTGAGGGTACATCCAACCAAGGCTAAAGAAAGGTTGAGAGCAGATTTCAATAAGCAGCAGTATTATCAAAAGCGAAAAGCACTGAGGTATTTTGGGGCTTTAAGAGCAAAGCATAAATAAAGTGTGGGTTGTAATAAAAAAGACACAAAAGGAGGAAAAATCAAATATGTATGTGTAGTCCAAGATTAATTTTCATAAGCATGAATAACAAATATATGGATAAAGAAACTGAAAAAAAAAAGTTATAATAAAGTTGTACATCAATTGCTTGTTTGTTTCAAAATTGGTGATATATCAATTGTTTAGTGCCTAACATCTTCAAGATAGCGCTCATTGGCAAGGAAAAGTACGCCTAAAAATCTAAATGACGACATTGAAGCACCCATAAACCGAGGTGAAGCGCTCAACATGTTTTGCGCCTTGCTTCAAGGCTTAAGCATGCCTTTGTCAATGCTGGTAAGTAGTTCAGCGAAGCACAGTAAGATTAGCATGGAAACGGTAATGGAAAAGCAATGCCAAATGCAACTTGTCCTAATACTTCACTCTATGCAAAGGAAAGTCCAAAAGAAGTAATCTTTGTTACAGTAGTTATTTCTACCTAAATTTGTGGATTCTCCATCGGAGATAGGTACAAGCTAAATATTTTCTCACTAAACCCGTTTTCTGATTTCACTATTGTTTTACCCGTGCTTTCTCGGGAGTAGATTTCCTAATGTTCTCACCCAGGAAGTATTATGTTTTCTCTTCATAGCTATTTGTCCATCATTTTTCATATTCCAGTTGAGTCTTTAATCTCATTACTTTCCTACGAAAAATTGTTCCTGATAATTCAAGCCCAAAGTACTCCTCAACATCCGAAATAGATTGACTGCAAATCTTTAAGACAATCCACAAACATGAAATTACTCGCTGAAGAACTTCACGGTAAAGCTTTCAAAAACGGAGCTAAAAAGGAAGATGCAGTTGGATCAAATCAACAACTTACAGTCTAGGCAAGATGTTGCCAGCATGCTGCACGAGTTCATACAACTCAACAATTGAGAAACCCCTCTTCGTCTCCTCTTTGAAGAACATTTCTAGTTTTCTTAATTCATCAAATGCCCGCATATCTAACAAAGCAATGATCATTTAAAAACGAATTTCAAACTTTACAAATAATCGAATAAAATAACAACTACAACAGAGCTTCGAATCAAATGCTGAAATTCAAAATTTTCAACATATCAGCAATGTACATTTAAAGTTAATTAAAAAAGAAAAAAGAAAACAACATTGCAGTTCTAATACTGAGTTTCAGGAGCAGGAATTAAGATCAGATCAGTGAAAAGTACACACATAGCTCGTAGTATTTGTGAGGTGATAGCCTTGAAGTTCGGAGCTCCGACAGCATCTGAGCTGAATATTTCAGTGCATCTTTCAGATTATTGGAATCCTACACAATTCATACAAATATTTAGGTGCCGTAAACCAACAATTATACATACAAATATTGAAAAAAACTGGGGTTTTTGTGAAAATACAAGAGCCCGATGCATGTGAAAGGCGTTCTGTTGAAGGCCGGCGATTCCAGCAGCTAGAAATTTCTCTTCATCTTCGACTCCGTTAGGGATCATACTGCTTTTCCGATCGATTTCGACTCCGGTGAATTTGCAAGTCGGCGAGCTTTTTGGGTTCTGTGGCTTTGTTTTTTGGTATTTTGACTTCAGTTTTGTGACATTACTTCCTTGCAACTGCACGTCAGAACAGTGGATCGGGTCGGGTCATTTGGAACCCCGAATTTGTCCATTAATTCTCATTAAGATTATAAGATGTTTAAATTAAATATTAATTTTTGGGATTGAAAATTAAAAATATTTGGTTTTTTTTAGTATTTGAATGTATAAAACTTGACTTTATTTAAAAAATTATTATGGAGTGATAAATATAAAAATTTTAAAATATATATTCTTAAAATAAATTTTTAAAAAATATATATATATATATATGGTAGTGATTATGGCTCATGGTGATGGTCATGACACTAATTGGGTTGGTGGTCGATTGATGGTAGTGATTCTGCTTAGTACTGAGTGGTGATTGCAGCTAGTATTGATGATGATTATAAATGAAGCTTAATAAAATTTGGAAAAAGGCATAAATTTCCCCTCGAAGTTGTCTCGAAAAATTAGTTACATATTTAAACTGTTTAAGTGATCTATTATATACATTTATACTATGCCAAAGTGAATTTTTTTAACTTTTCCTATCCCATACCCCAAGCACGTTTCAGTCAACCTCTTTTAAGCGCATCATGCCTCTAATATAATTGATTTTTTAACTTTTTATTAATTAAAATTATCCTTTTATAAGTTTAATAAATAAACCCACTACCAGATCCAAAATTTTCAACCAAAAAAGACCCAAATTTTTCAACCAAAAATCTGGAGATCGAAGCACCAAATTGAAGGAGAATCAAAGATAAATTCTTATTCCTATCTCTCTTTTTCATAATCTTCTTTTTTCCATGAAAAAAGTCAAATTTTTTTTTCAGATTGTGATATTATTTCTACATCTTCAATGGGGAATGCGATGAAATATCATGGGGATTGATTGAGCTGGCAATGGTGGGTTTGTAAAACGACACTATATTGTTGGAGAAATGGGGAAGACACATAGTAGTGAAGCGAGAAAATTTTGGCATGCTTTCTTATTTTCATGATTGAAAATTCTCTAAAAAAAATAAATCTATTTGGGAGGGGGTAGGCACGATGGAAACAGATCCGAAGGAAGGCAAGGTCCGACAATGGTGGTTGCTCGTAGAAGTTGTTGCAATCCCTATTATGTAGAGAGTAAACCATATTCTCTCATGTTAGACATGCTAAAATACTATTTTCTACTAAAATTCTTACTATTGATTTTTTTTTTTTTTGTTTCTTATCGATGTTGTAGAAGCAAGTCTGCACTTTCTTCTTTTCTCCACACTGATAAGTCTTTCAAATCCAGAGATAAAAATTTTGTTAAAGTAATAATATGTTATTTTGTTGTTTTTAAATAATTGAAGAAATGTTCAGAATTTCTTCGATTTATGGTTAAAATTGAAGATTAGGTTTGTTTGTTCTTGGAAGAAGTTGTATGGATTTGGGTGAAATAGAATAAATAATGTATATGGATGAAATAAAATGAATGGGTGAAAACAAAACAGGTTAAGTATTAACTTAACAGGCAAAGTGTATCTTACTATCTTCATATCATCAAAATTTGATATAATAAGTCACTTAAATAGTTAAAATGTGTAAATAACTTTTCGGGACAACTTCAAGAAAGAATTTATGTCTTTTCCCCAATAAAATTTTGATCCATATATAAGATTACATACACATTACTCTCTTCAAACTACCATAACAAAGTTGCAAAACTAGAGTAGACAAATAAAAAAATGCATCTTCTAAGAGAAATCCAAAAGTTACTCTACTGCAACATTCAATTTGCCCCATAAATGTGGAACAATATCTTTCCAGCCTCATATATAAAGGCTCAGATTTCCACTCCTTTTAGAAAGCTACTTTAGCAAGTGCAGTAACAAACACTGAGACAAGCAACAAGCAATTCCCAAACCCCAATAAGTAGAACTTAGAGAGAACTATACACAAGCCCAGGCGCCATATATTATTCGCAAAAACCAACGTATCTATCTAAACCTAGTAATCTTCAACCAACTTCAAAGAGTGCCCTGGGGTAATATTACAAAATTTGCACCCTGTCCATTCTGCTACTGACGAAAACGAGATAGTTTTCTAATATACATATATCAAAAGACGAGAACACCCTGAAATCAAAGGAGTTTATTCTGAGCAACAGCCTGGCATAATTCATCCTCATAGAATAGAACTCTATTAGAACCCAAGGACTTGAATAGGGGCTTTGGTATAACAGATGGAACCCGACATCTTTTAGGAAATGTTGACTCTTGGAAAAGAACAGCTGCAATTTGACTCATCTCTGGGAACTTCAGACGGGGTGAGGGACGTGGACCATGTTTTGGAGCCTTAGGAGTGTGAGGAGTGTTGATCCATGCGCCTTTTCCGTTTTTGCTGCAAGTGACAGGCATATGAGAAATTCAACAAATATATGTCTACTAGCCATCAAGATGGGATATGGGGCTGAGATGAAATATTACCTTACAAATGGCCAGTGATCAGTGGGTACGGGAGTCATGGTTCTCAACAACTCCTGCCGCATTCTATCAGGAGTAGTATAATTAAAATAGAAAATTCTGGCCTGAATTACCTATTGAATTTGAACCATTGATTAGATTCCAACACACTACCCATTTTGAAAAAGAGATGAACACAGAGAAAGAGAGATGGATACTCACTGCCTTCCTGATCTTTTGAGAGACATGGAAAACTGCTTTAAGTTGGTCGTGGTGTAAATGACACATTATTTTGACCTCAATCAGAAAGTAAAAAATCTATCAGCTATACAGCTAAGATAATTGAAAGGAGCAAAGCAGAACACAAAAATTAATTCCCTAAATCACACCACCAAGAGTAACTCTCAGCGCAAAAATTAAGACCCATGCCCTGCAGATCTTGGATTCAATTTTATTAACACTTTTTACTTTTAAAGTTTTCTTAAACTTGGGTAGCTTACAAACCCAACCTTAAATGAAGCAGGTCTTCTACATGATGCTAACCAGGGAGACAATAGGAGGGACGAACACGGAGAAAAAAAAGGTGGGCAGATACTAAAATACAAGCATGAGATACTGTTATGGGAAAATGACATTCATCAACGCAGAAAGAAAATTAAAAACACACCTAGCTGATATGATGTTGTGGATGAGACACATTTATGTACTTCAATTCATAAAGGTTTCCCAAGAATGAAATCAATAGGATAAATGTTAAATATTACATTTTCCAAAAATCAAAACAATTCAAAACTTCAAATAAAAATGGCATAAGAACAACGTGAGATTGTTAACCACCATGTTTCTCATATTTTCTTAACATCCACAGTTCAAAACATGCAAGTGGGAAAATGATGTTAATCAGAACATTTGATGCCCGAGTATAGCATATGATAAACAATGAAATGAAAGGAAAAGGAATAGAACTCTCCATACCAGTAAATCCATTGGAAGAGACTCGAGCCTCGACTCTGATATGCTCTCAAATGCAACAGGAGTCTTTGGTGTCATTTGCAATTTATTCTGCTTGGATACATCAATGGGTGTATTCACAGAACCATAACAAAACTTCACGGGAGATAAAAATATGGGACTTTCATGAACAACATTATTTTGAAGTCCAGATTGATCATTTGTTTCATCTGAAGTTATTGTGGCCACCCTTTTCATCCCAAGATCAGTACAAGATTTAGCAGTCGATACCTTGTTGTAACGTAACTGTGCCAAAGCACCTGGTCTCAAATACTTCCCCTTTGAACTCCTAGACCTCCTTTTCTGTTTTGGAGTCTTGGATTGACCATCTTTGGGTGAAACTTTACCCATATTATTCTACTATATTATCCCGTTTCCAATCAGTCTAGTCAGTTCATCGACTAAGTTCTTAAAGTCTCAACTTTAATCACTTCCCTTTGCTTATTTATCAAATCAAGGCCAAAACTAACTAAGATTACCCTTCAACATTGACCTGAAAAGTAAAAAAAAGTTCAAAGAGATACCCATTATAACAGTAAATGTTCCAACTTTATGAGACAAACTAACAGCACAAAACATCAAAATCAGAAAGCACAACAAATGGATGACATCACTAATTGCTACAGAGTTACAACAACAGGATACAGATGAAATAGAACATCCAATCCAAAAATAGAAAAAATATAACCAAAAATCACTGGTAAACCCTATAGAACATTCAATTACGTAAGCGTACAGCAACTCACACATGCCGCAAACACACACAGAACCCCCAAAATCACCAATAATACTTCAAATCTAAAACCAGTAAGAATTAATTCTGTGTTGCTAGGACTCTCCAAAAATGAAGCCGCACCCATATCAAATCCTCCAAAAATGCACTAATTTTGAAAGATACAACACACAACCAGTGTCATTTTTGAATAATCCAAGCAACATAGAGAATAATAGCCACAAACAAAACAGAACAAAAATTTACAACTCAACCCTAAATTAGTTAAGATCAACTATATAAATCTTCTACAGTTCAACAAACAGGCAAAAGTCATAAATCGCACAAAGTGCAGTCTGGGCAGAGTATACACAAACTTTACTTATGCCTCAAAAGGCAGATAAATATATTCTCGGCTCAATTAACTGTTTTACACGATATATGAATGCCAAAAAAGCAAATCAAAACCTCCATGACTAAAAATTACAACTCAACCCCAAATTAATTAAGATCAACTATACAAATCTTCTACAGTTCAACAAACGGACAAAAATCAAAACCAAAACCAGAACATCTATGACAAAGAAAATGAACTCAAACTAGATAAAACAGCTGTATACATAAACAACAAAAACTGCTATTTTCGATACGCAAACTTTACCTTTACCTCAAAGGCAGATAACTATTTTCGATAGATTCTCAACTCAATTAACCGATCTACACGATACATAAATGCAAAAAAAGCAAATCATAACCTCCATGACCAAAAAAAATAAGAAAAAAACACAAAAATCAGAAAAAAAAATAAGAACATAAATCCAAAACAAAAAGGATACAGAGAAGAAAACTTTCGAACCTGAAATGAAGCAAAAAGAGTTGAGCCGATGGGCAGGGAGAAGCGAGAACCCTAGCAAAAAGGGAAAGAGGAAAGAGGAGGAAAATGAGAAGAGGGAATTTCTAATATCTAGGGTTTAGGTTAAAGAAATTAAAATATTTGAATTTGTTGTAAATGCCCGCCAAATTTTTCAACAACTGTTACAATATTGACTTATTCATATATTAGTACTTTTAGTCCTTAGAATATTAATAAATTCCAAATAAAGCAAAAACTACTCCTTGAAATATACGTAAACCTCATTTACTACTATCTTTATAGAGAATTTATTTTTGATAGATCCTTAGATGAAAGAAAAGTTTTAAGATAGAGTCACGAAAAAAAGTATTAGAGTCAAATAACAATAAATATGATAATAAATAGTACTTTCTTTGTCTCATTTTATGTGATAGTCTTTCCTTTTTGATCCGTCCAAAAAAGAATATACCTTACTCTAATTAAAAATAATTTAACATTAAAATTCCTCTTTACTCTTAATGAAATTATTTTCAATCACACAATTATCTCACAATGATTTTAAACCACAAATTTCAAAAGACTTATTTTTTTCTTAAACACTGTGTTTAG
Organism: Solanum clarkiae; assembly: GCA_011800125.2. Taxonomy (NCBI): domain Eukaryota; kingdom Viridiplantae; phylum Streptophyta; class Magnoliopsida; order Solanales; family Solanaceae; genus Solanum; species Solanum clarkiae. Next base: position 4,968,581 of record JAABOM020000075.1, on the reverse strand, counting down.
TCAAATGGTGTCACATAAAATAGGAAAGAGAGAATAATATATGGTGAAGAATAAGAAAATGTGTTGTTACTAAATAATAGTTCGACTAAGGTTGATCCCCTATTTTTCTGATGTGACGTGCGACTGAGGTTAATCCTCCCTTTTTTGACATGGTGTGCGACATTACATGGTTATCAACTAACTTTTACCATAATTTTCAAGCTTTTGTACCTTCAATATCATATCTTCAATAAGCTAAAGTTGTGTTATATCTAATACTAATCACCTCCCATCAGGTGTTCTTCATAACTCTTACGATAACTGACTTTTCACAATTTCATATTGTAAGTATACACATACATTATTTTCATACAGTTGAATCATCTCGTCTTATTTTTCTCATCTTGTCTGCAACGAAGGTCCCTTTTGACCTTGCCCCATACAACTTTATTTCTAATCATATATAACATAGTATTCTCATACATTCACGTGATCATCATCATCTCTGTTGCATTCATCTTTTGAACCTATGCGGTTTTAACTAAACAACACGCTATCTCATACAACAACATTGGTTTACCACTACTATGCAAAACTTTAATGTAAGTTTTGTCTTGGCGATATAGTCTCATTAGACAGTATAGCCTTTGTTTCACTTATTTCTACTCCAATTATACACGTAACATTATTATCAATCTCAACCATTTCGATTATGGACCCAACATACATGAAACTTCCATCTCTTGAAATGTATGACTAAACACATACTAATATCACATATACTTCTTACACAAAGGAAGAAAAGCTCATATTTTAATTAATTGATAGATGAAAATGTTAATTCACATTCTTTAAGGATAATAATCATAATTAATCAACAATTAAAGGACCAAAGTAAGATTATCTACAAAATAAATTTAAAAAAAACTGATAAAAACCTGGGCCCCACATTATAGACTTGGAAAATGGGCCTGGCCTCGTGGGGTAAATAGACTAAAGCTGACGTGTCAAGTTTTGATTGGCTAAGCTGACAGTACATTTTAAGGGCTCAAAGAGGAATCCGAGGTTGGGATTCTGACGTGGAGTATTTCTACGGCGTAGACGGCGGCAAATTTGATTTATATATTTTTTTCTGACTTTTTAAAAATATAAAATAAAAATATTTTTTGCCTTTTTTTTTTAATGATATTTGGGAGGGAAAATTGATTTGACAATTATTTGTATTTTTAAAAATTATTTTCGGACGAAAAAAATTGTACTTTATTTTTAAAAAATTTTATT
>JAABOM020000075.1:4948717-4967221 GCA_011800125.2 Solanum clarkiae | reverse complement strand
TACTTAAATCCCGAATTGCTCGAAATTTCCAATATTCGTCCAAATTTCACAAGCATCTCAATTGTTCGAATTTACGGGTTCTAACAGCGAGGCAACGATGCCATATTCGTTGTCCATCATTTAATTATAAGGGATGGGAGGTATGTCTATTAAGAGAAACTCTCAAGCAACCTTGATTAAACATGGTATTTCAAAATGATTCTATTTATCAGATACATTTTTTTAAAGCATGATTTACTTCAAATGTGCATTCATTGAATTGAGCATGAGTTATTGAGTTGAAATGAGTAAGTTGAGCCTTATTTTCTTGAGCCATTTTACATACCAGTATATTCTATGTACTGTCGTCCATTTTAGGCCTGCATCATTTTATGATACAAATATAGTAGATAGAGGGCTTCAGCACGTGTATCGTGGAGGTCCGGATCAGTACATCCCTCGAGTTTGGTGAACCCTCTTAGTATCCCGGAGGAGCCCTTTTATCTTTCATTATTTTGAGTACTTTTTTTATTAAGGTGCCAATGGCCTGTCATAAAACATTTCTACACTGATAAGTAGAGGCTTCGTAGACATTTAAATGGAGGTTTTGAATAGGTCTCTGTATCTAAACTATTTCCATTGATACTATGATACAATAGAGCTATTTCTATATGTATATATGTTCATCTTTGATGCTTATTTATTGAGTTATCCTTCCGCTGTTGAGTTTGATGTGACAATGAGGCCAAGTGGTTCTCTCGGGGGCTAGCGATGGCCCTCTGAGTGCCGGCCACGCCAAGGGTATCCTCTCAGGGCGTGACAAAAGTAATTAAAATCACAATCTTATTTATTAAACTTTAAATTCTAATAATATCATACTTTGCTAGTATCAAAGCTTACTTTTGGATACCATCAAAGTATATATATGCTTTCAGATTTCAATTTCATGAGTCGTAGGTAGGCCTCATCCTGCTGAAGTTGGTCAAACTTCAGAGACGTGGTTTCTAGACCTAAGAACCATAATGCCTTAATTGCGAACCGTAGGTGAAATGATGGGTCATAGATCCCTTTGTTTATCTGTCTAACATTTGGAAAGGTTTGTAGAATTTCAAGACTAGGGTCGTATCGTAATCACAGTACTGTTGATCGCAATCGCGAGGTCAAATTGACTAGTTCATCGTGATCGTGCACTATTCCTTCACAATTGCAAGGTTAAGATTGACTAGACCGTCGTAATCATTAAATGTACGAGAATAGTTAAAAACATAAGTTATGAAAGTAAAAAATAATTACTAGCAAATATATATATTTAGGAAGTGTTATTTTGTGGAGGAAGAAAGAAGAAAAAAAAAAGGAGGAGAAATAAATGGAAAGACCAAATTAGCTCTACTGTCATTCTGACATTGTAGTGTTGTTCCCACTCAAATCCAAATTGTGGACTGTTCACTCTCTCTCTCTCTCTCTCTCACCGGAGCTCCCATACAAACGACAACGAAGCCGGTGAACCCTCTTTCTCTTTCTCTCTCACACAGTCACACAGTCACATACATTCTCTCTTCTCTCTCTGACACACAGCACACAGTCGCATACATTCTCTCTCGTCTTTTCTCTGGTTCAGAGTCACAGATTTGAGGTCACTGCAGCTTGTGGAAAAGTTCAAAATATTACAAATCCAGAAGTTGTTTCCCTCAAATCAATGCCTCTGTAAGGCTGTAATTCACAGAAATCCATGTCATTTTTGCTCGCAATTTTATGTTTTTTTTCAGCTCCGACGGATTTTTCTGGGCACCATTTTCAAAGCACTCATCTGGGTTTCTATATTTTCCTGCAGAAAAGAAATAAAAAAGTAAAAATAATTTTCTTCTCTCGAATCAAGGCTTGGAAGGATGTAAGTTTACAGAAATCCAAGCTTTTTTGCTCTGAATTTTACGGTTTTTTGTTCAGCTCCGACGGATTTTTCAGAAGACTAATCTGGGTTTAAGTTTTCTGCTTAAAAAAACAAACAAACTACATTTGGACGTATAGATATCCAGAAGTTGGTTCCCTCAAATCAATGCTTGCAAGCTTGTGATTTCACAGAAATCCATGTTTTTCGGTCTGAATTTTACGGTTTTTTCACGTTATTTTTAGCTCCGGCGGATTTTTCTGCCCAGAAAAGCTACATTTGTTTGAATATATCTGTATGTTGTGAGCAGTGTTCCCAGTAATTTTTTTTCTATATAGTCGATTTTTATAGGATAAAGTAGTAGGTAGTATATGTTTTGCATCTTATATATTTTTTTGAAAAATAATTATAGTATGATGAATTGGACAACATTTACAGGTTTATCTTGGAAACTGTGGATGATTTTCGGTGGAATACAGTGAGGTGATGGCAGCATCACCGTTAATTCAGGTAATGTTTTTGGAATTTTGATGATTTTCTGTTGAATACTGTTTCTTGCTTTTCCATTTTGTTGTTGGGATAAAGTGACAGTCAAACATTGTCTTTTGCTTTATTGTTTTGCTTCCTTTCGCCTTTATCTTTTTGTTGAAATGGAAGATGAGAGGTTTAATGGAGCATGGACTGTCAAAGAAGATGGTGGACTCATTTTGAGCTTATTTGCAGGTGAGCAGGATCTTCATAGAAAATTAGTATTGCAAGATCTGTTGGTAAGCTGACTATGTGGGGAGCTATTGAGAGGACATTGCAGGCAGGGCGTCTATTTCTCGCCCACGTTTTTTAATGACGGTAGTGTTTGGGTTAGTTGAAGTCACATTGACTAATCCACTGAATTGCCTGCTGTAGCTAACAAGCATAGGATAATCCAGAGATCAACTTGTCCAAGAAAAGGAAAAGATCACGCTGAGGAAAGTTGAATTGTTTAATTTAGAGTTTTATTATGGTTATTCTCTTGATAGGGTGTTAATAGTCTGCAATTGAGAATGGCTACGTGGGAACAATTTGGGGAAATTGCAAATGTCGCCCAGCTTGCTGGCCTTGATGCAGTGAAGCTAATTGGGTTGATTGTAAAAGCTGCAAACACAGCTCGGATGCACAAGAAGAATTGCAGGCAGTTTGCGCAGCATCTCAAATTAATCGGTAATTTGTTGGAACAGCTTAGAATTACAGAACTCAAGAAGTATCCTGAAACCCGTGAGCCATTGGAATATCTTGAAGATGCATTAAGGAGGTCTTACATTTTGGTCAACAGCTGCCAGGATCGGAGCTATCTTTATCTCTTGGCTATGGGATGGAACATTGTCTACCAGTTCCGGAAGGCTCAGAATGAGATTGACCAATATTTGAAGATCATTCCTCTTATCACGCTTGTGGATAATGCTCGAGTCAGGGTACTGAAACTTTGCTCTCTTTATCCATAGCATCAGTGGATTATTCACATGTCTTCATAATCTGTTTATTTCATTTGTAATTCATCCACACCTATGTAGTTGTTCTTACTTATATATTAAGATTGTCAGATATTCATCAATTCATGATATGAACGTGGAACAATTTGGCGGCTATTGCATTGTTTGATGTTTGTCTTACACTCTAAGCTATAATATTAGGCTTTTCTTTGTTGCTAATCTTGCACGAATATCATATCATAAGATCTCACCAGGATTGTTGGTTAACCGCTATTCAAATCCTTGGATTCTGATGCTAAATAGATTCTTTTTCGTTAAAGAATGTGGAAGAACAAATTTCCTTGCTTCATGCTGTAACAAAGACATGAATGTATTAGCATCATGAAGCCAAATACCAACACCAACAACTGTGTCAGTAAATCCAAGAATATATGCTTACTTTAGCTTATCTGTCAAAGTAAAGTGTGATCAATTAGGACAGAAATTAGTGCATGAAACTTTCTCGAACATTTTGGTTCCCACAAAAATAGATGGCTCTGATAACTTGTTCATTTTGCATAAGAGGTGCGTCATGTGTGAGTAATGTGGACTAGTTCAAGGTACCAAATGATGGACAAAACCATGAGACATTAGTATAAAGCAGTTTCTCCCAAGGGACATGGTAAGTCCAGTGAAGCACAACAGTCTGGAGTTGGAATTCATAGTAATCTGCTGCCACGTGATTTTTGGGTATCTTCAACATCTCTATTCCACTGGGTTACACACTAGTATTCTCTTGTATACATCTCTATTCCACTGGGTTACACACTAGTATTCTCTTGTTTTCACTTTACAGGTTATAAACTAGAGTCAAAAACTAGGACGTTATGGACTAACTTTTATGAACTAACTAAAATATTTCTCTGTTATACAGCATTCTAACAGTCATCCTACCATAGTAATGAAAAAATTAGTTTGTAAGGAGACTGTCTATCTGGATGACTAATCTCTTATGGTCTAGGTCAATGAAGTGTGTGCAAACCTTGAAAACCAAGGTTTAAATCCTAGCAAAGATGAATAAATACAGGGTTCTCTCTTTCCAACCTAGGCTTTGGTTGACAGAGTTACTCAGTACTTTGTACTTTGTACTGGTCGGAGATAGAAGGCATCCGATGGAATAGTTAAGGTGCGTGCAAGTTGGCCCCAAGACCACTTTGACCACCATCATTAGAAAAGCTCTCTCCTGATAACTAAATCTCTTCAAAGAACAAGAATTAGAGGGCAGACCCTCAAACATTCTTAAGCAGTGAAGCAGTTTTTGTGTCTGTTGCAATGATCAAGGGCCAGTATGGTCTTATTTCTTGCTGTACATCCACTGTAGAGACAATATTTGTGTTCACCTTCCAAGGTGACAATTTCTTAGTTCTTACCAAGTTTTAGCATGAGAGAAATTGTATTTGGAAGAAAGATGCACCATTACAATAAGAGTAATCTTCTCACAGATATTTTGCTTATCTTCTAATGTATCTGTTCAAGTATGTGTCTAGCTTGGTTTACCCATTACTGTTCGGAATTGGGAGTAACCTGTGCTCTAGCTTAATTACTTAGACATGTACAATTGGTGTGTCAGCGATCTTATTTCTACCTTCAAAGTTGATAATCTTTTATTTCCTTATTTTGGCAGGAGAGATTTGAAATCATTGAGAAGGACCAGCGTGAATACACTTTGGAGGCTGAAGACATGAAGGTGCAAGAAGTCATTTTAAAACGAGATCCCTCTAAACATGATACAGTAGTGTTAAAGAAGACCCTTTCCCGTTCCTACCCAAGCATCCCTATCACTGAGGCAATTCAGAAGGAGAATGAAAAGCTTCAGCTAGAACTGCAACGTTCACAGGCTAATTTAGATGTAAATCAGTGTGAATTCATTCAGCATCTTCTCGATGTCACAGAGGTCGTTGCAGCTGAGTCTCTTTCCGAGAAGAGTTCACCCACCCAGCCTACCGAAAAGTTGGAGCATAGTAACTCAGATGTCAATAGTGACAAGGAACACAATGATAGAAGTTATAGCAAGAGTGATGAGAAACAGTCAACTTCAAGGTAGATGTTCCTTATAAATAGTAGTGATCTTCCCATAAAATGTGGAAGGAGTCATAACACTGATGAGAGTTTAGTGCCTATAGTGATTCCCCTCAACCGTTTTCATTTTTATGTATATTTATCTGCAGAAACACTTCTTCAGTTTCATCGCAACGTGAACTGCTGTCTTCAAAGGGTTCATATCGATATGAAGAGTGGCATACAGATCTGTTGGGCTGCTGTTCAGAACCTCTCCTATGTACATTTAACTACATCTTTGCCTTACTATTCTTGTTGTTACATTACTTTGTTTCATCTGTTCTTTCTTTTTTCTTTCCAATTCTGCTGAAAGGAAAGATACACAGCTTCTTTGATGGATATTTGTTGATAAATGTTCATAATTGAAGACGGGCCAGAAATGCAAATTTGTCCAGACAACTTCATTTCAAGTGTTCATGTACTTCTTTAACTATTTAGCTCTGTACGTTTTTTTGGTGTAAACAGGTAATCTTAGATAGCTCAGAAGCAATTAGCACAGGCACAGCTATAGATTGGTTGTAACCTAGTAGAGTTAGGTTCCAATGTAATTAAAACACTTTTGGTGGGGAACTACCTTTCTTGGTGTACTATACCTGTGGACATATATAGACTAACTGTTACCTTTCAAAAAAAAAAAGTAGAGAATATTTGTGTGTATTGCTACATTAGATTTGAATCGTGCTCAAGTTGTCAACAGCACATACATGTACTCATAAAGAACTAATTTTCGTTTTGATGTTTGTTGCGTTATTCTTGCTAGAGACATCATTTTCTAGCAGACCAAGGATAGAGGGATTCCAGTGGCTGAAATAATTGGCTTCTCTTTTTGTTCATCATGTTGTCCTTTGTCCTATTATTACTGCTCTTTTTGCTTTGTTACTAAAGCAGGAACACATTGTGAATCCATTTACTTCACTATAGTCAGTGCTCTATCATTTCACATCTGAATAGGTCTTCAATTTTAAGAGAATTCTGAAATTAGTTGATTGCCTGACTTGTTTGTTTTCACATTCATGAAGTTATTTTCCCTATTTCCTGATTTTTGGTGTAGAAGTATGTTCAAAGACTATATTGGCTGGAAGGATAATTGTGCTAATGAAGAATTCTCTACTCCATAGGAAGATTAATTCGGCATCTTAATTCTTAACATTTCATCCCTTTTGTTCAAGCCAATTCATTTTGGTTAATTTTGTTTTTACACTTCTCTAAGTAATTAAGAAACTAGTTGTTATTCATCCCTGGAGACTATCATTATATTTTTCTTCAATGTCAACATATGTTAGTTGTTTATAGTGTATCTTTACTTTGCAGGCATTAAAACCTTTTTCTTTCCTTGTGGTACATTTTCTAAAGTTGCCAGTTTTGCAGCCAACAGACACATATGTAAGTGACTTTATAGTCTGCCTGAAAACTTTCTTGTCCTGTCATGGGTGATAACATATAGTCTTTTTGTACAGTTACTCAGTATCAATCTTCTTTTCTTCATTTTGGCAGAAATGAATAAAATGGTCAAAGTAGCGATAACATTTAAATTTTGCAAGTTACTATATTAGATTCAGAACTAGCTGTTGGGAAACACTGGTAAAAATAACAAGAATAAATGATACTGAATTTCAAATAGAAATTACTATGATAATAATTTACGTAATATATATATATAAGAGAAATACTTGGGTCGTGCTAAACACTATCCTAAGAAACTATGTCAGTAATGTGAAATGTTTTTCCAGCACTGAACAAGTCTTATCCAATTAATTAGAGGATGCATGAATCAAATATGATACAAGTAATACAAAACAAGCCAGTCCGAAGAGGACTATGATAGTAGGCATGGATTACTGTTGATTGGATTGTTTCTTATTAAGACTCCCTCAAGCAGTGAAGAAATGAGTGGTTGGGGACAAAGGAAAATTGATATCTGCACAAGGATTTTACTTGAGGACAAAGGAAATTAATACTTGCCATCAAGATTGATGACATATGATAAGTGTATTTGTCATCAAATTGATGTCATATGTACTAATGGGTTCCATATTTAAATGAGCTTAATTTGGCTCAAATAATTTTAAAATATTCAACAGTCTCACATATATTTCAAAACAATTTTGAAATAAAAGACAAGGCTACATCAAAATGCAATAGGTTTGGTTCTTCTGGACTATGGACCAAATTTAAATTAATAAAATTTAACTTACAGAATTACTACTGAAATATAAAGTTTCTACGCACCAACAATTTTGATTGTAAGTTAGAGATTCTACCAATCACCTTTTGACAGTTATATTTTGTTGTTCAACACAATTTTGCGCCAATAGACGATGCACGTGCCTGGTTATTCATGAGAGTCTAGCGAGTAGGCCAAAGTCTCACAAGAGCGACCCTACTTCGCTTCTCATATAGGTGAACTCATCAAGTGTAGACTGCTTTAAATACACAATCCTTAAGGACTATGAATTCACTAAGAGTTAGTGACTCATCCTCATAATTAGTAGCAGTTCAAGTGCTCTCTTTTAGTACGAAGTATCAATATCTACTTGTTATTATCTATAAGAACCTACCACTTTGTGGGATTTCACTGGGTATGTTGTTGTTGTCGTCGTTATCACCCATATGAACCTAATTCATGGGATCTTTAATCACATAGATTGGGTTACCATCTTTATTGACAATCGTATTGGCCTTAACCCTATCTAATTTGAGGTTTGAAGAATTAGTTTTCTTCCCATAGGTTTAGTCAGAGAATTGGCCAAATTCGTAGATGGCTTCACATAATCAATGAAAATCATTCCATCTCAGTAGTTGCTTAATGACATCATGTCTTCATTTCACATGTTTGCATTTACAATTATAAGATTTGTAATAGCAATTGTGGCTGGACAATCACAACGTATAAACATAATAGGCAACACTTCATGCTCAGTGGTTGCTTATTGACATCATGTCTTAATTTCACATGTACTATCATAATTATAAGATTTATTCTTTGCAATAGCAATTGTGGCGGGACAATCACAGAGTATAAACAAATTAGGCAACACATCCTTTATTAAAGGAATATTTGCTAAGAAATTTCTTAGCCACGCAGCCTCAAAACCAACTAGCTCCAGAGCTACAAACTTTGGCGTATTTTAAGTGGTTTGAAGTTTTTATTTTAAAGTTTTGGAACCAAAAAGTTGGGTGTCCCCAGCTTGTGACTTTTAGCTTTTGATTTATAAGCCACTTTAGAAAAAACCAATCTAAACACCCCTTAGGTTTCCTTTGTCCCCAAGTACTCATTTCTTCACAGCTTGCTGCTACTATAAATTTTTGCAGTCTTGATGAGAAACAATCCAATCAACAATAATCCTTAGCCTACTATCATAGTCCTCTTCCGACTCGTTTGTTTTGTAAGTATTATTTATGTCCTGTTGATCAATTTCAGTATTATTATCATAATATTATATTGTTATTGTTATTTTATCCATGTTTCCCAATACTAGCAGTTGAAGTGCCGTACACTGCAAGAATATATGTACTTTGTTTTGTTGTAAGTTTAATTAATTACTGTCCAGGAGATGTTGGAGAACTGGTTAATCCATCTTTACATTAGCATAGTGACCCTTTTAGATTTTCTTTGTTGTTTCCAAGAGCAAAATAAATATGAAAAGAACACAGTACTCAGCCCATAAACCTTTATGAAAACCTTTACGTAACTGATGTAGGACATTGTGCAACCTGAACATGCCACAGGACTAAAATATATGTAAGTGTTATATCTCTAACATTTTGCACAATTCAACTGTCATGGTAGCAGAGGTTTTTTATTTGTTATCACTACCTATGTGATAATTTTAGGTACTTAAGGTTGTGGTTGAAGTAGTTCAAGACTATTCTGTAGGAAAAACAACTCTGTGAAACTTACCTCTTACAGTATACATGCACCATTTCTCCTTTGATGTTTACTCACAGTTGATACCATTTGGATGCAGCTTCAGCTGACGCTTGTAATGAATTAATGGCTTACTCGTTGATACTGTCCTGCTGTTGTTACACTTGCTGCATCAGAAAGAAACTTCGCCAAAAGCTAAACATCACGGTAAAATACCTCATCTCTCACAGCTAAATATGAGTCCCAAATTTAGAACTAGATCGCGAATGTAGTATCCCTAGAATGATAAATAGACTGGCAAATACTTTTCGCAAGCATTCATGCAAAAAAAAAAAATCCTGTCCGTGCAGAATGAGATGAATAGATGCTTCTCAATGTTCCTTTTCTATCAGCATGTTGAATTCCTTGACAGGATTTGAAAATAATCGATGGACAAAGACAAATGGTTAATGAGATGGACGAGTACCTCCATACATAAACTGGTGTAAGATTAAATTGAGATATAGATACCCTGCTGAGTATTCTTTTCTTTTTTAGGGAGGCGTCATAGATGATTTTCTTTCACATTTGATGTGCTGTTGCTGTGCTCTCGTCCAAGAAATGCGTGAAGTGGAAATACGTGGGGCTAATGGTATGTTTTACTGGAATCCCATACCCATATTTCATAATTTCATGCCTTAAAGGCTTCCAACTATAGAATGGTGCTGTTTTTCTGTATAAGGTCTAAAACGAGAAATGTCATCGTATACATCAACATTATGTGTTGCACTAAGCTCATTGTACATAGTTTTATCCTTCACATTGTTGTGCTTCATCATGCAGGTACAGAGAAGACGAAAACGAGCCCCCCGCCCTCTCAATTTATGGAAACATAGGAAACTGAAATTGGCTAAACATATTAGAGCTTAACTTGCAGCACAATTGATAGATGGAATATAGATTCTGTTTTTCTCTGGATTTAGAATCATTTTGTAAAGTAATTCTTAGTAATCCAGATTTTATATGTACAAAGATGATCTACATTTTTCATTGTTAATTCATTTGCTTAGGAATGAATCTATATTTAATAAATCTATATTTGACTAAATATTTTATGTAGATTTAGTAAGAGTGTACAAAATTCATATATTTTATAAATTACTTGGTCAAATGTGTTTAGGATCATAATTGTTTCAGCATTAAAAATGATTGTGGTAAAATAACACCATTGGAATGTTCACATTTCCGTTATCTTCATCTTTTGAAAATAATCAACATTTTGCTACCTACATAATTACTTGAAAAACATATATTTAAATTATGACGTATTCTCATTGTATAACGCCCTAGAGGATGGAGATGAGTCTCTATTTCATTATAGTGTGCGACATCATCGCAAATCTTTTCGTCTCCTTTGATTATGGAATATAAAATTTTCTTTTTTAAGTATGATTTGTATATCGGTCTTCAGTTTCATTCCTGCCTTATGCATTATATCACTAAACTTGCACTTCAAATGCTCTGTCTTAGTCTTTTTTAACTTGAAACCTTTTGACTCTACGATACGTCTCCATAATTTTTAGTTTGTGGTTAACTACACTGTGTGTTTCATTAATAATATTACATCGATTATATCCCACATATTGTTATTTCATCGATTACGTCTCATTCAATTTATCGTTAATTGCTTTTCTAATACAACCGATGATCATGTCCCGCATATTATTCGTGTCCCCACAATTACTTCAAACCTCCAAACCAATCAACTTCTCCCCATCTTTCGAGAAAGGGCAGAAGTTAGACCCTCACATCTAAAAGGTCTTCTTCCTTCCATTCCTTATAACCTTCAAGTCTATTACCAAAAGTCGATGTTGGATAGTAATATTCTCATTTGAAATAGTCTTACAATCCTTACAAAAACTTCTATAACCCTTTTGAAAAAGTAAGTAATGTATCTAAATCTTAATTCCCATGCTATGAAAAGGTAACGAGTTATTTTCTCTCTTCAAAGAGCATGTATTAGCAATTATCAACTCAAGCTTTAGTAAAATTCAAAAGTGATGATCCACCTTCATTCCTCTTTTCAGAATCAAAACCTCCATAAACATTATCAAAATCGTTGTATAAATATGATCATTAAGATCTCCACCAATAAAAATCTTATACTTGAAATCGAATTACATTGTACTATACCTTTATAATAATAGTATTAAATATATGTTTGAAATCGAATCACATTATATGTATAGGATATTAGAGATAGCTTGATACGAAGGATAAAAAATTAATAATCACATATTTAATTAGGAATATTTAATAATCTCGAGATTATTTATTTCTTCATTTGTAATTTATAATGACAAGATAAATTATCTGTCGGATAACTTTCTTTATATCGCCCCCCTACCAAACAACCCCTGAATTGCATAATCAACCCTTTTTCTTTTCCTAATTGTACACTTCCTTCTCTCTCACGAAACTTACTCTTTCCCTTCTTCGCTTTCATTCAAGAACCAGAAAAATCCCTTCAATCGATCGTAATTTCTGCAAATTCCTCTTTCGTTTCTTCAATTCATCCATTTTCAGAGTTGGGGTTTTTACTAATTTGATGGATTCCTCTTTAACTCTCTCTCTTTCTCCCACAAATTCCGATACTAATGACCTAATTGGTACCTTCTTCTTAGAGCAATGGAGACTGAAATCCAAAACAGCTGCTAGAAAATCCGAATCAGTAATGGGTGTTTCAGAAAATCAATTCTTGATGGAAATTGATTCAGAAGAGTGTGAAGAAGAGAAAGAAGAGTTACCAACGGAGTTGGATACTTTGAATAGTTCAGGTGGGTTTTCGATTGTTGGATCAGATAAACTTTCTGTGCGTTATCCAAGTGTGAATCTTCATGGACATGATGTTGGAGTTGTTCAAGCTAATCGACCTGCACCTTGTAAACGCCTTGTTTATTACTTTGAGATGTTTGTGGAAAATGCTGGTACTAAAGGGCAAGTTGCTATTGGTTTTACTACTCATGGATTCAAGTTGCGTCGACAACCTGGGTATTCTACTTTCTTGAACTTCATTTTTGATTGTAATCTAGCTCCTTGTTAGCTTTTAATTTCAATTCTAATGGCAAAGCATGATTCTTGAACTCTAGTGTGATGGGATGGATAGAGTGATGTTGTTTTCTGTTCTTGTACTCTAATTTTATCCTAATTTAGACTCTGAATGTAGCTCCTTTATGAAAATGGAAGAATTTTATCATTTTCTATTTCAATTCTAATAAAAAAAAACTTGATTCTTGTCATGAAGTGTGATGGGATAGATTTGGGGTGGTGGGGTGGGTGGGTGGTGAAAATCTACAGGATCAGTCAAGTGGCAGTGTATCTATTTTAAACCAAAGTTAGCATTGATTTTGGGCTTGTACTAAAGGTCAAATTGACCATCATGTGTTTTTCGATATTAGTCGCTCTTTCTGTTCCCTTTTCTTTTCCTTCTGTCTTTCATATCTAGTTTATTCTGCTTATGGGTTTTTTAGACAAGGGTTCCCACCTTTCTACCTCGTTTATGAGGTAGTGGTAAAGTCTGCGTACATTCTACCTTTCCCAGACCCCACTTGTGGGATTCCGCTGGGTATGTTGCTGCTGTTGTTGTTTACTAAAGGTCAAATTGCCATGGCTTACTATCCCTGGTTTCAATTTGTGTCAACAACCTGGGTATTCTACTTTCTTGGACTTCAATTTTGATTGTAGTTATAGCTCCTTTTTATGAAAAATGAAAGGGTTTTACCATCTTCTTATTTTAACTTACTAGTCTTTCTTACCTTATTTCAATGCTAATCACAAAGCTTGATTCTTATCTTTAAGTGTGATGGGATATCTAAGAAGGGGTAATATCGACTGAGTAGCTCCTTTCTGAAAATGAAAGAATATTATCATTTTCCCATTTTAACTTCTTAGTCTTTCTTACCTTTTAATTTCAGTTCTAATCGCAATAGCTTGATTCTTTTGTGATGGGATAAATAGAGAGGGATGAAAATCTACAGGATCAGTCAAGTGGCAATCTCTCTATTCTTAACCAAATTTAACACTGATTTCCAGCTTTCTTTGAGATTCTTCCTCTTTTTTTTTTTTTCTTTTTTGAATTGGCTTAAGTTTTTAATGGACATCAAGGGGGTAAAAAATCTCTAATAGAGGTTGTGCGAGAGAAGAGAGGCACCTTTCTGCAAGTGAAGGTAGACTAAACTTCAGCTCCTTTTGGTTCTTGATGTGTTTAGGGAAGTTGGAGAACAACTCTGGGTGATTGGTGAAACTTCTAATATATAGAGCAGCTTTTGAGTAACTAGTGAATTGCTAGGTTTAAGAATTACCGTTGTCCATTGACCAGAGAGGGATAGCCTAGTTGTAAGGACTTGTCCATCTGCAAAACAAGATTTGGTGACCGAGTCACCAGTGAAGCAAAAGTGGGAACAACCTGTGCTGTATTTGTTGGTACACAGTTTGGCAGGTTGAATTTTACCATATAAACAACATGTATGCCAGAGTCTCAAATAAGTTGGAGTCAATGACGCGGAGTCTCACCCTCAGAGCCCATGGCACTCCATCGAGGATCATCTCTGTCCACCAAAGGAAAAAAGTTTCTCTAGCACCAAAAGTTCTCTACATTTTCTGTTGGCTGACAAGACATACTTCTTTTCTCCAACAAACTTAAAGCAAAAAAAGGAGTAAAAAAACAATGTACAAAAACTAAAACTAAATATAAAAATTGATACTTGGTCTAAAGAAATAAAGTAGCTTCTTCAATCATTTAAAGTCTTCTTGAGACATTGATTGTGAAAAGTTATTGCATTCTTTTTAAAAAGTATATAAATAACTGCTAATAGATAGAAAGTCATGCTTGCTACTTTAATATGCCCACAAATAAGAAATTTACCCTGTAGTCCCATTTGGTATATTGCTATACATGAAGTGTAAGATGTTAAGATGCTTATGCCAGACCGTCTACTGTACTTCAAACCAATTCAACACATTGTACCACAACTGAGTTGCCACTTTACAATGTAACGAGATGTCTCCCCCTCACTAACAATTAATTATAGTATGACTTAAAAGAAAATGATCTACCTTTCCTCCACCCCACCTCCACAAACCTAGCTGTTAAGTGATAAATTTTGTTTATAAAGCATTTTCAACACACTCCAGGATATGGGTACCTCCTAGTTGTGCAAACTTCTCCTAAACTTCAGGTCCCAGAGAGCTCGTCTGTGATCCCTGGATCTGCTGTACTGTTTTCTTTTGCTTGCCATATTCAGAAGCTAATTTTGTTGTCCCAGACTCTGCATGTAATGAAAAAGTCTTCCTACTCCTTCATGATATTCTTCTATCAGCCACAGTTGAATGTGATGTGGTTAGTACTTACTTCCCTGTCCACAATTTCATACTTTCTTGGTCTCAATAGAACATGCTCCTCGGTTCAGAAAATCTACATCTATTTCCTCAACAATGCCTTGTTCAACGCTCTAGGATTTTTCAGACGAGGTCCTCCCTACTTTTAGGCGAAGTGTCAATCTCTCGGTGACTCGGTGGTGTTACCTCATCCTGTCTCCTGCATCCCATGGAAAATTCCCCTCTAATCTCTCCAATTTTTCAGTCACACTAGTCGATGCCTGCAAAAGTGACATGTAGTTGGTATAGATGCTCAACAGATTCATGACCCAACAATCCAACATTTAGAAAGGTTGGCTCTTCGCTTTCCTTTAGAACAAAAGTTCCTATGAAGCCTATTTGGCTTACTCTGTTCAATTCAAAAGATGAAAAACTCCCCCAACTAGTTGTATATTTGGATGTGGTAGGGTGCAGTGGTCTACTTTCCAGATGGGGGATGATGACATGTTGGGTTTATTGACAAGATTATTGATGTGGTACTACTAATTTGGCAGTGCACTATTGTGAGCACTGCCGTTTTTTATGATGTAACCTCGATCAACTTTTGCATCGTGGGTTTAATGTGCTAAAATGGAAACATACTTCAGCTGTGCACGTGGGCACTTGTGTAACTGTGTTCTGGCTTTGGTTTCTACAACCATGTTCTCTTGTTGGACAATTTTAAGTTTGTAAGTTGATTGATTTGACCACAAGGAAGGGCACAATTATGACGCAGCGAGCACAAAATAATTCTGCACAAGGGAAACTATTTCCAGGATGACCTAACTCTCTAAGACTTTTATTCTTTCGCTTTCACATTGTATGAAATATAAAGGACGGCTATCCAGTCAGAAAGACGACAACAACAACAACAACAACATACCCAGTAAAATCCCACAAGTGGGGTCTGGGGAGGTTAGAATGTACGCAAACCTTACCGCTACCATAGAAGTAGAGAGGCTGTTTCCTCTGAACCCTCATCTATATCCAGTCAGAAAGAGAGATGGATAATTGTGCCAGCATGTATTTGGTGGACCCTATGGAAAGAAAGGAACTAAAGATGCTTTGAAGACAAAGGAACTCTATGCAGAATTTAATGATGAAGTGTTTGTTGCTTTACTTTTTTTGGTGTAAACGAGAATGTCAAGAAAATGTTGAGTCTATCTTTGATGTCCTAGATTACATATGGAAGTCCTTTTTCTTCTATTGTAATCCCTTTTGATCTGGGAACCCACACAGCTTATGTAAGTATCGTTGATGAATATACTGTTAGCCATTCTCAATCCCCCTTATGGTTTTTAAAGTTCAAACTGTACAAAATAGGGAAGTTTCTTAGTTATTGTACAACAATAAAAGACACTCCACTATTTTATGCGAGTTCATCACCAAATTAGATGGAGCGGGAAAGATTAAAACTATTTTCACTCAGTTAAGTAGACATGTATAATGAATTTTAACACATACTAACAGTCTAACGTGGCATATTTGTCTTTTCTATGGTTCGTTAGATGTTTGTTTATGTGACAGACTGAATGGATTGCATTGGTGGAGTGACATTTTGTTCAATCATTTTTCATTCGGAATTTATTGTTGATCTTTCTTTGTTTGTCAGCTGGGAATCAAACAGTTATGGATATCATGGTGATGATGGACTACTTTACCGTGGACAAGGAAAGGGAGAGGCATTTGGCCCAGTTTACTCAACAGGTGATACTGTTGGTGGTGGCATCAATTATGCTTCTCAAGAACTCTTTTTCACGTAAGAATTTATATATTTTTTAACCTCTTTTATAAAGGTGCTTGTGACATTGCTGGATGATTCTTGTTGATTTTATAAAAAATAGTCTTAACTGTTTGCAGTATAATATCTGGACTCAAGAACTTCTGCTTTTTTTCTTTTAATGCCAGGAAAAACGGAACTGTTGTCGGAACAGTTTTCAAGGATGTAAAGGGGCCATTATTTCCCACCTTTGCAGTTCACAGCCAAAATGAAGTGTATGTATATGCATCTTTATCGTCTATGCCTTATACTTCTTATTTTCTTTACTATCCATCTAATATAAATTGTGGGTGGCAAAATTCGTCCTTACAAGCATCGTGTTCTCAAAGCACTTGCTATACTGACATTTTTTGGGGGCTTACGCCTCCGGTTTGCCTTCATCTGAAAGATTGATAAGATGGCTTGGAATGCCATTCATTTTATGTATCTGAATATAGTTTGTGCTGCAATTTTGGTCTCCATAACCTGACATTATCTTTCTTATTATCAGTGTAGTCCTTTATCCCCATTCCTATCCTCTTTTTTTGATCAGTCCAATCCTCTTTGATTCTTCATGAAATATATCAAGTCCGTGAACTATATCGAAGACTATCCCTGAGTTTTTATTCCTTTGATGCTGTCTTTTCTTGTTAAATTAAGCCAAATTGGGCTGGACTTGCTGTACTTCAAAGAATTAGCTTCCTAAGTGATTTTCTTTTAGTTTCCCCATCTGTGTGCTCTTCCAATGATAGGTAGAGTAACGAGTATATAGCATTATTGGCATATGCATGTCCTTGAATGTAGAGAATGCTGAACTCCACATGCATAACTGTGAGCCTTCTGAATTTCCCCCAGTTACTTCTTTGTATTATATTGGTTAAGTTTCATATATTTTGTGAAATGTGCTTAAACAGTGTTGGAGCTTATTCATGGAGTTAAAGAAACATATTCTTTTTACATTTAAAAGAAAATCACCTGAAAAAAGAAAACATAAGTTTCACTAGTAATTCTATGAGGGCTTGGTTTACGTACACATCCATTTTAAGATATCATCCGCTCTACTTTGCTAATCTTAAAATTAAGGCATGCAATCTCTAATTTTCCATCATCTAGTAGATAAAAGAGCTTTTTTTCCCCCCAAATTTGGAGTAGTCTTTCATCTTTTAGAAGAGTCAACAATAACTTTTCCTGGTAACTTCTTCTTTTGTTGGCTACTATTTAAGTTTAGGATAGGAGTTTTCTTGGTTGATAATGACTTGAAAATGATAGATGAGTTTGTGATAAGAAATTACACTAATATAGAACTAAGCCGGAGTCAACACATCTAGAACAAATAATGATTGGCTCTATCCACAGTTATCTAACAAGTTACTTCAGCCGTTGATATCAGTAGGTATTTCGTCTCATTACAAAAAAGAAACATGTATGCAATCTTTTTTTTCCCTTTCATTCCATACTATTCACAAATTCATACCATAGAATCTTCACAACAGCCAAATCATGCTTGACATAAAGCATGAAGAAAGAATGTCCGCGAGTTCTTAGCAATAGCTATGTTGATCCCGGGCTAGTGTACCCGAACTACGACTTAGTAGTATGGATCATCAAATTTAGCATTTCTGACTTCTTGCAGTTATTTGTTGATTTTACTATCACAGGATTACTGTCAACTTTGGGAAGCGTCCATTTGTTTTTGATCTTAAGGTAAAGATCCTTTTTTTAAAGTTTAATAGTTCTCTTTTGCTTTGCGATGTAACTCGACTTTTTACCTTCTCTTGGTGGTTCTGTCATTTGTCTCCTCTCCTATTAATTATGCTTGTGATGCTGTGTGTTTCCACTTTGAAGTCAATCTCAAACAGAGAGTAGATGTTGATATTTACTACTATGTATGTATCACGCCCCGAGTCCTGTTAGGGCGGACCGGCACCGTTGCCGATAAGGCGCGGGAGAACCAACCTATATCTATGCACTTTTTAGATATATTATAAGGGATTTCTATCTTTATTGTGCCTTTAAGAAAGTAAACGGTAATAACAAGCCAAAAGAAAATGCATAT
>JAABOM020000075.1:4937632-4948617 GCA_011800125.2 Solanum clarkiae | reverse complement strand
GGGATCTATGTTTCATGCCAAACGATACGAAATCAAGTAGCCTTACATACCTCGTTGTATGACCTCGTTACTACCTTGGAGTGTTGCGTTTCCCCCCCAAATATTTATCTACGGTATATTAGGCAATAAGACTAGTATTAGCAGTGACGAAACACTTCTTAGCAGCCCAATACCATAAAAACTAACATCCGGGCAGCAAACGTTTAATTAGCGACGCGAAGACATTTCTTCACCTTTTTTACTTATAATCGTATTTTCTAACAACCATTCTTATGTACATGTCATGTACGTCTTATTTAGGACCCTTAACAGTCTTACAACAGCTCACAAGACACGACACATAACAATTCTTCACAACATACAAACAAGCGGCACAACGTTACATCCTTTTTCCACACTTCGACGTCAACAATCCCGAATCTGTTTTAACTTTACGTAAATTGTTTCCAACGTTTTTACCACATAAAACCAGTCTTAAGATAGTCCACAAATAGTCCCAAAGCAGGGGAAGGTCGTGGAACAACATATTACAATTCTACACAACCTACAAATGGACAACATAACGTTACGCCCCTTTGCCCTATTTTGAGGTCGACAATTCCAAACCTGTTCCAATGTTAACAAAACTGTCCTCAACACATCCGTACATAAAAACAGCCTTAAAATAGTCTTATAACAGTACCAAAGCAGTCATGAAGGACGTGAAACAATAGCTTTCCCTCCAACAGCCCACAAGTTCATACTAAGAACACAATTACGATATCCTATAGGACTCACTTTTGTGGACTGTAAAAGTGGTGCAGCAGCTTAGTTATATCATTAACAAGCTATATCTTGTTAAAAACATAAGTCTTACTTCATAATTCAGCCAACCAATAAGAGAAAATCCTCTTGAACAACAAGAAACGTTCACAACAATTCTTAGGACACAAGCTGTCCAGAATTTCCAGCACAACATACTAGTATATACTTCTTGTTTTTTATGAAGAAACCATACTAAATATACAACTATGATTACTCACCTTTGCCTTCAAGATTATGGTTTCCTTCAAGAACCTTAGAAAGGTTGCAATAGCTGCTTGGTAAAGTGAAATAAAGAGAAGATAAGAGTCTTTTGAAAAACTGAAAACTTGTTTCAATTGGAAATGACTAGATGCTGCTTTTGAGCCGTTTTTAAAGACTTCTTTGAGTGACTTTCTCTTGACATTTTGCCCACACATGAACACCTGTTAATATACTTGTTATGCAGCAGCTTGTCCCTCACAATTGGGCCTAAATGGGTCTCAAATTTGATGAACCTTGGCTGCCCATTTTCCAGCTTTTTTTCTTAATTAGTTTTAGGCCCAAATAGTCAAGTGGGTTGTGTTACACTTGGGCCCTTTTTACATTCTTCTTGGACTGAAAATAAGGTCCATTTATGATGCTAAAACATGGGCTAAATTAACCCCCTAACATGAACTTTATTCATAATCGAACTTGGACAAATTCGACGTCGGGCCTCGTCTCCGTTTAGCTAGCAAATTTAAGCTAAGCAAGTAGGTGACTCACCTGCTAGATTATTAATTCATACAAGCATCTCCATTCTTTTACTTTGTTTAGGGTAGTGACCTCAATTTAACACAAAACATGTATACACTCGACCCCCTTAAGTGTTAGACGCACATATCGCCCATTAACACGAGATTCAAGCACTTTTAAAAATTGGCGCTAATTTAACCAAACCATATCATGTTTCATTTAAATAGCATTAGTACATGTAAAATGTGGGGTGTTACAGTATCGTCCCTTAAATATGACAAATGCATGTTTATACACTCATCTTTCTGCCTTGGGTCTGTGATTTCTCTTGATTGTCCACTCATTGCTGCTGATTCATAAGATATGTGTATCAGTTGTTAGTTGAAAAACCGTTGCTGGTCTATGTTACAGGAAGCAAATTGGAAACTCAATTTTGCAAAAATCAGGGTATAAAAGCATGTAAACATAATTTAATTATAATCCACTGTGGCTTTTGCTTTCTTTGTTTAGGCATACGAAGCGCAGGAAAGGGCAAAGCAGTATTCAACTATTGAAAAATTGTCTATACCTCAGAATGCCAGTTATGGGTAAGTAGTCCCTCCATCCGATTGCTACAATTATAATTCTTAAATAAAGATAAGCGGTCCTATCAGTAAACATAGCATTTTGCTGATTTTTAGAACTTGAGAAGAATAAAGGTAGTGTTTGAATACTTTCCATCTAGTATTAGTATAATAACAGCAAGTAATAAACAGTGAAGAGAAAGAAGTTTTGATCCAAGGGAAGTGGACAACATATTGTTTTGGATTAACAAAGTGGCCGGGCTGTAGGTAATGGTGAATGAAGTGGGGGAGCGCAATGAGATCTTAGAATCATATCTTGATGGGATAATAAACAATGAAATGAGATTTTCCAGTTGCCTAAGCCTTGGTGGTCGCTGGTCAAAGATACCTGGTACTTGCATTTGATGGGATGTAGCAGGTACCAGGTGGCATAGTCGAATTGTGCTCAAGTTGGACCGGACACCAGTGTGGAAAAAAGGTAGGACAATGAATGAGGCTCACTGAAGTTACTATATCTATTTTCTTCCAGATAAAAGGGGTGCATGATTTTTGTATTGTCTCAATTTAGATTTGAAGATAAGGGTAGATAACAGTCTTAATACACATTGAAGAACAAGGAGGATACTGATCATATGCTCTATAACCATATTATGCTGAGTCTATAAATGCATATGGAACATCTGTACTTTGCAACTGTCTTTACTGTATCATATATCCAGTTATTATCCTTATAGGGTTTTGGTATGATATGGGGCTGAATGAGTTTAAGCTGTGCCACCTGTAGGTTCGACTTCAAATAAATATACCCAACAATCCAAAGGAGATTACCTTTTTTTTTAAGTTACTGTAATATTCTCTAAACTATATAAAAGTTAATAATAATGCTCCAAAGAAACAATTATTCCTTTAAAAAAAGAAAGAAAAATATGCTCAAAAGACTGTGCATTATTGTTAGAGCACTTATCTGGAGCAGGTATTAATTATGTTGTGAGGCAATTATCTCATACACTTGCAGAGATTTAGAGAAGGAATGTATCAGTTTCACATTCAAAATTGTATTGGGTTGGGATTGGCATTTTGAGAAAAAAGTTAAGCCTCCATGGTTCAATGGATCTTTTAGGCTAGCCACATGACTTGACCTATACGTTTTGGGAGCTTTTTAATGGTAGGACTATATATATACATGTGCTTAGTCGAGGATCACAAACACTACTCGATATACCCAGTGAAATCCCACTAAGTGGGGTCTGTGGAAGGTAGAGTGTACGCAGATCTTATCACTATCTTGTGAAGGTAGAGAGACTGTTTCCAAAAGACCTTTGTCTCAAGTTCATCAACTCAAGTAGAAGAAGAACAAAAGAAATGAATAAGGCATAACAATTAATACGAGAAGCATAGTAAGGTCGACAACAAAGAAACAATAATAACAAAATATCGAAACACAATAAACAACATATCACAAGAGCTACAAAAACACGACTAGTACTATGACAAACACGAACAAGTAACAATCTACTCTTACTAACCTTCTACTTTTATACGCGACCTCCACACTTTCCTATCTAGAGTCATGTCTTCGGTAATATGAAGATGCATCATCTCTTGTATAATCACCTCTCCCCAATACTTTTTTAGCTTACTTTTTCCTCTCCGTGTACTCCCGACAACCAACCTCTCACACATCCTCATTGGGGCATCAGTGCACCTTCTCGTCACATGTCCAAATCATTTGAGTCTCACTTCCCTCATCTTGTCCTTCGTGGAGGCCACTCCCACTTTCTTTGTGATAACCTTATTTCTAGTTTTGTCGCTTCTAGTATGCCTACACATCTATCTGAACATCCTCATATGTATTTTCTAAAAATGTGAGTTCTTAACT
Organism: Solanum clarkiae; assembly: GCA_011800125.2. Classification (NCBI taxonomy): domain Eukaryota; kingdom Viridiplantae; phylum Streptophyta; class Magnoliopsida; order Solanales; family Solanaceae; genus Solanum; species Solanum clarkiae. The sequence goes on along the minus strand of JAABOM020000075.1, from coordinate 4,944,657 downwards.
TGTCAATACTCTATCCTATACAACAAGGATGGTTTAACCACCAATCTATAGAACTTACCTTTAAGTTTAGTAGCATCTTCTTATTACACAAGACTCCAGAGGCAAGCCTTCATTTCATCCATGCCGCCCCAATACGTGTGACATCATCAGCAATGTCCTCACTATCTGGATTACGGACCCAAGATACTGAAACTTTCTTTCTTGGGGATTGTCTTTGTGGCAAGCCTTACTTCCATGTTCGCTAAATCAAATGCAACACTAAATTTGCACTCCAAATATTCTTTTTGGTCCTACTCAACTTGAAACCTTTAGATTCTAGAGTTTGTCTCCAAACTTCCAACCTAGCATTAACTCCGGTTCGTGCCTCATCAATCAGTACTATGTTGTCCGCAAATAACATACATCATGGAACCTCATTCCGAATAGACCGCGTCAACTCATCATTACCAAGGAAAATAGGAAAGGACATCACAAATAATGTTTTATAATTGAAACACCAAATTCATAATTTTTTTTGATAGTTTAAATCAAGGAGAATGAAAGAAATAGTGCTAGACTAATAGCAGTTAGTACATCTTTGGTGAGCTAAATTAGTCTTCCAGATATCAGATGAGTGTGCCTTTTGATATTCGCGATGGTAGATTTGAGTTATTTTTACCCTATTTTCTGGTGGAGATCTTTATTCTGACTTGAAAGAAATGGAGTGGTTAAGTGTTTAGACTATGTTGAATTAACAGAGTAACTAAAACACTTTTGTTACAAGTGTTAGTTTCTTTCTACACGTTGCTTGTCTCTACTGTTGGAAATGCATTTCTATTTCTTAACGGGTTTTCAACTTCCAGAATTGTTCGGGCATATTTACAACATTATGGATATGAAGATACACTGAAAACGTTTGATGTTGAAAGCAGAAGTACTCTTCCACCCATCTCTATTGTTCAAGAAAATGGCTTTGCAGAGGACATGAATGTGTATTCATTAAATCAGAGAAAGGTTCTCCGTCAGGTATGAAATGTGGAAGCATTTTTTTTTTTTTTTTGAGGTCACAATTTGTGTTATAAACCAGTACTTAGGTAGTACTGGAAACCCCTTTACAAAAAAGTGTGAAAATGTAAGAACAAAAACAGCAAGCCTAGCATGATTCTAGTACTTCTAGGCTTGCTTCTGCATCTATAGGGGAACTCTTTGTACACCAAAAGCGTAATAACAGAATATTATCTGTTTTGATCATTATTGATTTGTTGGGATATGGTATACCAAAAACATAATAACAGAACACAATCTGTTTTGATCATTTGGAGGGATCTGCTTCTCTCCTGGAGCTATCTTTTTTTCTACCATGATATTGTTAATGGATTATACCATGATATACACATTAGTCACTTGGTTTTTGTTGCTATTGGTGCCTGCAGAAGCACTTTCTTTTCCCTTCTTCCAGTGATGGATTAAGAGAATTTGATCGATCTTTCACTTCTTTTATTTCCTCCTCTATTGTTTCTTACTCCTTGTAAAAGAAACCACGAAAGACCTATGATGGAAAGAGGGACTGACTACTGAGAAAGACAAATTGGGTGGGATTAGTTATTATTTGGGGTGGGTTGAAAGTTAAACAGGTAATAAGAGTGCTCTTTGTATAGTGTGAGAGAACATCTGTTGGCTGGTGAATAGATTAGTGTGAGAGAAGTTCTGTTGGCTGGTGAATAGATGTTTTATGTTGTGTATATCTTCTCCCTTCTCTTGTGCTTTTTTATCAAACATGAAGGACTGGATGTTATTCAACTCTCCTCTCGCTTTACCTTTTGTCACATAGTTCCTTAGAAAAATTATTCTAGAAAGGATGCAAATTTTCCCTCTTTTCTGCTGTTTTTGTTACTCTTAACTAATTTCAGTATTTGATGGGAGTGGAAATAACTGACTGAACAGTTTGTCAAGACAAAGAAAGTTATCTGGTGAAAGAATATGCAGGTGCTGGTTCTGAGTGGAAGTGGATAAGAGAAGAATTATATAAGCTTTGCGCAATGTGGTGAACTATGATTAGAAAAGATGGAAAGCATCCCTTTCTAGAGTTTGAAGTTGAACTGCCTTATAACCTTTTATTTTTGGTGTAACCATGTCCTCCCCAAAGAGGTGGAGGCCGTTACTCACTTTTTAGACAGTTTAGGAGGGGTATAGAGGATAGATCTTTTGGTTTTGCTTACTGTGTACTCCTGATGTAATTACTATTGAAATACACCATTGGTGTATTGTTGTCTATAAAATGTTGACTTTATCAAAAAAAGAAAAAAAGATGGAGACAATATTAGGTCATATCAGTGCCTAATTTTCAGTCGCGAGTTCAGTCTGGAATTTGGATATTCAGTGAATTTTCGGTTACTCGTCACTTAATAGTACAATTGAGGATGATTCCCTCCATGTAAATAGCTTCCTTCCTAGGGGATTTGAATTGTAAAATCTTTTGATGCCCTTTTGTCCACTTCGAATATCTTGACGAAACATTAATTTTAACTTTTGGAGGATATTTCAGATGGTCTCTTCCTTCAATCCCTTGTAAGAAAAGAAAATCTATAAGGTTGAAGAAAACATATAAAAAGAAGACATAAGCTTGTTAGTAAAGCTTTCATATGCATTAGAGTTTTAAGACTATTGACAAGTGAAGGAATAGCTTTACTCAGCCTTTTGGCTGAGATCATGTGTAGTATTTGTCCAGTTTTAAGACTTTTACCAAGTGAAGGAATATCTTAGTGGAAGAAACCCTACTCATCCGACCATAAGATTAAATTTTTGAATCACCCGGGGAGTAAAGCAGGGGTTTACATATTAAAAGATTGGAGTGTTTTCACTTTGACAAAGCAAAGTTAACACATGGTTGGATAAGAGTATCCAAAACTTCCATTCTCCTGGATGGGTTAGTTGACGAACAACCAGCAACTTTTACCATCCATTATTATTCTCTTCTTGCTAAATAATAGTTTTGGTTAGTTTCAGATATGCACAAAACAATTTAATCAGTTCTCCTCCCCGAGCTCAGTCCAGAAAATAATCAATATAGCACTTCTATCTGTTGACATTTTTACCCCTACTACCTGTTCTATGTAGTTATCATTTTGCTGACATAGAAATGATACTTATAGGAATGTCTTTGTTGTTTAAACAGCTAATTCGGAGTGGTCAAATTGGTGATGCCTTTGGTAAACTAAGAGAGTGGTATCCTCAGATAGTCCAGGTAATTTTCTATTGACTGATATTATCAAACGTCATATAACTCCTATTGCAACTTCATTCACCTCCCTTTACCTTTTTGCACAAGATGCTGTTGAACTTCCATATTTGATGTGTATGGGCGTAAAACTTTGCGTCTTAAGTATCTGTACACAATTCATGCTCTTTGTTTTCTACTTTCTAACCTGGTTCTATTTTTAATTTTATCAAATCTTTCTTTCTTTTGTTTTCTTGACATTAGTTTAATAGATATATATGTTTGGCAGTCAACTTATTCTTATCTAATGTTGTGTATATAGTATTTTTACTCCTTTCTGTAGCTTCTTGGAACTTTTTATATTACTTTACCTGATAATTTTTTTTATGTGTATATACATTAGATGTACATGTGGGATATGGAATTTCCCCTTTTTTGTTTGTTTTGTTCATTACTCGGGATTGTTTATTGAATGTCACAAGAAAACTTAAGAACACTTATAAAATATATTAATTAAGGATTCTCCAGAAATGTAAATGTATAGTACCTATATCTCTGATGTGCTGAACTATGTAGAGTTCATTGACAGCAATTTCTCTATGCTTAAGAAACAACAACATACCCAGTGGAATCCCACAAGTGGGGTCTGGGGAGGGTAGAATGTACGCAGACCTTACCACTACCTCAAAGGTAGAGAGGCTGTTTGCTGGGAACCCTCGTCTCAAAAACCTATAAGCAGAATAAACTAGATATGGAAAAAGGAAAGGAAAAAACTACTACAATCGTTGACCTGTTTCATTTCGCGGTTCATTACCGAAGCTTGTCTTAATTAAACTACTTTCAAAAATAAAGTTACTTAGAGAATTGCATAAATTATCAGTCAAGCTACTTGAATGTGGATCACATGGTACTTGTATAAGTTAAAACTATGTGAGTTTTAAGTTAAAAACATATCACTTTAACACCTCAAACTGGAATGTATCAATAAATTATGTGGTATATCAATATTTTCTTATGAACAATAATTCCTTATAAGAGAGGATGTTGTAGAAATTTTTATAAGATGTTTCTTGCTTTTATCATTTTGTTATTTTCTTCTTTGTATTTTTCTATCAGAAAGAACCTCTCTACCTTCACACACCACCCTCCTCTCCCCTAACCTCACTTGTGGGATTACAGTGGTATGTTGTTATTGTTGCAGGTTATTAGCAATTCAACCAAGTGCTAAAAGTTTTGTACTTTGATACACCTCTAATAGATTGCCTCATGATATCAACTTTTCTCAAACACATAGCTTCATGTTAATACCAAAGAATAACTCAAATTAGAGAACTTTGGAAGTTGTTGGTCATTAAAGCTTGTTACGTATTGTTTCCTGATGTTTTTCCTCTTCTTTCTTCCATAGCCTTCAATGAAAGTAGTTTGAAGTTGAAAGGAAGTCTTTTGAAGATATATATGGCACTCTAATTTGATGGTTGACATTTAGCTTTTCAAATTAATCCAGTTTGCTCGCTAGTTAGCTTGAGTCACGATGAACTAGTATACCATTCTTCTGTCCATTATGTGACAACGAATTTGTTCTATTTTGACTCACTTTTCTTTTCCTTATAATTTGTTCTATGCTTGTTAGGATGGCACATCAACTATATGCTTTCTGCTTCACTGTCAAAATTTTATTGAGCTAGTACGGGTAAGTTGTTTTTACACATGGTTCTGCTGCTTCATGTTTCTCTCTCTCTCTCTCTCTCTCTCTCTGTACAAAACTTATAACCACAGGACAAATGACTGCAGCAACCCCTAAGCAAATGGTTTAATTTTTCTGACTTCTTGGTGAAAATTCAAATCCTTTTTTAGTTTGAAATCATATTGAGAAGAATATAGTTTCATGCTAGAGATTAGTCAGGTCACAAATGTTCTGAGTAGACAGTAAAACGGTGGTGCATGAAAAAGAAAGAAAGCTCATAGGTATGTGGGAAAGAAGTCAATGGGGCCACAAAGAAATGAACATTCTGGTGCTTACTTTGACATCTTTTAGATGCATCCTCGAATTATCTTATTCCTACACGCTTTCTGGGGTTGTATAAGAATGCCAGTTGTTGGCTAATCTTCTGTTCCTTAGTGTTTCATGGTGCTGTGTAGTCATATAAATGGGATACAATCTGAAGTCTTACGTGCTATCTGTAGGTGGGGAAGCTTGAAGAAGCTGTGTTATATGGCAGGACTGAATTTGAAAAATTCTATAAGTTGGGAGACTATGATGATTTGGTCAAGGTACAGCAGAAAATTTTGTTTACCTTTGTGGCTGTGTTTACTCATGAACATGTTATTAATAGGAGCATCCTCACTAAGATGTGTTGGACATTGCGAAAAAGGGTATAAAGTGTTTTCTATAACAATAAGGAAACAAAAAGCTGACAAAGTATCTCCTTCTCCAAGTCTCCTTTGAGAGGGAAAGAAGCTATCATGTTTCTATGTTTATTGCGGATTATACAACCAATAGTATGTGTCCTACCTAGTATTCCAACAAAGTCTTCTTTGCCTTGCTTTGTACTGTCCAGCACATCTTTTCAGGACCAGAAGCTCAATAGTTACTCTTTCCATAACATGCATTGATTTTGCAGTGCAGGAATGATTAAGCTAGACGTTTTACGTTTTTGCATCTAATGTTATCTTGAGCAAATATTTGTTCATACTGTTTCTCTGTCTGTATTCTCATAGGATTGTGCTGCTCTGCTGGCATATGAACAACCGCAAAAATCCTCTGTTGGGTATCTTCTAGGGGATTCACAGCGAGAAATTGTGGCTGATGCTGTCAATGCAATGGTATTATCAACGAATCCTAGTGTGAAAGAATCAAGAGAGTGCTTACATTCACATCTTGACAGACTACTCAGGCAGTTAAGTGCTTGCTTCTTGGCGAAGAGGTCACTGAATGGGGATCAGGGTGAAGGTTTCCATCTGCATAGAATACTTAACAGTGGTATGAAAGGCTGAGAGGTAGTCTCGATTTCCATTCCCATCCCTCCCAACCCCCATGTATATGCTCGCTCAACCAATGTCTTTCATGTCACCATCCAGGGGGAAATGCCCCTCGGTGACCAGCACACATGCTGTGTAGAACCGTTATGTACTTTCTTGATTTGTAGTAACCATTCATTTTCTGGAATACTGAGTTGTCATCGTTTCATACACCCCTTGACAGTAAACCCTCTATAGTTCTTGCACATTGAATGGTCAGATTTTATACTTGGGGTATGATGCCATCCACGGTTCTATCGGATAGCTTTTGTACAGATTTGTTTTTCAAGTTCAGTAGATTGTTGTTTTTGTGTAAACTGGTCGTTCTTGTTTCACAACTCTTTGGAAATCATTATTGTTTGTTGAAGGAAAATAGATTGGCAGCAATGTTTCTTTGCTTAGAAACCCCTCAAAGGGGCACCAAGTGTGAAAAAAAGAAAGGTAACTATATTTTTGAGTTAGGGGTAACTTCTGTGTACACTTTTTCCTCTCGAAAGATAAGAAGATTTATCTGAGAAAGTCCTATCCTGTAAAGGTTAGAGTAAACGTTTGCGTACACTCCTCCCTCCGAGAATATACTTGGTATGTCATTATTTATTAAGAGAAGAAAATTAAAGTTACAAATAAATTTTGTTGAAATTTAGCGAGGAGAATGACATTTTTGTTGAAATTTTTATTTGCATATCTAGTTATTTCTGCTTACGGGTTTTGAGATGAGGGTTTCCAGGAAACAACCTCTCTACTTTTATGGTAGTGGTAAGGTCTGCGTACATTCTACCCTCCTCAGACCCCACTTGTGGGATTTTACTGG
>JAABOM020000075.1:4914722-4937328 GCA_011800125.2 Solanum clarkiae | reverse complement strand
ACCCTCCTCAGACCCCACTTGTGGGATTTTACTGGGTATGTTGTTGTTGTTGTTGATTGAAAAGGATAATTAAGTGTTTAAAAAAAAATCTTAAATAAGAAATAAACACAAATATTTAATAAGATGACTAGAATTTTAATGTTTATGATAAAATATATTTATCTCTTAAAACACTTATAAGTATTTAAATTTCTTATATAACGAAAATCCTTCATAAATGAAATTTCATCCGACTATCGACATGAGTTGTGGTGAATGGTTTGGAATTTCTTCTTTTTTAACTTGATATTTTGAGTTCGAACCCTAAAGAATAAATATTTTTTTAGTAAATAGTATACCTTCATTCCCCCTTCTTATTCGAAAATGATTCTACAGACGAATTTAGTTGAATCCTAATGCAATGTTGAACATCACAAAGATAATAAAAAGCAAAAGAAACTTCATCTAACCAAGCAAATTCGTATATTTGTACTGGAAGCATGCCCTCAGAAATGAGCCCTGCACTATGTGAGTCCGAATGTAAGTTTGGACAGAAATGAGCCTTCCACTGTGTGAGTTCGAATGTAGTTCCGATAGAAATGAGTCTTGCACTATGCTGAGCCTTGCACTATGTGAGTCCGAATGTAGTTCAGATATAACATAGATATCAAACACGTGGGTGAAAAATAAGAAAAATAAAGATAGATTGGGCTGATTTGTTTTTGACCCGCTAACCCAGCATTTCAAACCCGAGAACAAAATATATAAAATCCCTAAATTGTTGAGAATCAAATTGGACTATCAAAAAATGGTGAGATTCGGAAGAATGCTTCTGAAGGATGGGATTAACCAGAAGCTCCTAGAAATTCTTGTCTGTCCACTTTCTAAACAACCTTTAAGGTCAGAAATTTTTTACTTAATTGCAAATTATTCTTCTTTCTCAATTCAGAATTTTGCGTTAAAGTAGTTTTTTTTTTCGTTGAAGGCTTTGCGAGAAGACGAATTCTCTAATCAGTGATGCAGTTGGTGTTTCATATCCGGTGAGTGATTGTTTTTGGACAGTTCAATTTCATTGCATTGCCACTGTGTTGTGTTGGGATGGTTGTTAGTTATTATTTCAAAATGTATTGTACATTGTATTGTTTTGATGAATATAAATGTATAGATAGATTGTATTGTTCCATAATGTCAAGCATTGGTAATCTGAATAATAAGCTTGTTATAATACTTACTCCGTTTTGATTTGTTTGTCTGGTTTTGACTTGACTTGGAGTTTTAAGACTGGACTTTTGAATCCTGTGGTCTTAAACGAAAGATATGTAGGATGTAATAAAATGTATAATCTTGTGGTTTTAAACTTGTTAGGTGGAAAGTTAGAACTAAAAAGTTGACAAAAGAAAGGAAAGAGATATTTTTTTTAAACGGAGGGAGTATGAAGAAAAAGCACGGTATAAGATAAAACTGTTATAAAATAAGGTAGGAAAAAGGGTAAAAAAACAGATTATTAAATAATAAGGGCGGGCAAGATGGAAAAAAGTATAAGGTAACCACGCGACTAGACCATATAGGTCGTTACATAAAATAATACTTTTCGTTGTTACATAACAATGGATACAACAATATGATACAGTAAAATTTGAGGTAACAAGCAAAATAAACATGGTATTTGAAGTAACAATTCAATACAATGGGTAATAATATCCAAACTAGCTAATTATTTGTGAAATTCTGTCAGTGTCTCCAATATTCTACCATCTCTGCTGTTTAGGTTCCCTCTGCTAATATAAGATGAATGATACAATCAACTGATCAATCAACGAAGTCTTGCTCTCAAATTAGTTGGGGTCTGTTATGTAAATGATCTGTCTCCATATCACAGATTCCTTGTTATTTAGACTTGTTTTTTGATTGATAAGGTAAAGCAAATTATTTAGACGATCTTTACCCTACTGTTTATCTAGAGCAGCACTGGCCATGCTTTGCAAAACTCTTTTAGGTAGGTTACTATGATCTATAATCAATCAGAATAATTTGGTGAAATGACTTTGTTCCTTGCCCATTCCATCTGTTTAATGATGGATTTGAGTGTGTTTGCGAAGGAAGCTCTTTTAGGCAGGTTTCATTTTGCTGGTTTCTTAAGTTTGTCATTTTCTTATGAGTCTCCTTGTAGATAGTCAATGGGATTCCACGTCTTGTACCAACGGATGGCAAGATTATCGAGACTGATGATGCATTCAATTCTGATGGCTCTGTTGATTTGCCTGGTAAAAGAACCGATGATCAATGAGGTAGTTCTTAACACAATTCATTGACAAACAATATTTGAAGTCCATAAGCTGATGGAAGATGTTAATGTCAGATGGACCTCTTTATTATGTCAACCCACAGTCTTAGTTGTGGCAATCTGTACTTTGATATGAGGCTTATAAGAAGTGCTATTCCTTGATTATTAATACCTGGGAATAGCTTCTTTTCATGTGGTAAATCACTTTTTGCATTCCAATCATCTGCGCTGATTACCCTTGTGCGTAGTTGGTGTTTTTCCATAACACCATTAGACTTGGCACCATTGACTAATTTAATTCTTATTATTCTTTTTTTTTTTCTTTTAAAGAATCTCCTAACATAGATTACACAAAACAATATTTTTCATAAAAAGTAATTTCTATCATACCAAACACAATACATGAAAAAGTAGCCATAACTTCATATGTGTCTATTGTTCATAATATTCCCAATTTATTGGTATTATTGCTTTTCATCTTCCCAATCACCCACCCCTCAAAAAATGAACAAACAAAGAAATAAGCTAAACACAAAATTATGTTGCTTGGATTCTCTAAAAATGTAGTTGCGCCATGTTGAATCCTTCAAAAATATACTGATGTGACACATAGATCTAGGGGCAAAATGGCATATCCAAGTTGCTCTTATGACTAGGAATTTCAAAATGCCTTAACCTCCCAAATTGTTTCTTCATATATCCATCACACAAGAATTCCCTAGAAAACTTGTTCTCAACATCCCTATTCACATCATGCACAAACATATGTGTCTCTCCATCTTCTCTGTTCCTCGCCATTTTTTCCTGCTGTATAAATTGCTGTCATTCTCCCTGGGGCCTCCTCATTGTGTGTTTGTTGTGGGTTGATGGCTGAATGAGGGATTTTGTTACACTTTGATGATGAACAAGTACTTCTTGTTGATGGTTACACTAGATGATGTCAATGTTGATCTCATCATAAACACAAGTAAGAAAGCTATGAGAAGAAGCTTTAGGCTAAGTGAACTATGTGTTTTAGGCCTCATGCTGGACTTGGGAGTTAGTTGTTACAAGTTTTGTATAAAGCTAGGAGGCAAAGAGATATATACTGAAGATTTTTGGTGTAAGATAAGAAAATTTTGGATGAAGCAATGTAGTTGCTGGTAGATATTAAGAGGTTTGGTAGAGAGAGAGAGAGAGCTACTTGATTGTGATGGAGTTGGTTGATCTTAAGAGGAATGTCAATTTGTTATGGGGAAGAAAGAGCTTTGTGGAAGAACTGCAATGGTGGAATACTGATTGCAATTTGCAAATGTTTCATCAATGGAATCCAACTCTATCTCTGCATGGAACTTTTGTAGTACAAGTAGCTCGGTGCACTAAAGCTTCCGCTATACGCAAAGTCGGGTATCGTACGCAACCTTACCCTTGCATTTCTGCCAGAGGTTGCTTAAACCTATGACGTGCTGATCACATGACAGTAGTTACTCCAAGGCTCTCGATCATTCAATGGGTAAATGCACAAGATTCATATGATTGATCCCAACTAGTTTGGTGTTGAAGCACAGTTCATTGACTGTTGTGTTACACTTGTGATGACAAAAATAAATATAAAGAAGTTTCTTAGACATGGTGACTACCACCAATGTTTAAGTCCACCTCCATGATGAAAAAAGAGGAGAATATATAATCCAGATAATCTGATAAAAAATGTTAGATCCTACCATCATATTGATGTATCTGTGTAATATTCAAAATTCCTACAAATTTGAAAGAAGAGTTTATCCTTCACAGGAAGAACTGACCAATGTGTAACTGTACAACAATAGTCCCCATCACATACACCACCAAAAGAATTACGCCTCATAATACAATGTCAAAAGAATTGCTGTCTTTTCATTCTAAGGGCCATTATAAGAGGTTAGTATATGATTCTGGAACTGTATACTGTGCATTCTGCTAAGTACTACTTCTAATATAGGCAAAAATGACCTGAGAGTTCCATGTGAGTAAAGCTTTTCTCTTGCTGCTGAGATTTTCATATTGTTGCTTCCTTGATCCATGAAGCTCTACCACAGGCTAGAGTTCTGCAATACATCAAAAGGTTGCTTCCTTGATCCATGAAGCTCTACCACTGACTAGAGTTAAAGTTTGCGTCTTCTTGCTCCTCTACAAGTTACCGACCAGTGGACGTGTAGTGTAAGAGCGATTGTGTTTGCCCATTGTCAATGTGTTCCTTTTTTATCTTATTTCTGCCAATACAGGCTTTACGGACAGCCTGCTGAATTTGTTTCTCATGCTTTTTGAGCATTTCGTCGATGTTTCCACAAAGGTCCAGAGTAGTGGATTCGGTTCTTCTTTGGAATATAACCCTACAGCAAACAAAAAATAAATTGATTAGGCACTATACTAAATAGGACTTGTCATATGCCCCTCTCCTTTTCCTTCAGTCAAAGCAGAAAATGGACTGTGAGTATATTTCTCTTTCTTTTTTTGGTGTGGTGCAGGATTTCGACCTTAATCCACCAGTAACAGTGGACCAAAGACGTAAAGCAAATTTGAAGTTCCTTACCGCCAGACTCCTTTCCTGTTGCATGTTTGTCCTCCTTATTGGTAGAGTCGAGAGTAGGATGAGTCAGAATCATTAAGCTGGTTATACTTCCCAGTTATGTGCTCTTCAGGCCACTGTGTGTGGGTACTGACCTCCCTGCTCATATCAAATCTTGAACTACCATGAACTGCAACACCTGGACAAACGTGCTGCTGCACCGTGGGGTTTGAAGGACTCGTGTCCACTTAATTCTCCAAATATTGAAGAATCAAATGCTCGTTGAGAACTCATACGAGGGCCAAATGCATTGGTATATTGCCAGAATCACCTACTTGTGATAAATGGCCATTGTATAAAGGGTCTTTTGCTGGGATCAAAAGGGAAACCAGAACCGCCATCTTCTTCATGATTATACTTCTCACTAACGCTTAACTGCTGTTTCCGTTTCTACATGCCACAGATTATGTGCAAATCTTACAATCAGCTTAAAGTTGAATATACTATATAGTATAGATAAAGAAAAGCTAAAATATATTATTGGTGTGCAGGGAAAAAAACCTGTATGGATGCTGGTACTCCACATTCGCATTAGGTGCTGGTACTGCTTTTGACTGTTTTGCAGTCTTTCTGTTAGATTCAGGGCCAGATCCTTTGGTACCTCTTTGCCTAAAAAAAGAATATTGCTCAATTAAGTGAAATGTAGGCAACAGTCTCCAGTTCAATGAGAACAAATATAGAGAACCCTACAACCCCAAAGAACTGAGTAGGACTCTGTTGTTTCCTTCTCCAGCGAAGGTAAGCAAGGGTGGAGGAGGATCAATGGCGCTGGTAAGATGTCGACGTTTGGGAGTAGGATCAACGGTGCTGGTAAGGCGATACCTCTCAAAAGGTGATGGTCCAAACTATGAGAGAAGCCGCCTTGGTGTTGGTCCACAACCAGCTCTTGGCCAGCAAAGAGGATATCACCTGGTGTTGAGCAGCACAACCAATTTGTTGCACTAGCAAGAGCAAGAGTTGCTGCTCTGTGACGCTAGCAAGAGGATATTAACCCCTCTTCCACTGCTGCTCTGTGAAGCCAGCAAGAGGTTATTAAACCACTCTTCAAGGATGGAAAGCTCTTCCACAACACATGCCAGCAGTATAACACTGACAAATACTGTGTATAACCAGTATTTATAACATCCCAACACCACACAAGGCTTTCCCATTTTTCTAGTTTGTCCTCGTCTCCTTTATGCCCTCACTTGAGTTACAAGCTTGATTTACCAAGCTCGGCATGCTTAATGTTTGAGTTGAGGAATTATAACGTGTTGGTGTTTGTGTTTTGTGTGGGACAATGGAGTAAGGGGATATATTTAATTTGGATTTCCTATGTTGTACTTTGTAGACAAACACACTCTTCTAATAGTCGAGGATCAGTCGGAAACAAGATCTTTATCTTTCGTGAGGTAGGTGGGATGAGGTTTGTCAGCACTCTACCCTTTTTGGACTTTAGCCTTGAGATTGCACTGAATATGTTGTTGTACGCACACTCTTCTCATGTCTTTTTGGAAATTACATTGGCATCATTTTATGATATTCTTGAAAGAAAAATAAGTTCTTTGGAAATTACATTGGCATCATTTTATGATATTCTTGAAAGAAAAATAAGTTCAGGAATGTAAAAGGTAATGGTCCAAACTATGAGAGAGAGAAGTCTTGTGGATTTTTTGGGTTGGACTTGATAGCAAACTGGTCTTTAGTCAGCAACATTTCATTGTTGCTCAGCAAAGAAGGAAGAGCTGCTGCTCTGTGAAGTCAGCAAGAGGGATGAGGTTTGTCAGCACTCTACCCTTTTTGGACTTTAGCCGTGAGATTGCACTGAATATGTTGTTGTACGCACACTCTTCTCATGTCTTTTTGGAAATTACATTGGCATCATTTTATGATATTCTTGAAAGAAAAATAAGTTCAGGAATGTAAAAGGTAATGGTCCAAACTATGAGAGAGAGAAGTCTTGTGGATTTTTTGGGTTGGACTTGATAGCAAACTGGTCTTTAGTCAGCAACATTTCATTGTTGCTCAAGCAAAGAAGGAAGAGCTGCTGCTCTGTGAAGTCAGCAAGAGGGTTAATGCTAACAAAGCACCCAAACCAAACTCTTCATTCTCCTGCTTAGTCATCCACCAGGGAGATGACACACATGCCCACACAGACACATGTCAGTATTACCCCACAAATACACGGATTGACACACATGCCACACAGACACATGCCAACAATACCCCACAAAATACAACAAGACTTCTCACTTTTGGTGGTTTGTTCTCTCATCACCTTAATGCCCTCACTTGAGTTACAAGCTTGAGTTACCAAGCTCGGCATACTTGAATTTTGGTTAGTAAGCTTATAAAGTGGTGATGTTTGTGCTTTATAAACGATGTGGGACAATTATGAAGTAAAGTAAATGCCTTATTTGGATGGTTGTTATCCGTTGTTGTATTGTTAATCTGAGTATGATGTTTGTTTTGATTGTTATCCTATTTGGTATGATCGCATCATTGCGTTAATAATTTCTTCTCGTTTTGTGTTGACTTATTATTTGATAGTTCTATTTTATTATTTATCCTACCTTTCCATAGTAGTCTTACCCTGTATCCTACAATTTCTTTTAGGTTTATCGTTCAATTATAGGTATGTGACATTGTGAAATGACGGAGAACGATACAATCTATCCAGATATTGTATTCATTACAATAGAATAGTACAATAAAATACAATACAATATATTATGAAATAATAATAACCATCATCCAAACGTATAAAGGATTATTTAGATTTTCCATGTTGTACGAGGAACATACATGCGGAAACAATCTCTCTATCTTTCATGAGATAGATATAAAGGTAAGGTTTGTCATGAATCAATTTTGGCTACATATTTAACCTAAATTATCCTAATTTTAAATTTTAAATGTGAAGTTACTTTTGACACAAACCTTACGCCTTCTAAAGTGAGACTTTCCAAATATGAATCTAAATGAATCGAGATTCAAAGTGAATATCAAATAGTAAACGAAATATAATAATTACAACTTTCACTAGATTTTGAATTAAATATGAATTAATATTTCTTTCAAAAAAAGGTAATGGTCCAAACTTTTACCATATGAGAAGCCATACTTTTTGGTTTGGACTTAGCAAAGTGGTCTTGGCTAGCAGAAGTCAGCCATGAGGATCTTGCTTTGTTGTCTTTTGATTTGTCCTCATTACCTTAATGTGCTCACTTGAGTTACAAGCTTGAATTACCAAGCTCGGCAAGCTTTATGTAGCTTGGTTAAGGAATTATAAAGTGGTGATGTTTGTGCTTGTAAACGATGTGGGACAACGGGGTAAGGGGATATACTTAATTTGGATATCCCATGTTGTACTTCGTACACAAACACACTCTTTTAGAGTCAAGGATCGTTCAAAAATAACATTTTTATCTTTCACAAAGTAGGTGGGGATGAGGTTTGTCTAGCTCTACCCTTTTCAAACTTCAGCTGTGAGATTACACTGAGTTTGTTATTGTGTATACACACTATTCTCATGTCTTTTAGAAATAACTTTTTTATCTTTCATGATATAGGGATAATTAAGGTTTGTCTATAGTCTATACGTTTACGTGTGAGATTATACTATGTATGTTATTGTTGATGTACACATGCACACTCTTCTCAAGCCTTTTGGAAACAACCTCTTTATCTTTCATGAGGTAGGGGTAAATCTATATTTTATTCTTTTTAGATTTCACTTTGCATTTTGTTGTAAAAATGGACTCTCTTTTCGTGTCAAGCGTCTTTAAGAAACAACCGTTTTTACCTTATAATGGTACGTAGGGGATGGTGAGAGACGAACCTAGGATTTCTAAAACATGGATGCATCACTTGAAAAAAGAGAAAGATAATTGATCTCTAGTCTTCAAGGTAAATAATTCAACATCCAACCAACTACATCATTATTTTGCCTTGTAAAATTAGTGCCAACAGGCAACAAGACAATATTATATCAATTTTAGAAAATATATACATAAAGTACCTAATTTTACGAAAAGATCACATATTCACGTGTTTCATTTATAACATGTAAATTCTCCCGAAGACATGGTCTGCCTATATTCAACATTTTCTAGACTCCACCTGTAAAATTACATTGAACATATTATTTTTTTATCTGTTTTAAAGGCCACTTTATCTTACATGAGCTAAATTAAGATCATGAGCTAAATTGTGGATTATAGTCCAACCATCATAACTCTCATCAAATTTTAAATCATTTGTTTAATTTTTTAGTAATATATTTGATTACTTAATGACAAAAAATTAATTATAATTATACCATATCAAATGAAAAATAATTAAAATACTTTTACAAGTTTTTTATGAGTCAATTTTAATTATATATACTTGATCAAATTAGCCCAAATTTGAATCTTAAGAATAAAGTCATTTTTGATAGAAAATATGTACAACTTTAAAATCAAATAATCAAATCAGTGAACTAACACATGCGACAAATATTTAATATCTGAAATTCCTATTTTTTGACATTAAAACGCTGAAAAATGAGGCCATATAACGAGTACTAGTTATTAGGACCATAAGGTACGGAGTACCAACGACTAGACGGTAAGACCCCGTACACCTTAACTATAGCTTCGCGACCCAAGTCTTATTTTGTAACACCAAAATAATGAAAACATAGATGTCAATTAAAAAAATATACCGAGTGTTGGCCGCCAAATTTGTGAGGATCACTGGGGCTAAGTTTAGTACCATTGGAGCCGGTCGATTAATTTTTGAAAAATCAATGAAATAATAAAAAAATATTTAAAATATTAATTTTCGTGACACTGTAATGAGCAGTGGTTATCAATATGAAATGCTAAAAAATGCAACAAGTACTGTGAGATGGATGTTGCCAACTTTTGGTGGTCAAGAGACTTCTTTGATAAAATTTTGCAAAATCAAAGGACTAATACATAAAAGTATGCTAAACACTAAAGATAAATGCTATAAAATTATATTTGAAATTGCACAATAAAAGATTACATCAAACTTCAAATATACATTCGAAATATTAACAGACATAAATTATTAAATACTTGAAATTAAGGAGGAGTGAATCCTTTATTTAAAATTCAATAACTTAAACGAACTAAAATCTCAATCTCATAAACATTAAAATTCTAATTCATCTCTTCTTCAAAATGAAAATTATTTTAAAATATATTTAAGTAATTAATTTGAACTTATCCAACTCCAACCAAAATATAAAAGAATCTTTTTTTAATTGATTTTCACCCAAAATACATATTAGTATTGAAATTTAATTAATTTAAGCTTGTGAATGATTAAATTTACTTTAAAGACAATACTTACACAAAACTTTTCCATTGTAAAAACTTGAATTCGAATTCTCTAATTCAAAATAGAAAATTTTGGACCATCTCATCACATGATCACTTTTGTTATTTTCTCCTTTAACCATTAATTAAATCTATTCTTGAAGGCGATACTTATAACATAAGTTTTTCATCTTAAAATCTAAAATTCAAAATCTCTAATTTAAAATAAAATTTTTTGGACCATCTCATCAGATGATCACTTCTATTATTTTCGCTTTTAACCATCTCAAATAATTTTGTTGGGTTTTTCCTTAATGGGTTTTTGTTTTTTCCATTGCTAAACACAAGAAAGAGAGAGTGTGTGTGTGAGAGAGAGAGAGAGGGGGATCTTTTAGTTGGTTTAATCACACACAAGTAAAGGGAAAGACCCTCCCCTTTTTCTTCATTGTTATACTTTTATCTTTTTCTTCTTTTTTCTTTGTTTCCTCAATTCTGTAATTTTCTTTTTTCCCTTTTCTTTTTTTAGCAAAAAACAAGAGAAGAGAGAGGGAGAGAGAAAAAAAGAAAAGGAAACAAGAACTGGAAAAAAAGACTCAATCTTTACTGTGTATAGTTTGTTTGTTTTGTGGGTTATACAAAAGGGGCTGCTTTTGATGGATCTGTAGATCTAACACTTTCAGACCCACATGGATTGTTATGTTTTATTTAGATCTTAGTCATTATCAGTTGAGGGGTTCAGTAACTGAAAAAAAGATAGCATAATAAGGCCGAATCACACCACCAGTCTTCTTGTTTTATATTTTCAGCAGGTAGTTGTTAAAGTTGTGAACTTTATGTGATTTGGGGTGTTGTTTTAATGTTGTTTTGTTCATTTTGGGATGTGGGTTTTACTGAGTTTTTGCTGTGATGTTTAGGTGATTTGTGTTTTTTCATGATTTGGGTGTTGTTTTAATGTTGTTTGGTTCATTTTGGGATGTGGGTTGTACTTAATTTTGGCTGTGAAGTTTATGTGATTTGTGTTCTTTAAGGATTTGGGTGTTGTTTTTAATGCTGGTTTGTTCATTTTGGGGTGCGGGTTTTTGCTTAGTTTTGGCTTGGCACTATAGGTGTTTGGTTGCTTCTTGTCATTGTTGATCTTAGAATTGGCTAGGGTTTTATTCTTTGTTGTTGAAATAGGGTTTTGAAATTTTCTGTTTTTGGGTGAACAGATTTGTTTCTCATTGATTAAAGCTATGATCTTTATTGCTTTCTTTGAGTCGAGGGTCTATCGGAGACAGCCTCTCTACCTGCCGAAGTAGGGGTAAGGTCTGCGTACACTCTACGCTTTATAGACCCTCACTTGTGGGGACTATAGTGGGTATGTTGCTGTTTGTTTCTTTGGTTAAAGCTATGATCTTTCTGCAGCTCTATGATTCTTGAAGTAATTTGTATAGCTGAAGTTCTTGTGATATGCTTGTTTTTTGTTTGCAGGATAAGAGAGTGTAATAACATAATCAGGGTTTTAAGCTGTTTCTGCATTTCTTTTGGTATTCAGCAACTGGAGGTAGGCAGAAGTGAAATGAAATGAGGGATGTTATCAAGGCTGATAAATTTCCTGAAGGCCTGTTGGCGGCCATCGTCAGATCATTCTGTACATGCTGGTTCGGATGCAGCTGGACGGCAAGATGGACTTTTTTGGTATAAGGATAGTGGTCAACACTTGTTGGGTGAGTTCTCAATGGCAGTCGTACAGGCAAATAATTTGCTGGAGGATCAAAGCCAGGTCGAGTCGGGTTCTTTGAGCTTGCTTGATTCGGGCCCCTATGGAACGTTTGCTGGGATATACGATGGTCATGGTGGACCGGAGACATCACGGTATATCAATGATCACCTCTTTCAGCACCTCAAGAGTAAGCTTACTAGACTTGTTTTATTGACCAAAGTACTCATTTGCCAAGTATCGGATTGCATCAATCTGTTTGTAGTTCCAAATGGTGTTGATAAGCTAGTTGAATGCTATTCATTAAATTCTTTTGTAATGAAAATGCAAGGGTGTATTCTTTTTAGAATTTACAATGCCTAATATATTAGATTATTTGCCATTGAAATTTGTAGTTTGAATTAATTGGCCTGCAACTATCTTGTAGGGTTTGCAGCCGAACAAAATTCTATGTCTGTAGATGTAATACGGAAAGCATTTCAAGCCACAGAAGAGGGATTCTTTTCTCTGGTTGCAAAGCAATGGCCAATGAAACCACAGATGGCTGCTGTGGGATCTTGCTGTCTGGTAGCAGTGATCTGCAATCGTATCCTGTATGTTGCTAACCTTGGTGATTCCCGAGCTGTTTTGGGAAGGCTTGTGAGGGCTACAGGGGAGGTTCTTGCCATCCAGCTTTCAGCTGAGCATAACGCATGTTTCGAATCTGTCAGACAGGAGTTGCATTCAATGCATCCAGATGACCCGCAGATAGTGGTTTTGAAGCATAATGTATGGCGTGTAAAGGGTCTGATTCAGGTATATCTCATATTTCGTGATTTGTGGATAAGAGTAGCTTATCTGGTTTTTAATTCTTGCCATTTTTTCATAGGGAGACATATGGTAAGTATCATCTTTAGAGTCCAAAACATTTTATAGTCTATGGATTAGGTTGTTACTCATTGGTCACTGTATGCAGTAATTAATGTGTCATCTATCATCCTGATATACTATTACAACATTTAAAAAAAAAAAGAAATTCAAGACGAGACGACTTACCAAAAATAAAAAAGGCAGACCAATACAAACCAAATAGCTGTAGAAGATGCACGGAAAGACCCAAAAAAAGATTTTACTGTGAGATAAGAACAACAGGAACTTCACTACTTAATTAGTCACTTGACTCACTTCAGTATCGGTGCATGTTCAACTTCAAGCAGCCACGTGTTAAGTGTTAGAATGAATCATTTATTACAATAATGTGCCAAAGACCAGAAAGGTCAAAGGAAAGGCCATTCTTTGTTTCTTCCGTGGGGTTCGGATTAACTTGTAGTTGTACTATGTGCATGAAATCCTTTGTTTCAATCCATTTATGGAAATATGTTGTCATTTTGTTTATTATATGTGATAGATGTAGATGTCACCCTTGATAACTATTTGGTTATTTTGTGCTATAGTAGTTAGATATTTAATATTCTTATTAAGAGCTACTAATTCAATTTATTGTGTTTTCCCTGTTTTGTTTAAATCCTGCTTTATATACTTGCAAGAATTCCGCACAATATTGAAATGAATTTACTTGTTTTTTGGCACCAAGCTATTTATATGAGTTTTAATTTTAAATTCGTCTTGCAGATTTCGAGATCTATTGGTGATATATACCTTAAAAAGCCTGAATACAACAGGGAGCCGTTGTATGCGAAGTTTCGGTTGCGTGAACCTTTTAAAAGGCCCATATTGAGCTCTGATCCATCAATTACTGTTCAAGAACTAGAACCACATGATCAATTTCTCATATTGGCCTCTGATGGTCTATGGGAACATCTTAGCAATCAAGAAGCAGCTGATATAGTACAAAACAGCCCCCGAAGCGTAAGATCTTTGACTGTAACCTTTTTTTTTTTAATTTGTATTTCTTTTGCACATCTGAAGCAAACCAACTCTAGTAGAATTATATCGCTGGCTTAGGTGGTGAACATCGAAAGTTTTAAATATCATGCAGATGAAATGCCTTGTTAAACATATCTTGTTTTTGTGTCTTACTAAAAATCATGTTTTATGTACTATTGACGTACTTTTTTCCTGTTCTAAGTATCATACCAATGTTATTGATATGACTCCTGGTATTCACTTATTAGCCAACTCTAGTAAAGAGCTCAAGTAGTGTTTCAGTAACATCCACGTTTTATAAAGAACAAATCAATGCTTCTAGATCCCTCATTTGTAATTTATGAAACACAAAAATATATGTTTTTTGAGTATTTTAGTTTTTATCTTTTCGTCTTTCCATTTTTCTTTTGGGTAAAAACATAGCTTGTTACTAGGCCATTGCTATTGGATGATGTAATATTCTGTAATATGTACATGGTATGTAGATATTCTTGAAAGACGCAGCACTAGTGTAACAGACTCCAAGGCTGGGTAGCGTAGGTGTCGAGATATCGATATTTTCCTTAAATTTTATCAGGAAATAAGGAAATGGTTGCAGGAGGAAGAAAGGGTTATAGGAGTGTAAATCCACAAAAGAATATACAAAATTAACAGATGTGAAACAAAATTGTGTAGTAATATGAAAATAAGAATTTTGAACTAAGTAATTCGTAGTGAGCATGAATTCTGTGTTCCACTTGGGATGCAAGACCTTCTCTTTTATATTTGTATCTTCCTTATTGTATCTTCATCGCAGATCGCTCAGCCTGATTCTACTTAAAGAGAGGAGGGCCATAAGTGTGTGTTAAGCATGATGATTTATTCTTGCTTCGAGATTAGATTGAAGGCATTCTGCCAATAACGTTGTCCAATGTTGGAATGGATAGGAGTGTATGGAGGACACAGGTTAAGGATAGAAGGTTGGTAGGTAGCCGTGTGTTGTCTTGTTGTCCGTTCATATTAGTAGTCATAGTATTGCTCTTGTAGTTTCTTGTCCTTCTCTGTTACTATAGCCTTTGTACTTCAATTATCATATTGTTTTGTTGTAGTTTATGTTACTATTTGCTGCTTTTGTTATTATCTATCATTCTTGTACTTCTGTTACTTATTTTTGGGATTACTTCGGACTGTTTTTTCTTGAGCCAAGGGTCTATCGAAAGACCCCAGTTTGTGGGAATACACTGGTAGTTACTTAACATCCCTGCCAAGTTCTCGTCCGCAATTATAGTCTTAATTGTGTGGCTTTCTGGCATGGAAGGTAATTGAGGCAACTCTTAATGGAACAATATTGTGATTAAGGAATAAATATTTGTGTTTACTCTTTTGCTTATTGATAGCAATGACATGTTCCTTTCCCAACCTTCAGGGAAGCGCTCGGAGGCTTGTAAAAACTGCATTACAAGAAGCAGCAAAGAAAAGGGAGATGAGGTATTCTGATCTAAAGAAGATCGATCGTGGTGTTAGGAGGCATTTTCATGACGATATCTCAGTCATAGTTGTGTTTCTAGATTCAAACCTTGTAAGTAGGGCGAGCTCGTTGAGGGGCCCTTCTTTATCTCTGAGAGGAGGTGGTATGAACTTTCCAGCAAAAAGCTTGGCTCCCTGTGCTGCTCCCTTAGAACTCGGTACCACTTAAAAACTTTTCTCTATTGTATACTCTGCTGTGTCCTCAAAAACTTCGCGAGAGATTCAAAAAAAGCGATAGAAGGTGCACTAATTTATTCTTTTGATGTACAATGTTATATTTAACATGGAACAGGTGCCTTTGTTTAGTTTTCGAACAGCAAAAGAAGAACGAAAGAATTTACTGTAGAGATTCTTTCTCGAGTATGAACGTGTCTGCTTTAGTTCATATTCCTCGCTTACACACACCCTTTGATTCTTTAGTTTCGTCTTGTAAATGGTGTAGAACGACAAATGATGGATTATTCCACTGTCTTTTTTCTTCGTTTTCTTTCCATTTCCTCGTCTCATATTCTCGTTGTATTTGGAGCCATCATCGATACCTTTGAGTTAGAAAGACAGTAGCAATGGTGAATGTTATATACTTGTTGCTATCAAAGCATTTTGCTTGTTTTTGGGGATTGATTCTTGAATGTTGATTTTGTGGTGAAATTCCCCTTTTGTCTAGTTATGCTATTACTAGATATATAGCTCGAACTCTTTAAAAATGTCATTGGGTTGACGCAACAACATTATTGGAGAGTCTGCACCTCTGCATTTTTTCAGAACTGACAGTGTCCCATACTGTGAGACGAGTTTTCCCAGGAAACCACCTCTCTATTTCTATGAGGTAGTGGTAAGGTCTGCGTACATTCTACCTTCTCTAGATCCCACTTGTGGGATTTCACTGGTATGTTGTTGTACAGTGTCCCATACTGTGAGGGGCTGTAATATGATGGATCACAGGTAGACGCAAATCGAGATAGGTGGGAAGTGTAAGCACCTCGAGTTGTGAAGCAATGAAACGACTTTATCTATGACGGTTTGAGATTATGAACATGTTTAAGTCATGATATGTTTACTAATTCATATTTTAACCTCCAATTTTATTCTTGGTATATGATGAACTTTGAAATATAGTTATATTGCAAATAATTTGCTCTATATGAGAAATTGAACTCAATGGTATAAATTATTGCATTATTGTATTTATAAAAGGGAAAAAGGTCAAAAATACTTTGAACTATTTGAAATAAAATAAAAATTACTTCTGTTACGTTTGGGCTAAAAAATAGATTTAAGTCTTTGGCTCAAATATCCGTCTCTTCAACGGAAATTAAAAAGAAAAAGGTCTAAATATATCCTGAACTATTAGAAATTGAGTAAAAATATTTTTTGATTAGATTTTAGTGTTGGCGTGGACATCATGATTATCAAAAAAGAATGTTGTCGAAAATCATTTAGTGCAAGCAAAAACTGCATCAATCGATAAATCAAATAAAAAAAAAACGTTATTGGATAAATCGAAAATTGAACCGTTAAAGATCAACAATCGATAAAAAATGTCTTAGTGGTTTAGCATATTTAAAAATCGAAAATCGACAAATCGAATCAATGATACATAAAATTGAACCAAACCAATCGATGCATACTTCTAGACTAAAGTACGATGACTAGATACATAATTTCGAATGTGATCAGACAGCAGAAATCATGCAATTGTCTTTGTCCATTCCTTTACATAAAATGAAGATGAGTGAACTAAACAATTGGAAAGACACAACTTACCATACAAATACAGTTACTCTACCAAAGAAAGATGTTGCTGAAGCCTCTCAACTAACTCTTTTAAACTAAGAAACTTGCAGACTCAAGATATCCAACTATTTTCAGTAACAGAAGTCAAGAATCATAACTAACCATTGCCACGGAAAATGAAACAATAACTACCACGCGCAACAAACATCTTGCTAACTGGTACAACCAGGCATGAAGTAACGCGATTCTGTACAGAGACGAAACATCATCAGTTATATAAGGAGACAAATCCATGTCCTGAAAACAGTCACCTACTAAGCAATTCTCAGTTTTTTAACTGATACAGCGTTTACATAGGGATAAAATTCCATGCCTGGACTGAATAGCGCGATGATTATGGTCATCCAAAACAACACACAAATCCGTCTAAGAGGATAAACGCACAGTTTCACCAGAAAACTTGTATAGATTAAACCTATTCTTGCATGATGTTTTGCACAAAACATGAGCGCGTTGATACAGAAATACTACTTAGTTGAAGTGGTGAGCACTATAACAGCTCAAAATTCTTTCTACAAGATGGTAATCGACTACAATGACCATATCGGAAAGTGCACATTTGGCACTAATTACATAGGTTTCCTGGAGATATTGTATGTGATGATAAACATAGAGGGAAACCTTCACCAGCAAGTATGAAGAAATTAAGTAACTTTAATAATTGTTTACCGAGTACAACCATCTATAGATCTCGTCTGCACAATGGACACGAGCCATGTCTCAGCAACCATGTATCGATGCAAGGTAGGTGAAACATGTGATGACATTGTGGCAAACATCTAACAGTTTCCCCCAGTTGAAAGTCCTGGATACATCAGTAATGAACACACAATCAATCAGAACACTACAAACGGAAAAAGAGTAATCACTAATAGAATTAAACGTTATCTACCTGTAAGCAGACAGAACACGCGACTCTCTCCCCTGTATCATCCACATTGTTGTCATTGCGTATTACAACCTTAGCGATCTTCTCAACAAAATGTCCAGGCAATCCTTTTGCCCCGCCTGTATCGAAAATGCTAGGCTCCTCTTCATATGCAGTTTCAACAGCTCCCATCTGATCAATGAGAAGAAAGACTCAAGCAAATGAAGAGAGTTAAAGTTGCTTTTGGAGTTCCAAATGGCTCGTAGTTATGTTATACGATACCTGACTTTGTACAGCACTAAGCATTGCTGGACCGATCCGCTCACGAACTAGCCTACCACTTAACAAGCTGGCTATTACATCAATCTGTGCATATCAAAAAATCGATAACTGACCATACACCTAAGAAGTATTTAACACACAGCTTGTCATCTACATACGATAACTCTCATATACAGATATCCGATGCAGACGTTACAAAATTACAAAGCTAAACTTTCAAAGGTGTCAGTGAGAAAAGGTGCTATGTTGCTTACCAAGTAAAGAACACATCCAATTCCGGATTCATCTGATTGCCATAGTAACAGAGATGATTCAAAGACCTCAAGAGAGAAAACAGCACCAGAAATGGCTCCAACCGCGGCACCTCTAACAAATCCACTTTCCGTCTCTTGACCTATCAAAGCACCTGTCATTGCTCCTAATAAGGTGCCCACTGCAAAAACCAATTCCATAATGATTAGAAGCTCATAACATTATCATCAGTTGAAACACAAATAAACCGTGAATCTACAAATCGCCATTTCATTCCATTAATAGGAAATGAGAGTCAACTTTTTTTACAACCAATTTTACAATCTGTTTCCTTTCAATCATATAACTATCCGCAAAGGCGGAGCTAGCCTAGGAGATACACGTTCGATTGAACCTACTAACTTTGATCGTAACTCTGCATTTGTCAATCCATTCGATATGTACAGATTATAAGTTTCGACTCACTAACTTAAAAGGGCTAGAATCCCGAACTCATAAGCTCTAATCTAGGCTCTGCCTCGGACTATCTGGTTTTAGCCCACAAGTTCTAAAAGTTTCTCCTTTTTTTCTTAACTCAAATTTAAAAATATAATAAGTTCAATCATAAAGTTAAAATTCTGAATCTGCTTCTGATTGGACTCGAACTAAGTAATATCATTCACTAAATTCAGGCTGAAAACACAATCAACAACATAGATAGACAGAAAATTGGAAGGGAAAAAAGTCCAATAGAACTAATCCAAACCTTATCAAAATGCATACACAAAATTCCACTCTCGTTTGACCATAGATTTTGAAGTTTTCCTAAAAATTTAAGTTTTTAAAATTATGATTTTTGAAACTTGAAGTTGTATCTGGACATACATTTTACATGGGAAAAAAATGAACTTTTCTTTACTAAAACTGAAACTTCTCTCTCAAAAAACTATCACCAACAACATATCTACTGTAATCTCGTAAAATCAAAAAAAGTGTAGACAGGTCAAAGCATTTCCCAAAAAGAATTAACGGAAATACAAAGAAATAACAAATAATAACAAAAACAACAGATAGTAACAAAACACAAACTCCATCAACAACGACGACATATTCAATCCTGACATATCCAGTCAAATGTCACAAGAACAGACTCCAACAAAATACCAAATAACACAAATCAAAAGACAAAGAAACTACACGAATCCCCAAAAGTGATCCATTTAAAGATAAATTTCCAAAAATCTATACAAACCCCATCAAACAATCAAAATTCCTCCAACAAAACTCACAATCTAATACACAATCAAAGAAATTGATAACAATATACTCACCTAATGCAAAGAAAAATGTGAAAATAGCAGAAAACACATTTCCAATAATAGTAGAAACAGCAAATCTGAAGCAATCTTTGGCTCTTTCAATCAAATCCCTCATACAAAATGAAGATATAATTGATGAAGAAGAAGGAAAAATACTTCTTGGGTATGCATAAAAATCCATTCTTTTTCTTTCTTAGCTTGCTTTTTCCAAAGATTCAGAGGATGCTATAATATATACTAATAAATTCAATGTATATTTTTGTATTGTGTGTAGTTGTATATATAAAGAGAAAAGAAAGTTTATAGAAGGTGATGTGAAGGTAAAAAGAAACCACAAAATCAAGTTGCATTTATAGCTTTGTTTGACACACACACACACCCCTCTCTCATGAGGGAAACAATAGGGTCATGGGAAAAAAGAAAGGTTTTTTTTTCGCGTTCGGTGTTTGATATTAGTATTGAGAATGAGTTAAATATGAATTTGTGTTAAAAAGTTTAATATTTTGATATTAGGAGATAAAATGTTCTCTAATAAAAGTGATTTTAGTCTGTTTTGATATATTTGTGGTTTTTTCTTCAAATTATGAGGTGTTTGGTCGAATTTTTAAAGAAAAATAAAGTTTTTTGTTTAATTCTCTTCCGCTTTGGATATCAGTATTAATGATACATTAAATTTAGATTCGTGTCGACGAGTTTTATATTGGGTTATAGGAAAAAGAAAGTTCTTTTTTTGGCGTTCGGTATTTGATATCAACATTGAGAATAAATTATATTTAGATTTGTCTCAGAAAGTTTTATACTAGGATAATAAAGATAAAACGTTCTCTAATAAAAGTGGTTCTAGTCTGTTTAGCTAAATTTGTGGTTTTTTCTTCAAATGATGAGGTGTTTGATCGAGTTTTTAGAGAAAAATAAAGTTTTTTGTTTAATTTTCTTCCGCTTTGAATATATCAATATTGCAAATGCATTAAATTTAGATTTGTATCGAAGATTTTTATATTGGGGTGAAATGTTTTTTAGAAAAAGTATTTCTAGGAGCCAAAAGTATTTTTCATCCTTCAAAGAAGAGGTGTTTGGTCATGTTTTTAGAGTAAAGGTAAGTATTTTTTTTACTAGTAGTGCTCATTGTTCTCTCAAATTAATTAGTCAAATACAAATAATAATTGTGTTAAGATTTTTTAAAATAATATTTTTATAAATAAATAAATTATTAAAATTTTAGCTAAATAAGCATATTCATTTGAATTTGAAATTTTTAATTAAGAATAAAATAGTATAAAAAAAGTGGAGGAATTTTCACATATAGTATCTTAAAAATAACTTAATTATATTCCATAACTATAGTTTGGGTAATTACATTTCATAATTATATTTATAGCAACATTTGTATACGCTTGTATAATTCGCTATACAATTCACAGTTTTTGTATATTTCCTATACAATTCGTGCACAACATTTGTATAATTCACAATACAATTCACAATTACTGTATATTTTGCTATACAATTTGATTTGCAAACAACTTTTGTATAATCGCGCACAGGATTTGTATAAATTGCACATATTATACAAAACTCAAACTATAATTACAGTGTGAATCATAATTATTAAACTATAGCTATATTAACTAATTAATTAGTATATATTTACTTATCCGAATAATTTTTTCTTAAAAAGTATTTGTCACTATACCACTACTTGGTGGTTATGGCAAATCAATTTGATTGAATGGGAATGGTCTTTCTTTTTGGCAAAAAGATTAAATCTTTTCTTGAGGGTTTTAATGATCCACCAAATTGAGGCAAAATACTCACATGCAAAAAGCTTCAAATTGTCTCTTTATTTCTTTCATTCTTTTCTTTTTTGAATAAATATTTTTCACACTTGAGGAATATAATTTTAAATTATTGTTCTTCTTCCAAGTGTTTGGTGCTAGGTCACTAGGTATCAATAAGGGGTTGTAAATTAATATAAAAATTATAATTTTTAAAACAAAACAATTTGGTCCACAAACCAAATAGTAATTCTTAATACCTAAAAAGTCCATTTAGTATTTTTTTTATAATAAAAAAAGATTTCATTGGATTAATTATTACACCACACCTTTCCATAGTTCAACCTAAAATTTTTGCACACCTTTAGAGTGAATCTCCTCTCTATTCTATTTGTCATGTTTTTTCACACTTTTAAAAAAATAAATTAAATTTTATTTATTTATTTATTATCTCAATTTAATATATAATTTTTGCAATTTTTGTTTTTCCCCATATTTATTAATTAAAGGTAAAGATGAAAAATAATACTCTTTCTGTTCATTTTTATTTATCCAATATTAACTTAACAAACTTTTACGGAGTAATAGATAAAATAATAATTTTATGTATTGTCCTTTAAATATAACAAATTAATATTTAAAAACTACATTAAGATATGAATATAGTTAATAATAAGAACAAATTTAAAACTAAATGATAAATTGTCTAATTTTTCAAACAACACAAGGAAAAATGAACATCTATTTTTTAATTTTAATATAGTGGATGGGGAAAATGTTTAAGTATATCTTAATTTTCTAAAATAACAGCTACCTAAACCATTTGTTCTTAGTGAGAATGACAACTAAAGTGTAACGATCTGCCCTAACACTGCGAGGTATTGTCCTCTTTGGATACCGTCGCCCTGGACCCAAAGCGGACAATTCCTCGCAGTTGGTTGGGCCCATACTCTTCCTCTGGAGGCGCCTTGGCGCATAGCACCGTCGCCATGGTCAGGGACAAAACCGTGAGGGTCGCTTGGCACTGTCGCCACGGTGTTCAAAGCGAACAATACCTCGCAGTGTTAGGGCAGATCGTTACGGTTGGTATCAGAGCCGACTCTCTGC
>JAABOM020000075.1:4902652-4914622 GCA_011800125.2 Solanum clarkiae | reverse complement strand
AGGGGACAAATCCGTGCGGGTACGCGTGGCACTGTCGCCACGGTGTCCAAAGCGGACAATACCTCACAGTGTTAGGGTAGATCATTACAGTTGGTATCAAAGCCGACTCTCTGCTAGTACGGTGGTGGGGCAAATTAACTTTAAAAAATAAAATAATATCCTAAAAAATTCATGATTTATTCGAGAAAGAATTATGAAACAAATAAAATAAGATAAGCTCTACCGTTTGAAATCTCGATTCAAACATTGAAATTCTTGGACAGTCACGACAAATCCGATTTAACTTATTTCCTTCTTCTTTGGTGCTTTCCTTTCCGATGAAAGACCTTATTAGGCTCCTCTCTTATATATAAAAAATTTGGTTAACGACAAACTCTTATTATAACCACAACTAAAAATCAAGAGAGCATGTAATTCCTATTTTTAAGAGGATTTTTTGTTTATAGTATCTTTTACTTTTCTTCCTATAATTGTTTATTTTAAAAGAGGAGACTTGTAGATGTGGTTGGGTGAGAGTTGGATAGATGTTTGTGAACTTTATGACATAATCCAAAGATATTTTCTTTAAAGTGGACCATAAATAAGGACAAAGGATTATGTACTATGGACATTGGGATTGATGCCCATTTATTCCTCATATCATATGTCCACTTTTTAAAAAAATATATATTACTTTCTCCGTGTCATTTTATGTTATATTATTTGATTTGATATGTTATTTAAGAAAAAAAATTTAAATTTGTGAATTAAAATCAGTTGTAGATATTTGTGTGATTAAAAATAATTTTATTAAGGTTTAAAAAGATTTTTTTTATACATTTAATATATCTTTAATTCAAAATAATAAAATTCAAAAATTTTTTGTACTTTGTTAAATTTAGTGTCAAGGCAAAACATGACAAGCAAATTAAAATGATGGGAGTATATAATAATAAAATTTTCACTAAGATCATTTGAAACATAAGAAAATAAACATATGACTATATATATACTATTTTTTAATTAGAAAATATTAAGTGACTTTTCCCACAAATTTTTTGCTTGACTAGAAAAGAATTTCATATAAAAAATTAAGAATCTTTTTAATATTTCAATGAAAATTTACTTTCCATGATATATTTTTCTAATGAATTAATTTGAAGTAAAGTTACTGTAAAAAAAATTATGTTTTATAATATAAATCTTTTATTGATTCGCATTGAAAACAATCTCTATTTCTAGTAATGCTATATAAAAAGTGATTTTAACCCTCACATATACTGCATAATTCTTGAAAGAAGTTCAGATAAACGGCTTTTAGTACCTTAGCTTCACTCAAGTATAGACTTGATGCTTGTAATTAACTCTTTAAATCGCATAGACTTTTTTTTTCTACCAAAAAAAAAAACTCTCTAAATCGCGATTTGTAATGACTAGAAAAAAATGATTTCTATGTTCACTTTTAATATATGGATATAAAAAAATGAACATATAAAGATATCTTGTGTTTCATATGAATTTTATTAAATTGTTTTTATTGATTTGTTATTAAGTAAAATAATTTTTGTGATGGACATAAAATCAAATTTGGAGATTGGCCTACTTCAATGCACTTTTTGGGTGGTTTTGTTGGTGGCCCCTAGGAAGGAAAAAAAGGGCACCCCTAACATTTATTTTCAATGTTTTATTGCCGAAAATTAATTAACAAAAAAACAAATACTCGAATTTGAATTTTCCATTTTAAATTTATATTAAAGGTGTGTTTTGTGTAAATTGATATTTGGTTGTCATACTATTTTGTTATTATATATTATCTCTTGTATTTTTTATTGAACTGAAGATATATCGAAAACAGTCTAAGAACCCTCACAAGATCTTACTCTATGAGAATACATTAGATACGTTATTATTGTAAGGAATGCAAATATTTTCTTGAAAAAATAAGTAAAATTTTTATTTATTATTATTTTGTGTTTGCTAATAAACAAAAAAATATTATCCTAAAAATATTTAAATATAATTTTTACAGAACACTACGAGGGTGAAATGGGATGAGGAGTGAGGCTCGGGGGTGGGATGTTCAAGGGATCGAAGCGTTGGGGTTTGAGTAGACGTGGAGGAAAAAATCAACTTGAAACGTCATTTATGAAACTTTTTCCTTTGCGAAACTTTTTTTTTTTTTACTTTAATTTAAAAAAAAAACAATTTTCTTATTTTTCAATTTAAACTAACCAAACATAAAAGAAATATATATATATATATAGAGAGAAAAATATTTTTATATTTTCCTCTATACCAAACACACCTTTAAGATACTTGATTAGTCAACTGCAATATTGTAAATCAAATTTTAATGAAGATTTTTTTATCTACTACACTCTGGAATGAATTAAAATACAAGAGTGTTAATTAACTTATTATAATTTATAAATATTTAATAATATTTTTTGTTCCTCATTAGGGTTGAACATTTTATAAAATTCAATTTTAATATAAAAAAGTTAAAAATAAATATCAAATATCAAATTTTTTGAAAGATCAATTTTATACTGTAATAAAATATGATAAATTTTAATTACGCAATTAACCCCCAAAGTCTCACCTGCCAATTATATGTTTTATTAAGGTATTTTAATTACTCAATTTATTATTTTTTTTTTAAAAAAAGTCAAATGCATGAAGTATAAAGAAGGGTAGGTTAAACTAGAGCAAAATTAGCTGAGGTTTGTGATTAATTACAGTAATTAGGATAATACTAGCAAGTGGGATATTACAGTGGGCGATTAGCAGCTGGTTTTGGATAAACTTGGGACATAAAAATCTTTTTCTTAGACCATGGTTTTTTTTGACTAATTATTTGGGGTTTGAAATCTAGACGTAATATTTTTTATATTTGTGGACAATAGTAAAATTAGAATTTTATTTTTTTAAAAAGGTAGGGAACGAGAAATTAAAAAATATATTATAAAGTTAAGAATCAAATCATCATCAAGAAAGTTTAGATAGCCAATCAATTGGACTGCTAAGATATTCTAGCTCCACCCCTATATATATGAAAATAATTTTAATCTTATATCATATAGTATAATTTTGTTGAACAGAATTTGAATGAACCGTCTTGCCCTACTTAGTGCACTTGTTAACTGATGAAATAGGGTAGGGATCGTTTGATAGCGTTCATTAGAAAAAATAGTCTATATATTAGCTTTGTGTATTACTAGTATCTCGTTTGACACACTTATTCAACCTACATATTAGTTATATACTCTATTTGATATTACGGTGCATATTTATTAAATAAGATGTATAAAGATAATGCCAAATAGAATGTATTAGTAATACTAATATTAGTTATCCTTGTATTGATTATTTCTTATGCGTTGTTTGATTTGGTGTATTGAAAGTAGCATATATTGTAGAGAATGAGTTATTTACAAAAATATCCTTCACAGTTATGGTGAAAAAGATGTACCATGGATTTTTGAGGAGTAATTAAAAACCATGCTAATAATTCCTTAGCATTACTATTATTAAGAAATCCATAATATCAATAATACACACCTTAATTTGATTTTATGTCGTACCAATAGACTGCTTATGGGTTTTTGAGACTAGGATTTCCAGGAAACAATCTCTCTACCTCTATGAGATAGTGATAAAGTCTGTATACATTTTATACTTCCCAGACTCCATCTGTGGGACTCCACTGGGTATGTTGTTGTTGTCGTCATACCAATAGTATAAGTCATACCAATCCACCTCATATCCATTGACGGAGGTAGAAGTTGACTACGGTTCAATCGAACCCAATAACTTTTGCTCAAACAATATATCTGTATTGAAATATTCATTAGCTATATACATATTAAATTCAAAACCTAGTTACTAGTACTGCAACTCATTCTAAAATTCAACACTCAATGAAATTAAAATCATGACTTCACCTGAGTACAGAGTGCAATACCGGATACTGTATAAATAGCTGTAATTCTCTCTCATTTCATATAAAACCTGTGTTTCAGTGGTTTACTCGATTGTATTTACTGTAACTCGATAAAATACAAAGACAGCTGTAACAAATATTAATTCTGTAAGCTCCAACGTTCAGAAAACTGAAAAGGAAGAACCAAAAGAAAAAAGTTGAATATAGTAGGCTTGAGATCGAAAGCTGGGTTCTCCTAAAATTATAAGATTATAACTGCTTTTGATACAAATCGTACAACAGCGAGTGCATCCAAACTCGGAAATGGACCTGTATAAATGATATCGTTAAGTCAAAAGAACACGATGAATCTACAAGATTGCTCCACTAGAGATGATGAATCTGATGAACGGTTGATAGACAAGTTTAGAATTTCACATGAATGATTCGTCCATTTTTGACCTCTACCTCTGTCAGGAGAATAACTGAAACTGACTTCGGACAGGTGGACGAGTAAGGAAAAACAGGGACCTGTAGAGGATCTAATGCAGTCAATGCTAATTCTAGAAGGCAACTAAATTGTAATGAGCAAAAAAATGAATAACAGATATCCTCCTTTCTCTTGACATAGGGACATGGGCGGACCTAGATATTAGCTGGGGATGCAGGGTACAGAGACATCTGCTGCTCTAGGCTCAGAGTGTATATGTTTTAAATATTACTCCACACCACCTCAAACCTAAGTACTCTAAAAGGGCTTTCCAGAAACTTGGTAATCAGATTCCTATTGTTATTCCCACGATGTGAAGAGAATGATGAAGCAGTTCTCTGTCACACACAAGAAGTTCAACTCTATCATAATTATTATTGAGGTAATTCTTGCCTTGAATTTAAATGATTCTTTTCCCTCATAATATAGGCGAGAGTATGTCTGCATCATGCCCTTCATGGTAGGGACACCACTTCCTAAAGATATTCATCTTCTGGCTCAAAGAGTGTATATTCTAATAAATGAAATCTAGGTAGTCCATCCTCATAAATGAGTTTAGTGTTTGTCTGCGAGGAGCTAATACAACATTTTCTGAAAATAAAAATAATCTTGTCGCTCAAAGGGTGTATGTACTCACAAATGAAGTTTACATAGTATGTCCTCATAAATGAATTTAATGATCTTCCCCTAAGGAGCTAATCTTACAGTTTGGGTCTATAGGACTAATACTAGGAAACACCACTCAAGGACACATTCGAAGAGATGGATCATCACTTTCTAATAAATTTCTGTAGCATAACCATAA
Source organism: Solanum clarkiae (assembly GCA_011800125.2). Classification (NCBI taxonomy): domain Eukaryota; kingdom Viridiplantae; phylum Streptophyta; class Magnoliopsida; order Solanales; family Solanaceae; genus Solanum; species Solanum clarkiae. Next base: position 4,909,426 of record JAABOM020000075.1, on the reverse strand, counting down.
TAAGCATGAAGCCACATAATTGTGAGGTTCAAGAAGAAGAAGAAACATATCTAAGACCAGAGTGATTTTGCAAAACTTGGGAAACATTTTAGAAATGCATTAGTTTGCATTTACTTATCCTCATTAAAGCGGAATATTTACCTTTTGCTGTAGGCTAAATGTTGTATTCATGAACACGCATCCATTTCGTTGATGACCACTTGTTACCCTTAATCACAGGGCACCCACCTACAACAAGACATAGCTAATTGAACTTATTTGTCAACAAAATTTGAGGTACTCATGAGCTCTGCTAAATTGTACAGAAGTTAATACTTTAAGTGTGATAAGATATATAGATAACATGATAATATATTATAATTGAGCTTCTTAAATCGATCTGCAGCCATTATCAGAACCTACTCTAAGTGGACATTACTCACCGTGCAAGCTTGAAGGATCAAGAGTAGCATCAGGTTTCATGCTCCAGAAAAGCAAAGCATCGCCCATCTTTGGTTTTACAGAGAGTCCACGTTTTCCACATTCAGATAGCTCATTCCACCAAGGAACTGCACTAAAATTTCCCTCGGCAGCAGGAAATACAGTTTCTCCTCCTTCTTCGACATCTGATCTGTGGTGCAGCGAGAGAAATTCACCTCAGTTACTAACTAAAATACATAAACATAAACCTCACCAAGGGAAAGTCACTTACAAGTACATCAAAACCGTAGCGATGCGTTGACCACCGTTTCGAGTATTAAACTCATCCGAAAAGTAATCATAGTGTGGCTCATACTTTTGCCCCACTTCATAGTGGAGAATTTGAAGACCTTCACCATGCTCTATAGACAGAAGCAAAAGCACCAATTACATGCAGTTCAAGACATTGCATAATGGCAAATTTGTGAAATAGTTGGGTAGTTAAAGAGAGAAAATGTAGTTATTTAGCTCTGTCAAGAAAAATAAATATGCCTTCTGGCTGAACCACGTAGAATACATATATATCCTTTAAGCTCCTTTCTCAAAAGAAAGCCAGCCCTTCAGTAAACACCAAATTTCATGGTCCATGTAGGGTAAATGAAACAGTTATTCATACTCTCATTTCGATTGCAGAATTTTTTTTTTGAGAATTGGTAACTTTTTTCATTGCAGGATTTGAAAAGTACTAGTTTAAGTTTGGACATGCAAGTAATTTGCAATTCATCCCCACCCACTCATCAAGCAATTGAACTACATCTCAGATCCGGATAAAGCTTCTCCTGAAAAAAATGCATGCGATTCCAAATTCCAATAGGCATCAACAAAAGCAAAACCAACCATAGCCTGAAAGAAAGCCCTTTCTGCAGAGGATCTCAACGAGAATATTCCCCTGGAAAGTACAGCTAAAGCAAACTAGCATTCCTAAGTAAAAGCAGACGTTATATGAGATTCATAGCGAGACCAACTAACCCATTCCTATTCCATCACAAAAAGAGAAAGGTGGTATTACATTATATATCAACTTGTATGGAGCTTCTTTGAAGCCAATCTAAGATCGAGAATTATGCAAAATTCACCCCCCCCCCCCAAGAACAATAGCAAAAGAACATAATGTAAATTCATAGAATCACATATTGCGGTATGAAATCAACATACCTACTGGGACAAAGGTGAAATCTGCAATTCTTTTCTCTATAGCCCTGACTATTTTATCTTGTCCCCTGGCAAGAAATGTTCCCGAACTTGTTCGAACCCTGCCAGGGAGATTAAAAGGTTTATAATAGTGTCAATTGAAAACGAATTGACCTACAGACGAGCAAGCAAAATAGATGCTTACCTGCTGTCTGTACTCTTGCCAGTAGCACTGTCAACGACAGTTGACTTCTTCATATGAGGTTTGCCAAGATTAATCAGATATTCACATTCTTCCTTTGACTGCCCAAAAAATAGGAAAGAAGTTCAGAAACGCAACTTCTTCAGAAACTAGTAAATGCATAGGTCAACAGATTCAGCGTTAGATATGCTCTAATGAGAACACTAGTAACAACTCCTTAGATAACAGAAAATGTATCATAAATAATTTTTTTTTCCCTTAAAGGTAAGCATTGTTATTAACACTACCTCTATTCTATTTTATGTGGCAATGTTTCCTTATTAGTTTGTTCCACAAAGAATATCACCTTTCTATATTGAGAAACAACTTAACTTTGAACTTCCCATTATACCCTTTTTCTTAATAAGAGCTTATCATTTTACCCTTAATGGCGTGCTTTTATAACCACAAAAATTTCAGGACATATTTGAGAACTCTTCTGTTTCTTGAATTCTATACCCAACCAAAACCACTAAATACATTGAAATGGAGGGAGTACCAAACAACACAAAGATTGTGTCGTGATTACATCCCATCAAAAAGACAAAAAAGTAAAACCCTGACTATCGATGTAGTGAATCTAAAAATTCTAGCAGAGCTTCAACATCATTTACAATTTTCAATCAATGACAAAGGGAAATTAAAAAAATAGAAACTGATTTGATCTTCAGAATAGAGATATATGGTCCTTCAAAGCATATTATGTTTCTTTCTTTTCATAGACACCACCATATGCAAGCTAGTAATGCATCTTTTCTTCTCTTTCTTTCTGGTAAAAGGTAAGAGTTATTGTCAAATAACAACCAGAAAAACATGACAAGGCATATGGGCATTCCAAAGTGAAGGTATAATATCATTTATGGATTCAGAAGAGCCCAGCAACTTTTGCTTAATTCATTAAATATGTTAAATATTTGATTGTGAACCCATTAACTAAGATGAGCTATTGGTTTGGTAGCAATTCCAAACCTATACACATCAAATCTTGGCTCCACCTCTATGGGCACCTCCACCAGGTAAAATAGTTGCAAAATACTGTCAAGATTAAATCTAAAGGAGGACAGTGTTCATTTCTTCCTGAACTTCCTATCTGTACACAATGCATTGAAATAAACAAAAAGAAAGGTACCAAGAAGATATGGCAGACGACAGCTCTTGGTTCCCATGAAATCACTTTAGCCCATTGAAATAAACAAAAAAAAGAGTACAAAGCTTTGATTTTTTTCAATTCACTACGTCAGATGAGCTATCTACATTTATCTGTATCTTATCAATAGAGTAATTTCAATCGTGTGAACTTGAAGAGCATCAAGCAAATCATACGTCCCTCAAGATCAACTCTAAAAGATCATATTCATGCACAATTTATTGGAACAAACAAACAAAGAATCTTAATGGAAGTACAAGAAATAATGGTAGAGGACAGCTCTTAATTCCCATGAAATCACTTCAACCCGTAGAAATTAACAAGAAGTACCAAGATTTGATTTTTTTCCAATTCGCTAAGTCATATGAGAACCTACATTAATCTGTATTATATCAATAGAGTAATTTCAATACTGTGAACTTGAAGAGCATCAAGTAAATTATACGTCCATCACAATTTACATGATCACCTCCGCTAGATAAAATAGTTGCAAAATCCCATCAAGCTTAACTCTAAAATACAATACTACCGATCTCTTCCGACACTGCTAATTATGCACAATGTATTGAAATAAAAAAATCATATTGGACGCACCAAGAAATTATGGTAGACAACAGCTCTTGGTTCCCATGAAATCACTTCTGCCCAATGATCTCCTGTTCCACCATCACCATCTTCTCTGTAGAAAACAAAAGAAAACTCCCATAAAACCATAAGTTCCCAATCCACTTCAGGCAAAAAAACAACCAGCCATTCAGGGAACTTATATTGAATCCTGTTAAAAAGCATTGTAACATTTTTCTGATTTTTATTTATTTTTTTGATAATCGTCAATTAAAAGGAGACATTTTCGCAATGACGTAGCCTTTTCACTATGGGTTTATCTGCTAAAATCTCAACAAAATTTGAATTGAACCCTTAACTTTTAACATCACAACAAATACAATGCTAAAAATATCAAAAATTTGAACCTACTAAATTAAACATTCGGATCCGTCTCTGCAACAATTAACCAAAAATCCACTGAGATCATGTACTTTTCAATACTAACACTCAAAAGTTGAATTAATTTAAATTCTAGATCTGCCTCTGAAGAATTAACCAGAAAATCTAATGAAAATTACCTTCCAACTTCATTGTGAGCAATTCAGCTAAGATTATGTACTTTTCAACGCTAAAATTCGCAAAAGCCGAACTACTTCAAATTCTAGATCCGCCTCTACAACAAATAACCAAAAAAATACAACGAGAATTACCTTCCAGCTACATTGTGAGCAATTGAGCTAAGATCATGTACTTTACGAGATCCTTTAGAAGTAAAAGGAATGGAAAAAATTCCAAAACCGAGAAGAATCAGTCCGAGAAGAGAAAACCCAATAAATACGGCAAAAAACAGCGTGGAATTCGACGATTTCCGAGATAAACCTCTGAAATGCTTCCCTTTGACTGCCATTGTTGATGAAAATTAAGCTCTGAAAATTCGAATTGGGAATTTGTTAACCCTAAAATTGAATTGGGTGCAAATTCTTCAGGTGGAAATTTTTTGAGTTTACGGTAAAGTCTTTGAATGCTGAAAGAATTTTTCTTATTGGTGTAATTATCTTTTCTTGTTTAACATCAAATTTTACATAATTAAAATTAGATTGTCTTAAAAGATATTCCCCGCACCCCTCCACACGATGTCTGACGTCCACATTATAACCTCAATAAATTTGAATTCGCATAAAAAAGCATTCAAATTATAAATATATAATATTATATAATAACGAAGAATAAATACAATTTATCTATATATATTATTTTAATAAATATAATATAATATGATACGATGAGATGAGAAATAATACATAACCATCCAAATACTAATTTGGGTTAAAAATACTAATTATTATAAAAAAAGATTTACTCAAAAAATACATAAATTAAGTTCTGTTAATCTAATATTTGTTCATAAACCCTTTTCCCCCTTTCAGAAACGGGTTTTCACAATCTCTCCATTTTCGGTGGTTTAGGGTTTTTGCTCGTCTCTGCAGAAAAAATGGCAAGTTTTCTCTCCTTCTCTCTCTACGTATGGGTGTTACATTGATGATTAAGTGTAAATTTTGCTATGTTTGTGATTTTTTGCAGGCTGATTCACCTGTAAAAAGGTGCGAATTCGTTTTTCTCACTTCATTTTTTTTGATTTTTATCTTGCTCATTGTTGAAATTTATGTACCTGCACTTGTGATTTGTAAGTAGGAGTTGTGATCTGTTTATCACAGTTGAATGTTTTATTTTGGTTAATTTTTTCATGTGAAAAGTGAAAAAGATGGTTCTATTTAGCAGAATGTGGCTAAGTGGTGTGGGTTGAGAATCATAAGGTTGAAGTTTTAAATCTCAACGTAGATGAAAAACGTTAGGTGATTTTTTCCTATCTGTTCAAACTGGGAATTGTGTTGGTGGGAGATAGTAGCCTTGGGGGATAGAATTAGCTGGTAAATTGTGTCAAGCGGTCCAGTGGTGTGGGTTGAGAATAGTACGGTTGCAGCCTTACAGGTTCCAATCTCAACGTAGACTAAAAACATAGGTGATTTCTTACGATCTGTGAACAACTGATGGTGGGAGATAGCGTGTTTCATTGTTTACTTGTGAAAAAGAACTGGTATGATTGATTGGTGGAAGGTGTTCACTAAGATATAATTCAAGCTCTAGCTTTTCAGTTTTTGGTCTGTCATTCTAAACTTAATTGTATAGCTGACATTAACTTGTTCGAGAGTGAGGTATAGTTGTTTCTTGGACTTATTTTGGTAGTGTGGTGTTTTTGAAAAGGCATTTACTCCATCACACTGTTGCATCAATTGTATTTTCTCTTATCAAGTGAATTCTCTAATTTTAATTTAGTACTGAGCTTTTCGTGTGTAGCATCAGACAAAAATTAAATTCTCCTGATTTACATTTCTACATAAGATGTGGTTTGTATTATTGTTATTCAATGGGTTTGGTGTTACTCCCTGCACTTTCCAGGTATTCACGCTCTCCTTCTCCTTGGGAAGAAGAAAAGGTAAGATCTAGATCTAGGTCAAGGTCTAGATCCCAGTCTAGGTCATGGTCAAGGCCAAGAGGAAGATCCAGGTCGAGATCAAGGTCAAGAAGTCACGGGAGGTTTGTTGGGCACTTAAGTTTTTCTTTGTCAGTGTGTTTCTTCTTGAAGTGCTGTTTAATATCCTCTGTTATGCTTTATTTGTGTTAACAGCTGGTTTTAAGTTGCTAACATTTATTCCTCCATGGTTTATTCAGGGAGGAACCTTCTAATCCTGGCAACACACTTTATGTAACTGGTTTATCCACAAGGGTGACACAGAGGGACCTTGAGGAGCATTTCTCAAAGGAGGGAAAGGTTTGTAATGTACTTCATTTTATATGCGAGTTACTACTCATTCATCCTTCTTGTTCTATTTGCATTCTCCTCTTTGCTCAAGCAAGGTTGATTTTGCATAACTATGTAACCTTACTATTCTTGGCAAAAAATTTCTTTGATTCACTTGGAATAACTGTTTTTATTTTCATCTTTGTATTTCTTTCTAAGTTGATGATACGAGTAGTATCTTCTCGTCATGTACCTCAGTGACTTCTGGTGTGGTGGCATTTCTGGATTGCTTTCCTTCGTCCATCTATCAGATTTATGGATGTGCTCCAATTTTTTTCCTTTTACTTTCTGTCCACCAGTTTCCATCAATATCGGATGGAGCCAAAGATTTACTATTTTTTGGCTTTGGGTTATGATGGAATAAAGCAAAATGGCTCTTTAAACTGTCTG
>JAABOM020000075.1:4873714-4887675 GCA_011800125.2 Solanum clarkiae | reverse complement strand
CTAAATTATTTACAACATAAAAATGTGTATACTCACTTCTTATATATTATTATATATTTTTATAAAAGATTTATATACGGTGTATAAAAAGTGTTTAAAGTTGTATAAACATTGCTGTGAAAAAAGAAAAAAGCAAAAAGGTTATGCCAAATGTAATGTGAAAATATGAACTACGTATATATAATTTTTTATATTAGACTGTAACATCATTGCAATAAGTTAACAACCAACGTTGGTTAAAAGGAAAAGCAAAATCCTCAAGTCCGTGTATGTGTGATTCCTCATCATTTGGTTCCTAAAACGTGAAGTAAGCTGCAGATTCTACTCTTGGAGTGACTCAATATAATGCTTCAAGAAATTGAAATTATACTTATTTTTGGGTAGATGTGTGGGACAAAGGGCTCGTAGTATCTTTTGCCGACCCTTTGTCTTGCTCGAGTGAAAGAAAAATGGGCATAAAAGAAGATTCTTTTTTACTTTTATGTATCGACAATATTAAAATATTTGTACGCGATTATGTCATCCCAAATATAGGTAATGATTCATAATAAATGGAAACAATAACCTAACGTACAAGATAAATACATAACATATTAAAATATATTGACCATAGCGTAAAAATTACATGCAACCATCCAACTGCTGATAACACTATGAGAAACGTAAATCTGAATCACATTCGAATTTCCCACAGATACGTTATATAAAAAAAATTCGCCAATAATTTAATTTTATAGAAATTTACCTATAAAAAACTCGATGAAAAAACCTTCGTAAATAATTATTATCGGAATTGTCTATCCCGAACCGTGACATGTAAACGTGCTAGGGTGTGCATACAATGAAGAGCTATTTGTGCTTGTCTTCTTACATAAGCTCCACGTACAAGTGCTTGAAGCTTTACTAGGCTTTTTAGAGCCTTAAACATCCTTCTAGCCTTCAATTAATTAAAATGAATATTAATAATTAAAATCCAATACATATTTCATATATTGGAAGTGTCTAAAAATAAAAATAAATAAATGAAGTCATAAAATTCATAATATATCGCATGGTGGATGACAATATTTATTAGATTGACCAAAAAAAGATAATCACAAATATTATGCGAGTTGTTTATGTGATTGTTCTTACAATGTAATTTTATATATACATAAGACAACCTATGTGCACATTTGTGAAAAACAAACAAACTAGCATTTTAATCCCCCTTTTTAGTTTTATTGAGCTCCTAATGATACCCAATAATTTAAAAATCTTTGCTAGGATTGAAACATGAAATGCAACAATAAAACTTAAAACGATGATTTAATTTGATTTAATAACCTAAATATATCTTAGTTGACTATGTTGATTATAAATTCAATTATTATTATAGTAATAATTTGATGTAACTGTAATAATTCATCATAAATTTCAAATCTTAATTCAATGTTTTTCTATTCTTGAAACTAACCAAAAATAAAGTAAGAATGACAACACAAGGAAGAGTTAAATATTCACACATTTATGAAAAAGAAAATAGCATTTCAACTTTTTTTATTTTATTGAGTTTGTAATGGTGCTTCATAATTTAAAAATCTCTGTATGACTGAAAGATGAGATAGTCATATCAAATTATTCTTCGATTAAGATAAAATGTAGAATTTTGATTTAATTTGATATAATAACCTAAATATATACTTGGCTGATAAACTATCTTGATTGTGAAATCAATTATTATATATTACAACAATAACTCGATGTAACTAGAACAATCCATAAATTTCAAATCTTAAATGAGCGTTTTTCTATCCTTGAAATTAACCAAAAACAAAGTAAGAATGACAACACAAGGAGGAGTTAATTAGTACAACTTACAAGGTATCCCCTAAAATAAGCTTGGATAGAAATGGCCGCCATATCTTCTTTAGACATAAAATGAGGGCCACTATGATCTTCATAATATTGCTCATTAGCACTACTTTTTCTATTAGTAGTACTTATGGTGTTGTTATGGACAACAATAATAGTTGTTTTTTCATGATTTGGAATATGGTGTAATTTCTTGTGTAAAGTCCTAAGAATTTTCTTCTTGGACATTCTCATATTGTGTTGTGTTTTGTTTCTACAATTAATGTTAGTGTTTGGTTGTGGCTAATTATGAGCTTCTTTAATTGTGAAGATTTTGTTGTGTGGTGTTAATTTTTGAAATAATAAAAGGGAGTATGGCCAACATGATTGTAAAGACATTAGAATTGGACAATGGAATTGACTCAACGTGGAGGGATGAATTTCATTTAGTGATTAATTAAGTTTTAATTAAACTTAGAGGTATTCCAAGAGTCAATCTAGGCAAACTTCTTCACAAAATTTACTTTTCTACCTTCGCAAGATAGTAATAAGACTAGGTATACAGTATTTTTTTCATATTATAAGGTAGTGATAAGACAAGATTATAATAACTTACTATTTTACTTATTCATAAATATTAAATATTAATAATTTAATAGTAATAAGATACTATAACAGTACTTTACCTATTTGGACAACTTGATTTTTATTTAGTTTAGTTTGTAAGTAACTAATTACAAAATTTTGCAAGTTTGTAAACATAGTCTTCGTACTCCATCTGCTTTTATTAAAGCAAATTCTTATTATCATTCTTATTAGGTAAATCAAAAATCGAACCATTAAAGACTTAAAATCGATAAATCGAAAACCGATAAAAGTTATTCTATTAGTTTCTTATACAATTTAAAAATCGAAATCGATAAATCGAACCGATGATATATAAAATCGAATTGAGTCGACCAATGCACACAACTATTGAAAATATCATAAAAAGTCTTAAAAAATGAGAGTCCCTTAATTACATAATTCTAAAATGAAAATCGGGAATTGAATATATTATAAGATCTATTTATTCTTTTAGAAGATGGTATGCTGCTTTCGAACCAAGATGCATTAGCATTGCTTCCTAAGAGTAGCATGTCTATCAATTTCACCATAACGGTCTGTCTTGAACTCATTGTAGTAGCCTATAAATAAGCAATCATCGAAATTAAGTAAGCTATTTTAATTTAAGAGCAACATGTCTTTCAATTTCACCATAACGGTCTGTCTTGAACTCATTGTAGTAGCTCATAAATAAATAATCATCAAAATTAAGCAAGCTATTTTAATTTAATATTAATTCAAACAGATCAATAACAAACTGAGAAGAGATAAGATGTAGCTGAGAGGTGACAGATGTATTTGAGAGGAGAATAGTGATGTATTCGAGAGAAGATAGTGATGTATCAGGTAAGAGATTTTTGTAATTTTTTTTCAAATAATAAAAATTTTAAAAATCATAATAAAATAAAGTCTCCATTTATATAAAATCTTTTATTATATTATATCACATAATTTTGACATTCATTTAACCCGACTTAAACATAACCATCAATCTGCCCGTTTGACACCCTCTGGTGTAGCAACAAAAATAAAAACACACACAAGCAAAGAATAACATCCGCTAATAACGGATTCCGAAACCAAAGAAAATAGCAAATCCATCACCCTGTTTTCGGTCTACTTTTTTTGGCACAAATGGTTACAACAAAGAAGAAAGAAAAAACAGAGCAAGAAAATTCAGGCCAAAAAGGTAGAAGGTTTGTGAGGGGAGGAAGAAGAAAATTCATCTCTTTTTTCGTTCCTCCTCTCTCATACTTCTTCACAATGAAATTCTCATCACATTCTTGAAAAAAAAATTAACTTTTTTAATAAAAAATTTGATTTTTTCAAGAAAATTTTATCATGGCTGCTGCAGACCAACAAGGGGCAGGGGGTTCTTGTAATCAAGAATTGTTCAATCCCATTATTAGTATGGGATGGCAGTATTCTGGGATTCTTTTGATCTCTCATATTTTGCAGATTTTGCTCAAGCCATTAGGACAAGCTTCACCTATTGTTCAAATTCTCGTAAGTATGTCATATCTTTCACACAGTGTTTTTTTACAAACACATGGTGTGCATAAATAATGCATTAGCCCCAAATGTGTAGGATCTTGTTTTGTTAGGGATCTTGTAATTTTTGGGAACTTTGTAATCAATTCTAGATTAGAAAGACAAAGTGGAGGGGGGAAAAGATAAACTTTGTAGCTAAGAAGGACATATGGTGGTTCAATGTTGTATTTGCAATACAAGTATGTGAAGCTATGTTGTTTGAATGCGTATTGGATGCTCTAAAAGTAGTGCATTTTCGTAGAATAGGATAAAAAGACAAACTTTGTAACTGAAAAGGTCATATGGTGGTTCAATGTTGTATTTGCAATACAAGTATGTGAAGCTATGTTGTTCGAACTCTTTAAAAATGTCAGATGGATGCGTGTTAGAAGCTCTAAAAGTAGTGCATTTTTGTAGAATAGGATAAAAAGACAAACTTTGTAGCTAAAAAGGTCAAATGGTGGTCCAGTGTTGTATTTGGAATACAAGTATGTGAAGCTATGTTGTTCGAACTCTTTAAAAATGTCAGACGGATGCGTTTTGGAAGCTTTAAAAGTAGTGCATTTTTGTAGAATAGGATAAAAAGACAAACTTTGTAACTGAAAAGGTCATATGGTGGTTCAATGTTGTATTTGGAATACAAGTATGTGAAGCTATGTTGTTTGAACTCTTTAAAAATGTCAGACGGATGCATGTTGGATGCTCTAAAAGTAGTGCATTTTTGTAGAATAGGATAAAGACAAACTTTGTAGCTAAAAAGGTTATATGGTGGTTCAATGTTGCATTAGGGAGCACAAGTATGATGAAGCTATGTAGCTTGAACTCTTAAAAAATGTCATGCGGATGCGTGTTGGATGCTCTAAAAGCAGTGCATTTTTGTAGGATAGGGGAAAGACAAACTTTATAGCTAAAAAGGTGTCCAATGTTGCATTTGGGAACACAAGTATGATGAAACTATGTAGCTTGGACTCTTATAAAATATCAGATGAATGCGTGTTGGATCCTCTAAAAGCAGTGCTTTTTTGAAGGATCGGACACAAGTATGACAATATTTTTAAAGAGTTTGAGCAACATTAGTGTTGTTGTATATATACCTGCTATGTGTCAATGATTTGAAATGTTGAAAGTGCATGGTTACAAAATATTCCACAGGAAACAACCTCTCTACTTCTATGAGGTAGTGGTAAGGTCTGCGTACACTTTACCCTCCCCAGACCCCATTTGTGGGATTTTACTGGGTATGTTGTTGTTGTTGTTGCATGGTTATAAAATATGTCCAAATTTACAGTTAAAAAGGTCATATGGTCCAATGTTGCATTTGTAACACAAGTATGATGAAGCTACGGTACTCGAACTCTCCAAAAAAGATGTTGCCATCCTTGAGTTGGATCATTCAAAAGTAGTGTATTTTTGTTGGATTTGATAAAAGGTATGACAATATTTTTGGAGAGTCTGAGCAACATGCTTATAGTGCTGGAGTATATAAACATGCTATTTATCAAGATTTGAGAGTGCATATGATGATGAAATATTGCAAGTTGATAACTTTGTTTTTGATTTGAAACAGGGTAGCTTTTTTCTTTTTCTTACGTTTTCTGTTTGCTTGATTACACAGGCGGGGTTCTTGATGGGTCCTTCGGGGTTTTCACGAATCAAAGCAGTAGAGGATTTCTTCATTCAAAGTTATAATTCGGGTTACTATGAATTCATGGCATTAATTTTTAGAACGATAATCATGTTCCTGATTGGTCTTGAGACGGACTTCCCTTATTTGATGCGCAACATACGCCGTGCAAGCATTATTGCAGGTGGCAGCAGTTTAGCATGTACTATCTTTGCAGGTGCTGTCACTTTCTTAGTATTTCAAGAGACAGCTTCGTATGGTTCTTCATTCATGATGGCCTTAATGATCATCATAACCTTAGGCAATGCAGCATCCCCAATTGTAGTCCGTGTGGCAGCGGACCTTAAGTTTGGAACTTCTGAGATTGGGAAGTTGGCTATATCTGCTTCCTTGATAGCCGATGCATATGCGGTGTTTCTATTGTTTATACTTTCAGAGTACGAATCAACATCAATTGCAAAATGTATCTTTTTCTTTTTTCTCTATTTTATCATTGTTGGTATAGTTATTGCAATCAATATGTATCTAGCTAATTGGTTGAATAGGAGGAATAGGAACAAAAAGTACCTTGGAAATACTGAAACATTTGTACTTGTAGCGGTTCTCTATATCGCTGCTATGGCCCTCGAGCAGCTTGGATTCAGCAGCATTATAGCTTCTTTCCTCATTGGTTCAATGTTTCCGAGAGGAGGAAAAGCAGCTCGAACTTTGTTGGTCAAACTCACATATCCAATTCACAATTTCATATTTCCAATCTACTTTGGCAACCATGGTTTCAGGGCAAATATTACTAAGCTGAAAAACCTGCGGAACTTTATGGTATTCATTATCCTTATTTTGTCAAGCATCGGAGGGAAGATTGTTGGAACACTGGCAGCTTGCTTTCACCTAAAGATTCCTTATAGAGAAGGGGTGCTTCTCTCTTTTATAATGAACCTAAAAGGTCATGTTGATATTCTAGCATTGACTATTGGCTTGTCGAACAGCGTAAGTTTTCCTTTCCAAGATTTCTCTAAATAAGCATGATCAGAACTTAAAGCTGATAATATATGGTTTTCTATAGTTGGCATGATTTTTTTGTGTTGATTTTAAACCTAGAAAGCTTATGTTTGGTTAGGTTTATGCCTTAAATTGATTTTGCTAAGTAGATCGTATAGTATCGATCTAATCTTATACAATAACTCCAGCCAAATGCACTATTTAATCAAGAAACAGCCTGTTTTAATGAGTAGAAGCAGGGACAGTGCCAGGTAGGGCGAAGGCAGTTCGTCTGAGCCAATGATGTTCTGTATATAGAGTAGATGTTGAGCCCATTTGGCTTCTTTGATGTTTACGTTTCATATTTTGAACCTTTCTGTCAGTGAGTAGAAGGCAAAAGAATTGTGGCGTTTCTTGTAGTCTTTGTTTTCAAGTGCTTATTTGTGCTTTTAACAAACGACAATGTTAAAGTGGCATGTCTGCAAGCTCATAGAATGTCATATGCAGTGAGATAATTATGTTGTTATTTACCTTCTTACAGTTGGATAACTTCTACCTTTTGCCTATCTACTATATTAGTAGTTTGAAATAAGATTTCGCAAATTTGCAGCTTGTTTCAAGCCAGAATTTCTATGACGTGATGATAGCAACGATTATTGTGAATACATTGATATGGGGACCAATAGTAGCTTTCATGGTGAGAAGAGAAGTTGATATCATTGGTTACAGGCAAGTATTTTTTGAATCTCATAATCCAGAAACCGAACTACGAATACTTGCTTGTGTGCATAGCCCACGTCCAGTGGCAACTATGCTAGGACTTGTTGCAGCCTCCAGAGGGCCAAGAGAAGTTCCAGTAACCCCTTACTTGATGCATCTCGTTGAGCTCCCAGAAAAAAAAAAGACTAACTTGCTGTACAATCAACGAGAGGATGATGAACTAAGTGATGAAGATGATTATGGTGGGAATGACGTTGTTGAGATAAATGAAGCCATGGATATGTTCACTTATGAGACAGGGTTATTAGTTCACCAGATTAAAGCTGTATCTCCGTTTTCACGTATGTACACAGATGTTTGTAACACTGCTGAAGACATAAGAGCATCTATCATTGTCCTTCCTTTCCACAAACATCAGAGAATTGATGGGAAGCTAGAAAATGGTAAACAAGGAATACGAACTACAAATCAGAAAGTTCTTCGGCATGCCCCATGTTCAGTTGCCATTCTTATTGACCGTGGACTTACAGCAGGGTGCTTAAATCCTTCGGGTTCTGACTCTCTGCAACACATTGCTATTTTATTTTTTGGTGGACCTGATGATCGTGAAGCATTAGGCTTTAGTAAGCGTCTTGGCATGGATCATCACGTAAATCTCACCATAATTAGATTCCGTCCCTCGTCTTTAAGAGAACAAATTTCAGGTGTCAATGTTGCCCACAACAAAACCGATGATGTCTTGATGGCAATATCAAGTGATGAAGTAGAGAAAGAAACAGATAGCGCAGTTTTGGCAGATTTCCATAGCAGGTAACAAGAAAGCCTTTTACACATCTAACATGCTAGTACTTTATCACCTTTTACTCTGTCTATACTTTACAGTCGTATTACATAAATAGACACTCAAACTTAGGCTTCGCTGAGACAAGTACCATTCCAACTTTGAGTATGCACATCATTATGTCGTTAGTTGAACACTCCAACTCACAAATTGATCATCAAGACACGTCCAAAATTTGTGCGTCATGTCATCATTGGGTGTCCACTAGACACCCCGAGGATGATGAGTTGGAGTGTTAAGTTGCCAGTTGAGATCAAGTTGAGGCATCCTGTCAAAGTTGCAATGCTTGTTTGCTAGCTGAGGTCAAGTTTAAGAGTCTGTTTATGTAGTATTCTCATTCTGGTATGATAATTGATAGGAATTTATCGAAATGATCAGGTATGTGGAGACAGGTCAAGTAGGATATGTGGAAAAGGTTGTAGAAAATGGCGCAGAAACAGCGTCTGCGTTGAGAGACATGGCTGAAATGTATTCATTGTTCATAGTAGGAAAGGACGGGCGAGGACATTCAATACTAAAAGCAGGAATGAGTGATTGGGAAGAATGTCCAGAGCTCGGTAAAGTAGGCGATTTTTTGGCTTCTCCAGAATTTGATATTAGTGGTTCAGTTCTTGTTGTTCAACAGTATAGACCTTCAAAGAATGATGACGACGATGACGATGACAAATAATAGAATTTCTTAGCTAGGTGTATAAACACTTTCTTTTGTTTTCTTGTACATTGTATTTTACCTTGTTTCATTGATGTTTTCCAAGGAAAAAGAAAATGAAGGTTGCCTCACTTTAAGGTTTGAAAGTTAGTTAGGATTTTATTGTATTTTATATGGGACAATTCATATGTCGAAAAAAAGGTCAAGCTCGAAGCGCTAAAGCTCTCACTATGCGCAGGGTTCAGGGAAGGGCCCGACAACAAGGGTCTATTCTATCTTGCATTTTTGCCAAAGGTTCCAATGTTTGGACTCATGACCCTACTAGTCATATGACAACAATTTTATCTCTTGTAACTTCAAAAGTGTTACATAAATAAGGAGTAGCTTTTTTGGCCTAAGAAAGGTGTCACATCGTCTTTCATAGATCAAAATCATATAATATTAGACTAATGAATAAATTCACACTTCACGATTATTATAAATATAAATAAGATAAAATATGACAAAAAAAATTGAGTTGATGAGAAGGTGATATATTATTTGCAAAAACTAAAGATTTTTTTCTTTTTCCTCGTATATATTTAGTATAGGAGAAAATAAAAGTATTGTTGAATTTTTAATTTTGATACTTTTCAATTTTTAATAGAGAAACATAAAAACAAAAATATTGTTGAATCATGAGATGGCCCACTACCTTTTGACATACCATAATCATAAACCAAAATTTAGCGTATTTGTTTCATTACTTCAAAAAGAGGAGTGGTTAGTATTTTTATTGTCCTAAAAAGAACGTACACTTTTATAACGAGAAGTTGTAAGATTAGGGGTTTTCCTAAAGAGACACATGTACTCTCCAAAGAGCTTTTCAACGGTTGTCTCCTTTTTTTCTTTAGACAATTCAAGGTTGAACCACATTGGTGTACTGAATCCAAGTTCTTTCAAGATATTCAAGAGTGAACTTCTTGATCTACTCATGCATCTATATATTCCTTCCAAGCCATTTTCGAAGTTATCAAGGTGAGCTTCGAATGGTTCTAACCTACTTTCCAAATCCATCTTCTCTTCTTGTAACCTTCCCTTTTTAACCAATAGTCGCGAAACCAATGACCATTTTGATAACTTCGGCTTCAAAAGTGGAACAGATAAGAATGACAAGAACATTTGGAACATGGAAATACGCATCGCGTTGGCTTCCTTTAGGGTTTTGATCATGTCTATCATGTCTTGATCTGCATCTTTGGGGACGAATGATCGTTCAGTCTCTTGATCCATTTGCTTTAACACCACCACTAATCGTTTAGCCTCCTTCTTGATCTTCTTGCTAAAGGAGCTGAATTTCACCATGCTTGATTCTGTTGTTGAATCTTTCTTCCTCCTCTTCAGTGACGATTGAAGATCGCGAACATTCTCCTTATATTGCAACACAAGTTCCCTTGTCGTGCCACAGAGATCAAGAAGCCTCACCGATTTATCCAATAAATCTTCAACCATTTTCCCAAGACGATATTGGGAAAATGCTTGAAGTGTTTGGGGCAAGTTAAGAAGAACATTCACACATTTGTATAACTCCTCTAGACCAAGTAAACCATTATACATCACCTCCGCGGATGATGTCGTTGTTACTTCCAATGCTTTCAGATTGTTGATAGCCTCTTTAAGTTTCTCTGTGGTTTGGTGTGAACATCCGGGCATACTGATCGATCTAACGTGACTGGAATGCGATCTTCCAGGCAAACTGATCGATCGAAAGTGGTTGGATTTTGGAGTTGTACTAGGCATGTTCTTATTTTTCTTGAGAGGAAACTATATGTTATAGGGGACAATTATAAAGGCTCTATACCAATGTTGTCATTTATAATATGATTTTTTTTTTAAAAAAAAAATTTAATTGGTGTTTGGGAATAAGAATCTTATCAATTGCATATGATAGTAACATGAGCATTTCTTGGAATTTGGCAAAGTTTATAATAATTTCCACTTGTTTAATGTTACATTGTCATTAAATTTTTGAACATGGGTTACTGAGGTGGTGTGAGCTGTAGGGAGCGCAACAAAAGGATAATTAAATAATTAATTATAAGTTATAATTATAATCTGTTCATAATGGGGATTCACAAATAAAATTAAAATAATTATATTTGTGCATGTATGGATGGCTGGCCATGTGTTTTCTTGATAAGTTAGTATTAATTAAGACCTCCAACATTTTACTTGTGTAATTAAGGTAGATCAAGGAATTACTAGGAGTAATTAAATTAAACTTGATGTCTGATGTTTTGTGGTGATAAGAATGTGGTTATTGTTTGATCAGTTATTGACTGATCAAGAACTCACACGTTTAGGAAATAAAATTAAAGTAGGTGAAATGAGGGTATTGAGATAGATGAATGGACATATTAGGAGAGATATGATTAGAAATGAAGATATTCCAGACAACGTGGGAATCAGTAGCAGAGTCAGGGTTTTATTAAGGTGGTTCAAAATTTAAAGAGGTGAACATACGAATTAGTTGAAGGGTGTTCGACATTTACTATATGTATACATAAAAAAATTATTTTAATCATATATAAATATATATATATTTTTTTTACCAAATGGGGTTCAAATGAACCCCCTAACCAAGTACTAGCTCCGCCCCTAGTGGGAATGTCCTCCGACATGATGGACAAGATCTGTGAGGTGAGACTGAAATAATTCGAACATGTAGAGAGGTGATACACATATCAACTATGCTAAATATGAAGAGAGGTAGGGTATGCTGAAAAGATATCAAAGAAATATGGTTAAATTGGACATGACACACTTAAAGGTTATTAAAAACATGACCTATATAAAAAGATATTAACGTCAAGGATTAGAATTCAATAGTAGATAGTCAGTTATCGTCTAGTTCTCATTATCTATATAGTTATTATTATTCATTATTTCCTTTACTTTGATTGTTGAATTTTCGATATTGCTATTTTATTTTTTTCCACACTTAATTTTGTATTATTTTACTTGATCAATCGAGGTTTATTAGAAATAATTATTTTTTTTTAACTTGTGTGTGTGTATATATAACCAAATCCTACCTATAGTTATAAACACATGGTGCTCTTATTCATGGGCAACTCAAAGTAAAGCAAGTGAAGCCATTTGTGGCCCAAAAATTAAAAGGCCCAAAAATATCATATTCTTCGACTATATACTTCCTTCGTCCAATTTTACTTGGCCCCTGTTGACTTGGTACAGAGATTAAAAAGTAGTAAATGATGGGGTAATTTTATTAAAATACCCTTTGAATATAATAAATGTTATATCTTAAAAAATGTAATGGAGAAATGACTATAATTAATGATAAGGGTAAATTAGGAAGTAAGTGTAAAATTATCTCTTGATTTTATAAAGTGGACAAGTATTGTCGGACATCCTAAAATAATATAGGGGCCAAGTAAAGATGGAAAGAGGGAGTATTATATATTTTTATTTTATACTACCTCCGTCCCATAATACAAGGAACTTTTCATTTTACACGATGATTAAGAAATCATCAATTCATTAGTTAACTTTACCATTTTACCCTTTATTTATGTCAATGTATATTAAATTAAGTTACAAAAATTATTAATGCACTAATTAATAGTGGGGTAAAATGAGAAAAAAATAATTAATTCTATTATATTTTAGTAAATGTCCTTATAATATGAGATAAATATTTATAGAAAGATGCTCTTATATTACGAGACGGAAGTAGTATTAAATATAGGTTAGAGAAAATTAATTAAATGACATAATTAAGTGTAAATATTAGTACTAGTCTTAGGAATTGTGTAGTTCTCCATAACTCATAATTCATAAATTTATGGTAAATTTATTTCTATCCTATAAATATTTCTTCTTTAATTTAGTTAAGGTTGTGAAGGTAAGTCCGTAAATTATGGTAAATTTATCTATTTCTATGATAAATTAATATATTAACTTTATTCTGTCTTAAGTTCTGATGTCATCATTTATTTGTTATGTACAATTAAATTATTTTTCTAATTTATGATGATTTTAATTTCAAGCTTTGTTCTTTTTTCTTTTTTTTTTCTTTTTTTTTTTTAAGTTTGTCTCGTTATCAGAGACATGATTTTTTGTGCCTCATTTATGTACGTATTTTATGAAATAAGTTTATTAATTTCTTTAATATTATTTAACTTTAGCCACCCATTTCCTTGTGATATTTTGATTTTTGGGAGTTAATTTAACTAATCTCAAAGTTATACGGTGTTGAAATAATTTAATATTTGCTCTATTTCATATCTATGTGAATTTTTAAAGTTTTTTTCATGATTCAAAATAATTGAATTATTCAGAGTTTAAGATGGATGTTTGAACTTTTTTTTTTCTTCATATGTGCTCTTTTATTTATTGAAGTTTTATATCCTAGGAGATAAATTAAACTACTTCCAAAGTTATATTTACGATTAATATTACGAAGAGCAATAGTAAAAATTAAGATTTAAAGTATATATGTTCTTGAATGTTTTTCTTAATATATGTGCACTGCCCTACAAATTTAGTTAATATAAAATAAAGGGAGCATTAACATAAAGTTAGATGTTCGAAAAACACTATCTCACATTAATATAGTTAAAAAAGTATTTACATCTTAAAATATTGAATTCTGCATTGACTCTTGAGAAACAAAACATAACAAGTAAAAAGAAATGGAGGGATGCTTCTCGTTCAAAGCACGTTTGATAATCAATTAACGAAAATTTATGTAAGTGCACCCTTCAATCACGTAATTTATCAATATGGTCGATTTTCGCATATTTTTCTTTTAAGTACGTTGTTATGATTAACTCAGATGTTCAATCTTAATATGAGGTATGGGTCGAATCATGATAATTAACTCTTATAATAAAAATGTGAATTTGTTACTTTTGACCCTCGAAAAACAGAATGTAATAAGGAAAAAGAAACGGAGGGGTGCTTCTCGTTCAAAGCCCCATTTAATAATTGATTAACGAAAACTTTTGTAAATGCACCCTTCGGTCATGTAGTTTATCAATGTGATCGATTTTCACACACTTTTTTTTTAGGTACGTTGTTACTAACTCAGATGCTTCATCTTAATATGATAAAGGATGAATCGAATCATGATAATTAATTCTTATTGTAAAATTGTATATTTGTTTCTCACTAGTTAT
>JAABOM020000075.1:4847547-4858150 GCA_011800125.2 Solanum clarkiae | reverse complement strand
ATAATTAATTTTATAACATATAAAATAATATGTTTAATTTTAAAATTATTTAAAATGTGATTTTTAATTCTGTCGCATAGAAAATATATATTATTTTTAATTATTAAAAGATAAAGTTAAAAGTTGAAAGTTATGATTTCGAAATTTTTATCATTTTTATTTACAGGATTCTAAACTAAAAACTTATACATATTAAATATATTAATACTCAGATCAAAATAATAATAATATTATATTTTGGATAAGTACTAGGTAAGGATCAACGTAAGCATGATTAATTTTTTCCAAATTGGAGCACACAAAATATTTCTATAATTAAGTGGTAAATCTTGAAATTTTATAATTTTTTTCAATTTTGGACAAACATAAATAATAAACCAAGTATGACCAAATCCAACCAAAATTAATTAAAGGTTGCAATAAATAGCATCTGATGTTTAGTCAATACTTATCCTAATTATGATATGATCAACTATGAAATGTATGCATTTAAAAAGATTTTATGAATATCAAAAAATAATAAATGTTGGATTTAAATATATCATATAATATGAATCGAGATAAGAATAGTTTAAAATATACAAGAAGAAACGAGTTACTATTTGCCACTTAATGTAGATCAAACTAATAATTAGATTGTATAATATGAATCGAGACAAGAATACCAATCCTTGCATGAATTGCTAAGGATCCAATAAGTCCAACATCGATTCCTTCAGATGTGTCAATTAGGCAAAAACATTCCAATTCGTATCATTATGTTCGATAAAAGAAATGAGAGAAGTTCCAAAAGAAAAAATATTTTAAAAATAAACCTGTTTCAATGTAACAATCAAAAATTCTTGACGATAACGAATTGGAACAACTTATTCTTCCTGAATATCTGTTATAAATATATATAAAGAAAGGAATTATTACTTGCGAGTTACGTATGTTATATTAAAAAAAAGACGTGTAGGATTTCTTTTTGAAATAGACATATCTTTTGTTCTTATCCATATATTTTCTTTTATTCTTTTTTCCCCAAAATCTCATCTAAAAATATCTCAACCCCCCCCCCCCCAACGCCCACCCTAATAGTGGCAATGAATTGAAAAAAAAAAATCATAAGATTATTACTTATATATATTACTTCTTTCTCTTAAATTTATTGAATTTTTGAGATTTTTTTCAATGGTAAAAATAGATGAATCGTAAAAAGTTAAAAAAAATATTTGAAACTTTTTTCATATTTGACTTTTCATTTATTAAAGTTTTATATATTCTAGGAGATAAATTATATTACATATTTATGATTTCATAAAGGATAATAGTGAAAAGTACGGTGTAAATTTTATCTTTGAATATTTTTTTTAATATGTGTACTTATCTCACAAATTCAGTTAATATGAGACAAATGGAGTAATTTCTGTTACACTACTAACTAGTGGTTGTAATTATTATTTCATAAAACTTAATTTTTATTATGTAAATTTCTTTTTAACTCTTTTCAATATATATTAACCACATTTTTCAAAAACCAAGTCAGATTGATTGGTCCTCTTTTAATTGGGTTGTATTTACGAGAATAAAAATAAGGAAAACATGATTATACATATTTATATAATATCTAATTATTATATGTACACTGCATAATTATTTCTATATTACGTATACACTATATAATTATTTATACATTTTATCAATACATATTTAAACATTGTTTATATAATACCGAGGATTTTTTTTTTTTTGGATTTATAATATGCAGTAAAAAAAAAAAGACAAACAAAATAAGTTCTTTCTTTAAAAAAATTAATATTATGTTTTCTTTTGAATTTCCCCATTTTATGTGCCCATGTTATAATAAGGAAATCATAAGGGAAACATAAATCTTGTTTTTATATCAATATTATGTTTTCTTTTGTAATAATTTTAAAGATTAAACTTTGGAGCTAGTAATTGGTCTATTTCCTTTATTTTGTTTGTTAGTTTATAATTTTCTTTAAGAAGATTATCAATTAAATGGTGTATACACCCAATGAACTTTTTTTTTTTATATATAATTAAAATGATTGAATGGTCATGTATTATTCCTAAAAAAGAAAGTTTGATTAAAAATGTGTTGATTTTTTCTCTTTCACAGAATAAGTATATTAAAAATTATTAATCACAGAAAGCATTTTGTAAAACATAAATTTTGAAGCACTAATTCAACATAATCAATGTCATCAACACGTTTGTAAGTTACTAAGAAAGAAATAGTCGTATGATTATACGACTCCTCTGTTAAGAACTTACTCCGGAAAGTGAAGATAACTCGTAAGAAACTCAAAATTCTAGATTCGTCTTTGAGTCACGAATAGTGGATTCTCAACCCACCTCTTATTATCAGCTTTATGTATTGGTCGAGATACAAGCATGGATTTGTTGCACTTGAGACGAGCCTCTCTATCTTCACGAGGTAAGCAGTAAATGGAAACATATTTTACGAATAATGTTTAAAGATTTTATTACTGTTGTAAAATTAGAAAAACATAACTCATGTTCCAAACTCAACAATAGTGAAACAACTTACAAGTTGTTTACAATGAGCTAAGCTAAGCTAATCTATGAAAAGTTGTCAAATTTCCAGCAGTTTGCTGAGTTATTTTAAGTAGCATAACTCCATTAAACGCCCCACCATATCGTCAACCAGACCAACTCGATCACAGATGTCACGTAAAGTTAGTAAAAACTATACATGTCCGTCCTTCTTATTGCGTCTGCTCAAGAAGAAAATGAGCCGGCTCACATTTTGCTGCATAGCCAAATTTAGACGTGTTGTACTTTCTATGTACGCCTGTTAGTTTCCCTGTTGCTGCATTTTGGTGGTATCCCACAATCAATCTCGAGCACTCCCTAAAGCACGGACCAAAAAAATACGATTAGAGCAAGCTCGAGAAAGAAATTAGATACAATCAGCACATGTAGTATTTACTCACAGAAGTTGATCTTCTGAGTATTTTGTATGCAACTCACACGTCGTGCTCCATTGTTTCACACCGTAAAGTGTGCACTGAGCTGTATAGATTGCAGCAGCAGCCATAAAGGATGGTGGGAATTTAAGCATTTCATATTCCACGAGGCAAAGCTCGATCAAGAAGAATGAAAGTAGCTCAAGCTGTTGTAAAAGGAATACAACACAAAGTTAGGGATGTGAAAATCAAGAACATCAATAGACTCTGTCACTACTAAACCTTTTGATCTGATTGAGCAGCCTTCAGAAATCTCCTCATAAAAACATATGGTGTTGGAACGGACATATTAAACTGGAGTTTGTTGAGCATCAATTTTTCCTGCAGGAACACGAGGATGCAACATCTTTAGGAATAGTTGAGATAATGTGCTAATAATAGCTGATATTGATAGAAATATCGTTGTCATCTACCATTTCAAGAACCTCTTTCCTTGCGTATGCTTTATCTGAAATAAACACCAAATCATCCACCACAGGGAGAGTAACCTCCTCATATTTACACGCGAGTAGCATGGCAACCAGACCAACAAGCTGCAGTTTCTTTCTCACAACAGATTGCTTCTCCAAAAATCTATCTATCAAGTTAACAGTTAGGAATAACGTCTCTTCCCTGAGATCGAACTTGTGATGTACCTGTTCATTTAGGATAAGCTATTATATATGACTGTTAATGTGCACTTTCCTATCGACTAAAAGTTACAAGTACCTCAACAAGCCAGTCTATCAGTATGGATCTCATCCTCTCGTTTACGTCAAACTGTTGTGCCATATAATCTGGCGAGATACGGCTGCAAACCTGAATATTGTTATCATTATTTAGTCAAATGTTCATTCATCAGAAACCGCGTTCTTTATACTCATATAAGTCTTTAAATAATTGTGTTAACTTTGACATTCAACAACTACCATGAGACACATAGTCCTAATCAATTCCAGCTAATTCAAACATCACTTTAAGAAGGCCGTGGCGGTGGGGGTAGCGTTACTGTTCTTAAAACCTGGACCTAAAGCAATTTTCGAGTCACTGTCAATGCTTTCACTTACAACAACGAAATTCAACAATTCAATTAAACGAAAAGACTATCTTTTACCCTATTTGCACGGTATAATTTTCTCACAGAGGGAATTCACTTGTGTAGATCCACCCCTGACTGTACATATTGAATTCATCTTTAATGCTACAATAGTAGCTTCCCTTGACGTCAATGGAACTCAACAATTATATTTATACACAAAAAGATTGTTGTTATCCTATTTGCACAATATAACTTCTCAACGAAGGGAATATTCATTTTGAACCCCTTTTAACATATCAAATGCACATTTGGTAATGTTGTAAAAGTGTCTCTTTCCGGTACTAAAAGGTAGTTAGCTGGACTTACTTCCATTTTAGAGTAGTAAACATACAGATCTTCCACATAGTCAACAGCTGCAAGCGGGTTCTTTGCATCCTTGATGTCAATATCTATCGCCGTCTCCTCAAATACATCCTCCATCTCAACCTCCTGAGAAAATTTATAAACATAAGCTATCTAAAATCCCAAGATAATTGCCAAAAGTCCCAAATTTAACTCAACTCAAAGATTCTCTTACCATTTGAGTCTTGTTGTCATGGGACACAGTCTCAGTTTGTTCCAAAGACATAGGAACTGGTTGGTCTTTTGCTGCTTCATTTCCATCCACATCTATTAAAGGTACATCCTCCCACACACTAAAGTTTTCAGCTGCTAATTTTGGTTTCTTGTTTTCCTGTTAGACATCATTGTATGTACACATATTAAACTTCCTCGCGATTAGTAGCATCAAATCTGGCTCTGCCTACGAGTTAACAACTCTATAAACAACAATGATACACTTCAATAATTCAAGAATCCAATTTCATTAAACATGTACACATTTAAACTTAAAAGCCAATTAGCAGCATTTGAAGTCATCTTTCTAAATCCGAAAACCTGTTAAATTGAAATCAAGGCTACGCCTACGCGAGTCAACACTAAATAAACTTCATTAAAACCTCAATAACTCAAGTCTTAATTCAATTAGTAGCATTTGAAGTCGTCTTTCTAAAATCCAAAACCCCCCATGAAATTGAAATCCTGGCTACGCCTACACGAGTTATAACACTATAGAAACTACAATGAAACCTCAGTAATTCAAGAATCCATTTTCATAAGTCCATACAACAACATACCCAGTGGAATCCTAGGGCCTGGGAGGGTAAAATGTACGCATACCTTACCACTATCTCATAGAGATAGAAAGGCGATTTCTGGAATTTTCATAAGTCCATAAATATAAAAAAAAGTTTACATACACTCTACCCTCCTCACCAGATCCCACTTGTGGGACACTAGACATGTTATTGTTGTTCATGAATATGAAAAGACTTGTGAATAGTAGTACCTCAGGATAATGCTGCTGAGAGCTAGCAATCTGTGCAGCAAATTTCCTTCATTTTGAAAAATTTACATTTTACATGTCAGATTCCAACAAAATGGTCCGCAAATAAATGGAATGAAAATATTGAATCTGACTATATACATATATCTAACCTTGTGATTGGTCTATGAGCTGGAATAGGAGGATTCTTGTTGCAGATCCCATTAGCTCTGAAAGATCAAGAAAATCACTTAAATCAGCTCAAGAACAACAAAAATGATTTTTTTTTTTTTGAAAAATCTACAAGATTGGAGCTGAGAATTTACTCAGATAATCCTCTCTTGTTAACAACACAAGGGTACTGATTAACTCCAACAAAATTCTGATTAATCACACTCAATGCTCTTCGATTACTCCTCGTCTCCACTCCAAATTTTCTGCTTCCCATTTCTGACAAAGAAACAAACTTTTCAAAAACCCCATCTCCCAAAAACTAAAAAACAGCTGATTTTAGCTCTAAAATCCCAAAAAATAGTCAATAATAAAAAAAAAGATTGAATCTTTAAGCTATATTTACCTTGACCATTTGTTGGTTTAGTCTTAACATGATTGTTCTCATTAGAAACTCCCATTTTTTTCCCTTTCTCTTCAAGAATCAATCACCCCACCAAAGATCAAAAACCAAAACAAAAACCCAATCTTGGGATTTCTAAGAAAAACCCAAGAACACTGTAGAGATGGGGTCTGAGGGAAAACACCAATGAGGGTATTTGTCAATTTCTATATAGTGTATAGAGGGTTTATATTTCAAATGAAACGGCTAGTTGGATTAGAGCGTCTAAAAAAAAGAGGCATAACGGTTACTTTGGTGTGGGCATGTGGAGGAGATGTTGCTTTCAAAATTAGGAAAGAGAGAGAGTTGACAACTTTTTTTTTTCCTTTTTAATTTAACTTTAGTTGAATGTATAGATGAATGATTGGAGTTACGACTTTATTTGTATCAGGTGTTTATATCGAAATTAATTAATTTTAGAATGTGACATAGTTTCAGTGTAGATAGAATGTTGCGGAGGGTGTATGTTAAATAGTAGGTAATTGTGTGTTGTCTTGTTGTCGTTCTTTTAGTAGTCGTGGTATTGTTCATGTTTTCCTTTTTGGTCTTATTTTCTGTTATCGTCTATTATTTTCTTGTGCCGTTGAAATGTGGAACCATAAATAGAAATCGAATATTTTTGGGATTCGTTATTTTATTTTTGATTTTTATTAAGTTCAGTATTTATTTTGTTGTAGTGTCTGTTTTGTTATTAGTTTTTGTTTCTTGTGTCATTGTTGCTTCTTTCAGTGGACTGTTTTTTCCTTTTCTTGATTCGATGGTCTATTAAAAATAGTCTATCTGCCTTGAGGGTAGAGATAGGATATGCTAATACTCTATCCTCTTTAGGGACAGACTCACGTTCAAAGTTTCGGATGCTCGAGCACCATCAACCCCCGAAGAAAACTTTGTATATGATATAGAAATTACTGAAAAATTGATATAAGTTACTTGTGAGCAGCTATTAAACAAAATGTCTCGTGGATGCTTTGATTCTACAATTAAATTTTGAGCACTCATAAGCATCAAATTCTGGATCCATCACTGATCCTCTTGAATTTACACTTTGTGTAATTATACTAGGTATATCATTGTTGTTTCATAGTTTCTTTTTCTCCATATCTAAAATGAAGATCGTGTGATAGGTAATAATAGGCACAAGCAAATTGATTGAAGAGGGGACCTACTCTTTTATAGTTGGTCGAGTGATTTAATAAAATGAAAGATATGCATTAAATAATTATAATTAAGTGATGGAAAATAAACATGCGAATACATGTTAGTTATTTACTGATTTGATATAAATATTCGTACACATAAAGTTTTTACCAAATAATTTCAATTTTTTGAAATCATCTTTCTTTTTAAGGAAAGGGTTCAAATGAATTATGAGTTAAATTAGGTTGAATTTGTTAGGTGTATAATACAAGCTGTATTATTTAAGCTTCAACTACTATTAATAAATCCTTTTTTTCTTCACATATACGTTAGTGTTCAAATTAGGAAAGAGAGTTGGATTTATTTTTCTAATTTTTTAATTAATTCATTCAATGAATAGATAGATAATTGGAGTTTGCACTTTCATTGAATTATGAGCTTTTCATACTTTTTTTTTAATTTTTTGGGGGATAATTTTATATATTGATACTGTAAAATTTACGTGATTAATATTATTGCGTTATAGTATTTGTAATATTATGTTATTTTATTATATTTATATATAAGTTAATTTACATGAATACTTTAAAAGAATTGACATTTTTGAGCTATATTTATCACATCAAGTCTGAATATGATAATTTGCGGGCAAAATTATAATAATAATAGTTAATTTATACTAATACTTTTAGAAAAAATAGACATTTTCAATTTATATTCATCACGTCAAGTCTGAATTTGATAATCTGGTTATAATAATAATGGTTAATTTACACGAATGCTTTTAAAAAAATTGACATTTTCGAGTTACACTCATCACGTCAAGTCTGAATCTGATACTTTGAAAAAAAAAATTATAAAAATAAAATGGTTAATTTACGCTAATACTTTCAAAAAAATTGACATTTTCAAGCCACTTTCATAACTCAAGTATGAATCTGATAATTTAAAAAAAAATTATAATAATGATGATTAAATTTACACAAATATTTTTTTAAAAAATTGAAATTTTCAAGTTATATTTATCATGTCAAGTCCAAATATGATAATTTGAGAAAAAAGACTATAATAATAATCCTAATAAGAGAAATTAGACATCGCTCGACTATCTTCTGATTTTAAATTTAAATTAGTCCCTATTATATACATTCCTACATCTATTTATAAATATAAATAAATATATAATTAATGATTTGTGGCAGACTATGAGGCATGTTTTGGACCTTTTTTTTTTTATTTTTTAATAATGAGTCTTCTAAGCTGGCACTTGTCAGACACTAAAGTTTTTCTTTTTTATTTTATGAAAAAGATTATTCTAGAGGGAATTTGGATCCACAGTTTGAATTGCACAGACCTGTTCACTTCTTTTGGAAAAATTCAAAACTTATGAAAGAAAAGGAAGATATAATGAAGTTCCATAAAAAAGTCAATATGATAAGATTCAAACTGGATACGAAATTTAAGAAAGAACGATTTTTTCTAAAAAAAATTGTGATTTAAAATAAATTATAGATATTTGTATTGCAATGAATCATTTCATCGAGTGCAAAATGAGATTTTTCAAGTTAAATTTTTACTAAAGATAGAAATGTGTCATTTATTTTGGGACTGAACAAAAAAATTGAGTCGTAATAAATTGTGACAGAGATAGTATTTAAGTTGCGACTTGAGAAGAGATTGAAGGGATGAACCTATACTCAAGATTTTCGAACCTATGCACCAACATGAGTCAAGCCAACAACAACATCATACCCAATAGAATCCCATAAGTGGGGTCTGGACAGGATAAAGTGTACGCAAACCTTACTACTACCTCATAGAGATAGAGAAATTGTTTCCGAATAAAACGTGAGTCGAGCCAAAAGCCCAAAGTTTCTTCTAACAACAATAACTACGCCTCAGTCCCAAATAAGTTAGAATCGATTATATTTCCAAAACATCTTTGACATCAAGAGTAAAGGAATAATCAAATGTGGGACATTTCATACACAAATACTGATCCACACTCCAAACATGAAGAGGAACTACTCTCAATGATTACAATTGAAGCTACTAACCATATGACAATTCTATTTGAATGTCAAAAAAAATGGTAAACAGAACCAATTAACTGTGTCTATATTGCCATGTACCTGGATTTAATTTCTACTTTGTATAAAATGGACTAACACCAATGTTAAATACAGATTGTTAGATTTACTCTTGCTACTTGTAAGAACATCTAATTTACAACAAACAAAATTTGATTCACCTAAAAAGAGCTGAAAGTGTTCGATTGCTAACCGTTTGTTTCACCTTCTCAGCTGAATCATGATTTTTACCATCTAACTTCTCGTTTACTTCGTCAATGCTATGTTCTTGTAGCAAGGAATCATGGTTTTCTGTGAATTTGTGATCCTTGGTAGCCACATTATTCATCAAAAGATTCGTAAACTTTTCTTTGTTCTTTTTCTCCTTTCCTGTTGCATCGCGACAGTGTTGTAGATGTTTCACCTCTTCCAGCAGCATCCTTATTGCATCCCTAGGCAACTGAGGAAGATCGCCTTTAGTTTTCTTCTTAGTTACAGTATCATCAATCAAATCTTGCTTCTTGACAGCTACCACCTCGGAGAGCTCAGCTGCAGCAACAGTCTTCTGCTTCTTGGTTACTACCTCCAACAAATCACTACATCCCTCATGATTTAACTTTTTCTTCTCAGAAATATTGTGTTGGAGTTGATAATTTTCATTAACCAAGTTAGCATCATCAGACACAAACTCCGGCTTCATTAGCTCCAAATCGTCGAGGAAAGCATCTTCCTTCTGTTGACCATCAACTTCAAAACGTATATGTTTATCCTTTTTGATCACTTTAACAGACTGGGTGACTTCAGGAAGTATGGTATCAAGGATAACTTTGCCAAGAAGAAACCTTGTCTCACGCATGTGTCCTTTCTTAAGAGAAAAGTAGTCTATCTTGTAAATGTTCTTCCTAATTTGGAGAGATGTAACATCTTTCACCAGAATGTCAAATATATGCTCGACTGCCCTGCCTATTTTATTTGGTACAAAGACCTGCAAATCAGACATCTCTATAATAGTCAAAATAGCTCGTTAAAATAATAACAGAGTAACTAGCATTCTGATCTCAAGTAGGACAAGAAAATTAAAGTCTACAAGATCATCTTCTCCTTATTCTTCTCCATTTTATCTTACAACAACGACGACATTCCTAGTGTAATCCCACGGGATCTGAGGAGGGTAGCGTGTATGCAGACCTTACCCCTACAAGGTAGAGAGGTTGTCTCTAATAGACTCTTGACCCAAGTAAAAGCATTACAAAGTAGTTCGAAAAATGACACTATAATCGAAGTGCAGAAAATAGTAATGTTAATTATGGTATAATTAGATAGTGTAGATATGAGGGAAGCGAGACTGTGATGGTTTGGACATGTGCAGAGAAGGAGTACCGATGATCCTGTTAGGAGGTGCGAGAG
>JAABOM020000075.1:4752492-4838174 GCA_011800125.2 Solanum clarkiae | reverse complement strand
GTGAGGTTAGTCAATAGAATAGAGGAAACTCTGCCGAAATTTCGGTAGGTTTTCGGGTCGGATAAATTGGGAAACTCGTGGTAGTATGTGTCTAGGTGCCCTATCGGTCATTGGTCACGACTCTAGGTTGGGGTGTGACACTTGGGGACTAGCAATAGTCTCTGGGTGCTGGCCACGTCATGGGTCCCCTCTTGGGGTGTGACATGGACCCACTGTTGTATTGCTTCAAAATTATTAGTTTTGATTCTATTTAATTTTATTTATTATTATTTGAATAATTTTACATTTATTTTTCACTTTTAACATGTAAGAAAAAATAATTAAATTTTTTTATATCTTAATTTTAGCATTAATCATTTATTTTTGAAAATTCAATACCATCATAAATATAACTAATCTGGATAGAGTGACCAAATAGATAAGTTGTACTATTTCAATTCAAACTTTTTTTTGTTGTTTAAATTTATATTTGTTTCTTTTTATGAGTCGAATCAGATATGAAATTCTCCACTTCCTTAATTCACTCAATTTCTCATTTGACCACTTTCTTATCTTCATCGACAAAGTTTTTTAATTTACATATATTTTTAAATTAAGCTTGGGCCATTGGCCCGGTTTTATTCAATAGTCCAACTAAAAAGATGGGTCGGTGGAAGTCCAACATACAATGATCCAAAAAAAATAGGTCGGTGAAACCTGACTTTGGGGAAATAAAAAAGTGACCCTAGGATTATTTTCCTAAATTGAGTGCTAACTCTTCACTTTCCCTAATCTGCTATTGTTTATGTCTCTGTGGTTTCCCACTCAATAGTTCCTTTTCCACCATTTCTGGATTTCTAGCTTCCTTCACCTTGCTCGTATGGAGATTTATACTGTTAGCTACCAAAGGTAGTAAATTTTTGATTTTGAGTTTTTTCTTTATTTCATTTTCTTGGTAATTGATGGTTGCTAGAGGCCGCATCACTGCCGAAGAAGTATGGTATTATGAAATCTTTGCGTCTTACTAGGCCTATAGAGGCAGATATTCAATTTTGCCTCTGTGGAAACTTCTTTTAATCCTTTTTCTTGGTTTTGAACTCAATTTTTCCTTTGAATTTGTACTGAAATTGACTTTTTTTGTTTTTGTTGTTGTAAATTTTGAAGGATTTAGAGATGTCTGAGAGCGAGGAAAAATAACGAGAGAAGAGGTGTCGTATCAGACTGATCAGGTAAATTTTGAAGCTTAGTAATATTAGTTTAATTAGTTGTTGTTTTGCTTTATTTTTACATTAATTTTGGTTGTACAAGCTTTAACTTTTGCATAAGTTGTTAATATGTATTGGTTTACAGCTTTATGTTGTGTTATAAGTTCAGTGTCTGTGACATATTGAGAACGAGAAAACGAAAACACTTAAATATATTTTTGTTTTGAGTTGGGTTGTTCGTTATTAACTTTCGATTACAGCCTTTCCCTTAGGTTGGATTGAATAAGTAAAAACTTTCTTGTTGAGCCTGCAATTTAACAACTTTTTCATTAGGGCATTACTGATAAACATGGTGATCTCCATATTTCTTGAGGGCATTGCCAGTCACTCTCACATGTAAAAGGAACCACAGAACATTCACCAGGTCCACATGGTAAAACTCATCTCATTTTATATTAGTAGTATTTTTTTGTTTATTTTTCCTCATAGCTAATGTTTGTGCGATTCTGCACTTCTTTTTGTTCATGGCAAAGAACAACATTCTTTTTGGGATGACGATCAACATTGGGATTAAACATCTTCTTTTTTTCTCTCTATTATGGGAGACATAAAAGGAAAGATTGTAAAAGTGGAGCATCTAATTTAACTAGTAATTTTTCTGAAAAATGTATTTTATTTAACTCTACTTTATTATATAATATTTCTAATTTCTAATTCTCTTATTTTTGTAAAATAAAAAATAAAAAGCGCAGATAAGATTACGAGGATTTTCAATTTTAGTGGCTACATTGTTCGGATTGTGGCAATTGAAAATGGTTGAAAGAATTGTTCATTTTTTTTTGGGGGGGTGGGGGGAGTGTTTGTATGACTTCAAATCAGTGTTGCAAAATCTTATCTTTCGGGCAATATTTTTAATATGGCTTTTTTAATTTGAGTTAAAATTACAAGATATTTGGCAAAAATATATATTATAAAATTGATAATTGTCGTTACATCAAAAAATATGTTGCAAAATATTCTTATTGTTGAAATTGATAGAATATTAGCTTATTAAGATTCCTAAAAAGATGTATAAAGTAATTTAAATTAATATTATATTGAATATCTTTTTCAAAGATGGACAAAACTCGATACTTAACTTGTCCAACCTGGTTCAAATAATATTATTATAAAAAATAAATGAAGTAGGGTTCAACTCTTAAATGAAGGATAATTTGCAACATCACTGCAGTAGTAAATATATGGATAGAAAGTTCCACTAGCATTGATAATAATTGCCATGATAAATGCTCCCAAGTGTTAACTTGAATATGTTTTAACTTCACTAACCTTCATATTTATTGCCTTTTTTACTTTCTCGATATAGATTATGTGTTATAAAAAAGGTACTGTAATATTCTAAAGGAATAATAATGATTTTTATTATGTGTATATAATCTAAATACTTGTTCCAATAACAAAATGGAAGCCTAGGCATAATGGGTAAAGTTTTTGTCATGTGACAAGGAGGTCACAAATTCGAATGTTGGAAACAACCTCTTACAGAAATGTAGGGTAACAATGCATATAATAGAATCTTCTAATTTGACCCTTCCTGGACTCTAGATATGGAAATTTAGTGTAGTAGATTGTCTTTTGTTGAAGAAATTTTAGTCCTTAAGAAAGTCCTCTGTATACCAACACATTCTATATGCCTTTCCACAAACTTCAATGTTCGTCCAGCAATAATTAATTGACATCCTCCTTGTCTCTCTTGTATCAGTCTTATCAATATGGACTAGAGTTTAACTAAATTTAGAAAAATTCTGGCAAGGCAGGGAAAATCCAGTACTGAGTATAGGCAAATCTCATACAGTGCGACAAACTTTAGTGAGGATGCTGAGTCCATGTATAAGAGGAGGTGTAGAGATACCCTTCTTAGGATAAGAAGTCCTACATCGATAAAATATAGGAGAAATATTAGATATATAAATAAGTAAGCCTTACACCATAGCTATGCGTTTTAAAGTTGTGCAGGCCTATGCCTAAAGCGGATGTTATCACTTGTGGGCTGGGTCATTATAGATGTTATTAGACTCACTCATGTATCAACCTTGTCGATGTGGGCCTGAGTTTAGGCAAATCCCAACCTCTGTGAGAATGTTGGATATATAAGTAAGCAAGTCTCATATCATAGTAATTAACGTGTTTTAAAACCGTGCAGGTCTAGGGCCAAAATGAACGACATCACTAGCGAGTTGGGTCATTATATGCTTCCTCCTTGACAACATACTCCTCACTATGTACACTTTAAGTTTCATCCTTGAGTGTCATTCCTTACTAAAAACAGTTCATAATCTTACCTAATGAGTGGTTTCATCGCTCGAGCCTTAATTCTTGCTCATCACTTACTCATTCGACACGTATGAATTCAACAGGCTTTGGGACTTATTCCTTTAACTTGATTTGCTCAATCAAGATTAGAATGAACAGGTACCTTCTTAAATTTCTGTGTAACCTCTCAATTATATATGTGATTGTCAACAAACGCTATTTCTCTTATACCACTTATGAACAAGATATGTATGTAGAAGCGAAAGGTAAAGCATCTCATAAAACATTGAGTTATTCATTAACTAGAAAGTTAAAATAACATAATTGATAGCGTCGCCATGCATGACTTCATTAGGGATTTTACAAAATAAAACATGACATGAACATGGTATCTATGGAACTTCTAAGTCACACTTGAGATGAGGCCTTGTCTATACCAAAAAATGTACTAAATGTCACTTCATAAGCATAAGTTCTTCATTGATAAATAGGGCTAAACACAAGACAATAAAATGAGCGGAGTGCCTAGCGTGAATAAGATCAGTGCCACCTTGAGAGTCCATACATGCATCACAAAAAAGATGCAGTACCTTGACAAAAGAGAAGTGAATACATGTGAAATAGTACTTACATGGTGAGGTGAACCCAAATTTAAAAGAATATAAGAGAATATGAATTGTACTAGCACCAACTTATTGTTATTTTGTTTCTCTATCAATATAATCACTATTTCTTTTATTAAATGTATGAGGGTGGTGCTTCTTGGTCATTGTTTTTCACATGTCTTGGTTTAACACAACCAGCTACCTACAATCTATGTTAATATGACCCCTTTAACAAAAACCTGATATGATTTGTTCTTAATTCGAGGATCATATCATGTGGTACAAATATTTGATATCTTTGACTAGCTCACTAAGGATCTGTTTGGAAGGCCACCTGGTAATTGAAATTGGTGTAATTACTAGGGTAGTAATTACTAGCCTAGTAATTACTTTGACCTATTCGTTTGCCATTATGTAATTATAGTGTAATTACAAGTGTGTTGTTTGGTTGCATGAGTGTAATTACAAGGTTATATTAAATTTTAAAAATAAAAATTAATTATCTATATTAAAAATTTATATTTAGAAAAATAAGGGTGTTTATAGATAATATTAAATTAAGTATTTAAGATATATGTTGTCTTTTGAAAATATATTAATTAGTAAAAAGATATTCTTAACTAAAATTGTAAAAAAATATTTATAGTTTTCAAATTAGCATATTTTACTTAAATTAATAATAAAAACTAAAAGTATAAATTTCGCTGAACATCAAAAAGTGCATGTTTGACAAAAATGTTAATATTATAGATGTTTGTAATATTGTACAAAGAAAAAGAACATGTAACATTATAACCTTATTCAATAATGAATTATACTTTTAGTTCAAAAATTAGAATATTAATAAAATTAGGCTAATAAAAAATAAATTAGAACAAATAAGTAATATAAAAATTACATGAAATCACACAAAGAAGTAAAGGTTGAGAATGAAAAGAAAATAAAATATAAATAATAAAAAGGTATTTTTTTGAAAATATTAGAATAATAAAAATTAAAAATTAAAAATAATAGAAATAAAAAATCAAGTAAAACGAAAAATAAAGTAAAAATAAACGAAAGAAAAGAATTTTAAAAAGTTTCACGTAATTACATGGTGTAATTACACCATTTACTTACCCTCCCTTGCAATTGAAGAGTGTAAGTAGACTTCTTCAATTACACTCATTTTCTGTCTTGTCAAGTAATTACTTGCCCTATCAAATGGGTCGAAGAGTATAATTACACCCAATTACACCAAATCTCAATTACATGGTGGCTTTCCAAATGGGCTTTAAATGATTTTCAATGGTTAATGTTGGGTTCTAGTGACGGGATGAGATCTTTACATTTATCAATCTGGATAAGAAAGATATGTTTGGATTATAACCATCCTAAGATTGTAAGTTTGACTCACTTATAAGAAGATAAAAAGGATGGAAGTACATTTCTATATTTTAAAGTTCCCCTCCATTGCATTTCAACTTTCAAAACAATAAGGGTTTTTTCTCTAAGGAGAGCCTATTGTTTAATAAATATGTCAACGATGAATGGTTTCATTTGCTTTGCGAATCACTTTGTACCAACAAGTTGACTGATTTCTTTCTTTCACTCTCGGTACTCTTCAATGGCTTCCGATCCTAGTAGGTCATCGATCAAAACGATGACGTCTTGGGCTGATATACGATGAAAGAATGTGTAAGCAATTTGGATCGAATCAAAATTCTTACACATTCTTTCATTGTATATCAACCCAACACATTGTCGTTCCGATGGCTTAATAGAATTGGAAGCCATTGAAGAGTACTGATTGAAAGAAAGAAAATCAATCAACTAAGTACATAATGATTTTCAAAACAGAAGAAACCACTCATTGTTGACGTATTTAAACAATAGGCTCTCCTTAGAGAAAAGTCCACTATTCTTTTGAAGATTGAAATTCAATGGAGAGAAACTTTGAAATATACAAATGTATTTCTGTCCTTTTTATTTTTTTAGTGATTTGAATTTACGGTCTTTGGATGGTTATTATCTGAAGAACACCTTATCTAGATTGTTTAATGTAGAGACACCATCTCTCTCTTCTTTTTTGGGGGGTAAGAGTGAATCCTATTTACAAGATAAGAAAATCTTGATGGTTCTATCTTTCAGAAAAAGAATACAAGTAAATTTCCAATGGTGGAGTTATTGTTGGAAGCACCATATCTATCAGTTTTAAAGTTGTATGGTCCTACGCCTAAAATGGATATTATCATAAGCACGCTGGGTCATTATATATATTATTAGAGTCACTCATATATCAACCTTATCGATGTGAACCTGAATTTAATTGAGTTTAGGCAAATCCTAGCAAGGGGGGCGAACCTCTATGAAAATATTGAGTATATAATCAAGGAAGCCTTACACGATAAATAATGCATAGTAAAGTCATGTGGGCTTAGGCCAAAAATGAACAATTTTCACTAGGTTGGGCTGTTATATGCTTCCTCCTTAACAACATGCCCCTCACTATACTTTCAATTTCATTCGAGTCTCATTCCTTACTAACAAGAACTTCATACTTTTACCCATTGAGTGGTGTTATAGCTTGAGCATTGCAATTCTTGGTCATCACTTACACATTAGACGCGTATGAATTCAATAGGCTTTGGATCTTATTGCTTTAATCTCAATTGCAGGATCAAGAGTAGAATGAATAATAACTTCTTACATGTCTTTGTAGCCTCTCAATTATATATGTGATCGTCAACAAACCCTATTTCAATTATACCACTTATGAACATGATATGTAGTAGAAGCGGAAGATAAAGTATCTCATAAAACATTGAGTAATTCAATTAAGTGGAAAGTCAAAATAAAAAAATTGATAATGTTATAAAAAACAAACATGTGAGGCCTCATTAGGAATTTTAGAAAATAAAACAGGACATGAATATGGTATCTAGCACTTCTAAGTCACATATGAGACAAGGCCTTTTCTATTACAAAAGTATACTAAATGTTCCTCTATAAGAAAGAGCGCTTCAATGATAAATAGGGCTAACAGCAAAACAATAGAATGAGCGGAGTGCCTAGTGAAGATCACTGCCGCCCTGAGAGTCCGTACATGCATCAAAAAGATGTAGTATCTTGACAAAAGAAAAGTGAATACATGTGAAATAGTATTGGATTATTATGAAGATATTGGTGTTGTGAAGATCTTTTGTCAATGTTTATAGCTTAAAGGCTAAAACTTGGTAAATGATTGAGGGGTTCAAGAGTGGTAATTTAAATGGAAAGCTTGGTGTTTTTGTGAATGGTGCACTTCATTGGGAGTCGTGCCACAGTTGTTGTTCGAGTGGGTCTTGGGAGATTGTTACTCTGGACTTGTCTGCAGAGAGATATGGGAGAATATCACTTCCTGGTTATGAAAATAGAGGTATTTATTGGACGTTGGGTGTTTCGAGGGGGTATTTAGTTGGTTGTTGCAACTATGAACAAAATAAGGCAGATGTGTGGGTGAGGAAGGAGTATGGTGTCGAGAAATCCTAGACTAAATTGGTTACCATCTCGTTACTAGGTGATTATAGGTCTTATATCTTACTATTTATTGTGTCTAAGAATTGTTTGACGGCTGCAGTAAGCATTCATCACAGTTCTCAGACACAATCAATGGTAAGATATAAGACCTATGATCAGCTGATAACTAGATAGTAACCAATTTAGTCCAAGATTTCTCAACATCATACTCCTTCCTCACCCACACATCCGCCTTATTCTGTTCGTAGTTGCAACAACCAACTAAATACCCCCTCGAAACACCTAATATCCAATAAATACCTCCATTTTCATAATTAGGAAGTGCTATTCTCCCATATCTCTCATGCAAACAAGTCCAGAATAACAATCTCCCAAGACCCACTCGAACAATGACTGTGGCACGACTCCCAATGAAATGCCCCGTTCATAAACACACCAAGATTTCCATTTAAATTACCACTCTTGAAGCCTTCAATCAGTTTCCAAGATTTAGGCTTTAAGCTATAAACATTGATGAAAGATCTTCACTACCTTATTCTCTTTCTTTTAGATATTGCATACTGGCTTATTATGAAGATACACAAGTGGATTGTTGTTGTATAGAATGATATTAGCAAAGGGATAATGTATTCATCAAGTTGACTAGAAACATATATAGTAAGTTTTCCTGGTAGTAAATTTCCTATAATTTTAAAATTTTAACAATTTTTTGAGTTAAAAACCTAAATGTTGAATCAATCAAATTTATATCTTAGATCCACTTTTTTGTAATTGTGCATTCATCTTCTTTAAATCCTGGATATGCCTCTGATTTTTTAGGTCTGGATAGTTCTACCATTCTGGAGCATAGGAATGTCGATGTTATGAATGAGAGTCAAAGGATGAATTCTTTTAAGACACACCTTTGTGATCCTGCTCTAGTTCCTTCTTGATAGTAGGTACCCTTCATGAATGCACATTAATTACTAACATAGGTTGGCTTCCCTATAATCATTAGTCTCTCTCTTCTTTTTTGCATTTTTGGGGATGTCTTGACATCTTAGGTGCTCCAAAATTTGCACCAGTGATATTTAAAAATTGTATCTAGGATCATCCTCAATCCATAGTTAGAAGTTAGGTGTACGATTTCTCAAGGCCATTGCCTGATACTCTTAAATTTGAGCTAGTTTCGCATGAGGATATCTGGCCAAGTCTATTCAACAATCATTGTCAGAGTAAAGAAGACAAAGGACTATATTTCTTTGGAAGTGAGAGAAAGATTATCTTCAGCCTTATAAATGATTACAAGTACAAGTTCGCCTGGCCCGGGAATGCTTTTACTAGAAATTTATTTGCATTTCTCATTATATGTAGGTTTGAGATACATATTGCTATGGTGGAGTTTATGCGCATAAAAAATTTGGTGGTGATAATGCTTATAAATGAAGTTAAGCTTCTTATACTTGCATCCACAGACCTATGCAGTGAATCTCAAAGTACATTTATAATCTCTATATTCTTTTCTCATAATTTTTAGGTAATGTGTATATCCGTAGAAGATCAATTTTCCTATCTATCCAGAAGATTATGCCTTTTATGTTGTCAAATCATGATGTGAGATGAGTACTTCTAAGGGTATGTCTAGCTAGATGAAATCTTCTATCCTCTTTAATGACAATTATTTCAACATATAAGGAATCTTCATTCAAGAGTGCACCATTGAAGCTCTCTGGGGTCTTTGTTAGCTCAATAGATCTATTGATTAGTGACCTCCCTCATTCAGTAGTTTTTCTAAATGAAAGGTTCCAGCCTTTCAAACTCCTAGTATCCTCAATTGTAGCCACTGGTGACAGGCTTAGGCAAAACATATCCGGAAACAATTCTTTTAGAGGGCCATGTCCCAGCCAATTGTCACAACAAAAGGAAATTAGTTTTCCATTCACCACAGAAAATTCCACATTGTCATTAGATTGGTAGAAAAAAGGATGGTTCAAAAGTATCTCGGCAGTCCGACTGGAGCTTGGATTCTCCACAAGACATCTTTTCATAAATTATTAAGCTTCTTTAGACAAATTTAACTTTGGTTTCTCAAACCCAATTTTGTACAACATATCATTTGCGTGTTTGTTGCTTCCTGAATCAGATTTCGATAGGTGTGTCCAGTGCTGGAGTGGCATAGTTTTTAAGGGGTTCATCCGTACCCCCTTTGGCGAAAAATTATACTATTTATGAATCTCCTTTCAATTAGTTCGTATGTCTGCTTCTTAAAATTCTGAACCCTCTTAAAGAAAATCTTGGCTCCGCCACTGGGGGTGTCCCCATAATCAGCTCTTAGACAACTCAGCCAAAAGCCCAAATATCACTTGATGTGCCATACTTGACATTAAGCATGGATTCAGGTGCCATATACCTCTCCATTCCCCTGATGAATTCCTTTTTTTCATAAATAATATCCTGTTCTAAAGTCACGAAGAGTCCAAGATCAGCAATCTTGGCAGTTTCATCGGTACCCACAAGGAGATTATTGCCAAGCTTGATGGTGCAGTGAATGATTCCGCAATTTTGTACACAATTGAGCCCCAAAAGAACCTTTTTCATATGTTTCTTAACTTCAACGTCCGGCAATGAATTGCAATTTCAAAGACAATTTGCAAGGCGTCCACCGGATGATACTCCAGCAATAAGTTGTAAAGGACGACATAATCTTTGAATGAGACATTAGCTCTGAAACAGTGAATGATGTTAGGAGAGTGTTGGAACCTGCAAAGAATTCCACTTCTTTCAATGATTGAGAAGTACCAAAGTTGGAAGAGTAACACCTTGAAATTTTCAATTGGACGTAGAAGCTAATGAGACGACACCAAGTCCACCTTGGCCAAGAGTTGTGCCTCTCTTCCATGATAATTCTGCCGCTGCAAATTTACTTGCATTCTTTTCCTAAAAGATAGCTCCAATCAAAGTGTCCTATCTATACCCATAAATATACTAAATGTCACTTCATAAGCAAGAGCGCTTTAATGACACTATAGCTAACCACAAGATAATGTAATGAACGGGATGCCTAGCAAGGATCAGTGCTTCCCTGAGAGTCCATACGTGCATCACAAAAAGATGCAGTATCTTGACAAAAGAAAAGTGAATACATGTGAAATGGGACTTACCTGATGATCGAGGTGAACCCAAATATAAAAGAATATAAGAGAATATACGTTGTAGTAGCACCGACTTATTGCTATTCTGTTTCTCTATAAATATAATTACTATTTTTTTTTAATAAATATAAGAAGGTGGTGCTTCTTGGGTCATTATTTTCACGTCTTGGCTTAACAAACCCAGTTACCTACAATCTATGTTCATAGGACCTCTTTAACCAAATCCTGATATGATTTGTTCTAAATTTGAGGGTCATGCTATTGTTTAAATATTTGATACCTTCGAGCAGCTCACTAAATGATTTTCTATGGTTATGCTGGGTTCTACTGATGAAATCTGAATGAAAAACGGACGGAAGGTGAAAAGTAACTTCATTGCTAAATTTCTTGTCTTTTCTTATGATCTTGCAAGAAAATATCTCTGAAATGTGCAGTGATATAGATTTTCAAAGAAGCAATTATTGCTTGAAACTTGCTTCATTACCTTGTGCCACATCTACATGTTCTTTTTAAACCTTAAACATTCCAAGTCCCAAACCTCTTCTTTTTTCATTGACTTGCCATTTCTAAGGGAGAAGTTGATCTTTTCCCACGAAGAGTTGCTCGTCTTGAAGGAAATTTCAAGGTAGATTATCAACTTTGCTTCCCTTTTTCGGAAGTTCATAGACAGAATTAATTGGAGTTGTATACCACTGTTTTGGTGATAAATTGTAGGTATTGAACTTTCTTGTTGTCATATGTTCTCATTAGCTTAGAACTCACGTATATGTTGTTGGGAAGCCTTTTTTATATGTACTGTACTCATAGCTCAATAAGGAACAAATGATGTAGTGATATTAACTAGTAGATATAACAAAAAGACAATAAAAATTTTTATTATACAGCTATTTCTCTGTTTGAACTGATTTGACCAATAAACCCCTTTCCAATGATTTTTTTGGATTAAATAGAATCGATGACTGATAGTTAGTTGGTGTTAACATACTCACAAGTTACTATTTTACTATTCCATTATTAACTTTGTTAGTTGAAGTTATTTAGATATAGCTACTAGTCAATTGAGAAAGAAGCATGAGCTACATATTATGACTTGTCAAGAAATTTTTAGAATCTAGTTAGATGTTTTACTCCTCAAGCTATAAAAGCAAATGTATAGGGCCTCATTGTAACAAATTTCAGATTGTAGTTATCAATAAAATTCTCTCTCTACTTTTCTTCATTCTTCTGTAAGGTTACTCATCAATGGAGATTTGAGTATGTGATCTGGAATTTCATCATGGTATTTGGGCTTGAAACCCGATGGCTCTTTCGATATTAAGAATATGCTTATTCTTCCTTTCTACGATGCTATTCTATTGTGGTGTGTGAGGGCAATTACTTTGATTTAATATACCTAAATGCTGGAACAATTCAGTATATTGGTGATTAAAAAAATCTGTGCTATTATCTGACCTTACAACCTTAATATTAGAACCAAATTGATTCTTGATAATTGATAGAAAACGTTTATTAGCAACAATAGTTTCCGACATCAATTGGTACAGATAGACCCATACAAATCTACTATAGTCATCCGCAATTGTTAGAAAATAACATTTATTATCTAGAGTAGGAGTCCTGTATGGCCCCCAAAGGTCCATGTGAACAATATCAAACACCTTAAGTGCTTTAGAGTTACAAACAGGAAATGAGAGTCTAGTTTACTTGGATAATGGGCAAACAAAACATTTATTTAGTGCCTCACTATCACCACTACTTTGCAGCTAGTCTAGATGCCTTAAGACGTGAGAAGAAGGATGCCCAACTCTAGAATGCCATAGCTTGACATCAGGTGTTACTACATTTGCAATCATCATTCTTGAGGTATTGTTGTCCTTCTTCAGCTTTTTTATTCCAAACTCACTTCTAAATATGTATAGTCAACCATCCTCACCAACACCCTTCACCCTACCACTGAAGAGGTCCTGAAATATAAAAATATCGGGATAAAAAGATATAAAAAGGACAATTCCCTTGTGATCTTTGAGATCGACAACAAGTTGAACTCGAAGTCTAGTACAAACAAGACATTCTTCACAACTTCATTCTCAAAAATGTAAGCTTCACCAATGTGAGTGATTTCCACCTTAACTCCCGTGGGTAAATACACTTTATCTTTCTGTGATTTAGTTAAGTCATGAATATTTTTTAGCTAACATTTATTTCATATTACATGGTGAGAAGCACCTGAATCTACTATCCAATCCTATGTAAAAAACAGGGGACATTAGGCAACTAGTGATACCCAGGGGCAGATCCAGGTAGACCATCCCAGGTGCTCAAGAACCCATTAATCCCGAAAAAATTTTGTGCATCTATATAGAAAATATGTAAAAATTGTATAAGTATAAAGATAAGCACCCAGTGAACAAGAAATCCCATGAGTGCTTTGGTTCTTATTGTCCTCCTAAGGCTCAAACCAAGCTGCAACATGAGGGATCGAATCCCACTGGCAGCACCAACAACCATAAAATACACCTTCTAGATAAGCACCCACAGTCTTTAAATCCTAGATCCGCCAC
The DNA here is from genome assembly GCA_011800125.2 of Solanum clarkiae. Lineage (NCBI taxonomy): Eukaryota > Viridiplantae > Streptophyta > Magnoliopsida > Solanales > Solanaceae > Solanum > Solanum clarkiae. Next base: position 4,824,882 of record JAABOM020000075.1, on the reverse strand, counting down.
TGGTGATACCTGACATGTTAACCTGTTTAGTCTCCTTCACATCATTATTCAACATGCTTAGAATTTGTTTATATTTTTCTTTAGTAAACGTCTGCCCTTTTGCAAACATATCATTGTTGGCTTCATGACTAGTTGATACGGAGTGCGTGTGATCAGGTCCACCAGAGATGTTATTTGCAGTAAGTTGTTCTTCAATTCTACCTTGACTAGCACTACTATGATTACCGTATCTATATCCTGCAGTATTACCAAAGTTAGAATGACCTGCTGTGCCTCTAAAATTATCATTTCCATGACCAGGCTTTTTCCTCAGCTTCCAATCCACTGGATAACCAATCAATTTGTAGCAATTTTCTTTGGTATAACTAGTAAAATGACAAAATTTACATTTCATTCATTTATAATGCTCTCTTCGGTCATATGTTTTTGTAATTGCTCACTTTCTTGGATTTTCTCTCATTACAATTTCTTCATTTCTTTTTTGACTTTTCCGTACCTGCCAGCAAATTGATCTTCGGTATTCGGCGACCTTCCTCTCGAGAGTTTCCGACTCTATAGTGACCTTGTTACTCTGGTCATCTTTTACGAGTACGATGTCGAGGTCTTTCCGACAATCTCTGGCGAAGTCTTTGATGAAATCTCTTTTTCTAGTGGTCAAGATCTACCAATCTCAGATGGTTTTTGTAGAATTCTGTGACGCCAGGCTATTTCTAACTGCTTCTAGTGAATTCTGGCGTCCTTCAATCTTTTTTAGGCAAATTACCAGGCATCTAGCGATTTCCAGCGATCCCTGATGAGATTTGGGGGTCTTTTATTCTGATTTTGGTGGCATCACAAAGCAGGATATAACTTTTCTCCAGCAACACGAGGATTTTTCGGTAAGATCTTCTCTGATGTCTCCCAGAACAATCACAATTTCTCAATGTGAATATCGGTGCAATCTCGATCAAAACCTTTTCCAGGTGCAATATTGGTTGCACTATTTCATAGCTCTTAACTATTTGTTACTGCACCATTTCATAGTTTTGACTGATTGTGAATGCACTATATTTCAGTGTTCTTGGATGCTTATTGATCTTTGGTGGATCAATTTGTTTGTTGAAAAATCTATAATTTTCTACTTGAACTTATTATTGTGTTTACTCTGAAATTGAGTGTCGTACTTGTTCGTGTGTAATTGAATTGATTTCCTTTTTCTTTATGTGTTTGTTCGTTGTAAAATTTATTTGTTAGGGAGTTTTGCAAGTTGCCAATTATTATTGTTACATGTGCGTGTAATATTTTGTTGTTTTGAGTCTTTACTATTGATTATTATATATTATTGCTAGTGTATATTTCTTGATTCGTATCTTTTTGTTCTTGGTAGCATAGTAGGCTAGTAGTTCTTAGTGTAGTGGAATCAAGATCTTATGGTAGATTAGGGTTATATTGTCGATTGGGGTTGGGGGTAAGGGGTAAGGGTTGTAAGAGTGGCACAATCTTATCTAACTTAATGGTAGTATCATGGAATATAGGCTCACCTATAGATAAATCCATAAAGCTAGTGAAGTGTTTTAAGAAGAGACATGTTAATATAGCATGTGTTCAGGAGACTAGATAGGTAGTGACCCAAGCTCGGGATGTAGACAGGTTCAAGTTATGGTACTGGGTGGCTCTAAGGATAGAAATGGTTTAGGTATATTAGTAGATGAGGACCTTAGAAAATATATAGTGGAGGTTAGGAGGTTTAATGATAGGACGATGTCTATTGAACTTGTGGTTGGTAGGCATGTAGTGAATGTAGCTAGTGCCTATGCGCCTCAAACTGGCCTGGATAAGGAGTCAAAAGGCTCTTTTGGGAAGATTTGGATGAGGTTGTGAGAGGCATACCAGAAATAAAAATACTCTTTATTGGGGGAGAATTTAATGGGCATATTGGGGAAACCACTAGTGGATTTGAAAATGTCCATGGAGGCTTTGGTTTTGGAGAGAGGAATAGAGGTGGGATGTCTCTCTTGGATTTTTCCAAAGCCTTTGAGTTAGTTATTTCTAACTCATGATTCCCGAAGTGGGAAAATCACTTGATTATCTTTTGTAGTATGATATCTAAGACTTTGATTATTTACTTCTTCGGAAGGGCAATAAAAGCCTTTGTAAGAATTTCAAGGTTATTCCTCTTGAAAATATTTGCACTCAATATAGGCTTCTAGTGGTAGATTTAGAGATTAAGATAATAAAGAAGAATAAGGTTATTAATGCCCAACCGATGATTAGATTGGGAGGCCTAACTCCTTCTCTTTCACGATATATGGAAGAACTGTTGAGTAATTCAAAGGCTTATAATTGTAGTGTTAATATGAACAATGTGTGGGACACTACTGCTAGTTGCATTAGAAAAGCAGCTACTAAGGTACTAGGGGTCTTGAGAGGGACCTTTGGTGGACTTCAGGGCGATTGGTGGTGGAATGGCGAAGTTCAAGGCAAAGTGGAAGCTACGAAGGTTGCATATATGACGTAGTTGGAGTGTTGGGATGAGGATGAAAACTGAAATCGTAAAGAGATCTATAAGATGGCTAAGACAGAAGCGAAAATGGCAGTGACGAGTGCTAAGACAACAGTGTTTGAGCACCTATATGAGGAGCTAAGTGATAAAGGCATGGACCAGAGATTTTTATATGGCGGTGAAGAGTACAACCTATTTCATTTCTTTCCCTTTACCGAGCCTATACAATCTCTTGTCCCCACCTTTATCACTTAGATTCTCATATGGGCGCTCAAACACTACTATCTTAGCACTCATCACCGTCATATTTGCTTCTGTGTTAGCCATCTTGTAGATCTCCTTAAGACTTCACTTCTCATCCTCATCCCTACACTCCAACCACGTCATATAAGCAACCTTTTTAGCTTTCACTTTGCCTTGAACTTTGTCATTCCACTGCTAATCGCCCTGATGTCTACCAAAGGTCCCTCTCGATACCCCTAGTACCTTGGTAGCTACTTTTCAAATGTAACTAGCAGTAGTAGTGTCCCACATATTGTTCACATTTCCACCACTACTCTAAGCCTCTTAATTAGTTAACTATTCTTCCACCTCTCGTGGAAGGGTAGGAGTTAGGACTCCCCATCTAATCATCGATTGGGCATAAATAATCATTCTTCTTTACTCTCTAAATCTCTTAATCCATCATTAGAATCCTATGTTGAGTGAAAATATTTTCACTTGGAATAAACCTTGCAATTCTTACAAAGACTTTTATTACCCTTACGGAGAAGTAAGTAATCAATTTGAGTCTTAGCTATCATACTACGAACGGTAATCAAGTGATTTTCCCTCTTCGGAAAACATGAGTTAGCAATAACTAACTCAAAGGCTTTGGTAAAATCCATGAGAGATGTCCCACCTCCATTCCTCTCCACAAAACCAAAGCCTCCATGGACATCTTCAAACTCGCTAGTGATTGCCCCTATATGCCCATTAAAGTCTCCCTCAATGAAGAGTTTTTCCGTCTCTAGTATGCCTCCCACAACTTCATCCAAATCTTCCCAAAAGAGCCTTTTGACTTCCTTATCTAGGCCCACTTGAGGCGCATAGGCACTAACTATATTCACTATATGCATACCGACCATAAGTTAATGGATATCATCTTATCATTAAACCTCCTAACCTCCTCTACATATTCCCTAGGGTCCTCGTCTACTAATATACCTACACAATTTCTATCCTAGAACCACCCGAGTACAATAATTTGAACCCGTCTACGTCCTGAGATTTTGTCCCTACCCATCTAGTGTCCTGAACACATGCTATATTAATACGTCTCCTCTTAAGACACTTTACTAGCTCTATGAATTTTCCTGTAAATGATCCTATATTTCACGATCCTACCCTTAACTTAGATAATCCCGTGCCCCTCTTACCATCCCTACAACTTAACCTCGACCCCAACCGACGACATAAACCTAATCCACTATTAAATACTGATGCCACTAAACTAATAACTACTAATTCACTAAGCTATCAAGAACAAGAAGATAGAAATCAAGAAATATACATTATGAATAATAAACAATAATCAAGAATCAACAATAAAGACTCAAAAAAATAAAAAATTACACGCACACATAACAATAATATTAGGCAACTTGCAAAACTTCCTAACAAATAAATTTTAACAATGAACAAACGCATAAAGAAAGAGAAACCCAATTCAATTACACACGAACAAGTATGACACTCAATTTGAGAGTGAATTCAGCTAAAAATTAAAGTAGAAAATTATAGATTTTGTAACAAACAAATTGATCCACCGCGAATCAATAAGCAGCCAAGAACACTGAAATATAGTGAAATCACAATCATTCAAAAACCATAAAAATAGTGCAGTCATAACCAGTTAAGAGCTATGAAATAGTGCAATCAATATTGTAATCAAGAAATAGTAAACATAGAAGAATTTGGAGGATATTACCTGGAAAAGGTTCTGGCCGAAATTGCACTGATATTCATGTTGAGAAATAGTAATGTTGTTGGGAGTCGTCGGAGAAGATCTCACTGGAAAATCCTTGTGTTGTGGGAGAGAATGTATCCTGCTTTCTCATGCCACCGAAATCAGAATAAAAAACTCCCAAATCTCACCGAGGATTATCGAAAATCACTGGATACCTAGGAATTTGCCTGAAAAAGACTGGAGGATGCCTAAATTCATTGGGCGCAGCCACAAATAGCCTGGCATCACCAATTCTGCAAAAACCATCAAAAATTAATGGATCTTGACCGCTAAAAAAGGGGAATTCATCGATGACAGACAGAGATTATTGAAAAGACCTCGACGTCGTACTCGCAGAAGCTGATTGGAGTAACAAGTCACCGGAGAGTCAGAATGGTAATAGCATTCTAATTCTGATAATAATGCAGGATATATATATGGTAATCATAGTAATGCAAGTCAAGGTGGATTTGGAGGACAACTTACTGCAAATAGCATCTCTGGTGGATCTGATCACACTCACTTGATATCAACTAGCCCTGAAGCCAACAATAATATGTTTGCAAAGGGCAGGCATTTACTGAAGAAGAATACAAACAAATTCTAAGAATGTTGAATAAGGGTGTGAAATTGACTAAACAGGTCAACATGTCAGGTATCACTGCTTGCCTAATATCCCATGTTTTTACGAAGGATTGGATAGTAGATTCTAGTGCTTCTCACCATGTAAAATCAAATAAATGCCCACTAAAAAGTACTCATGACCAGACTACATCAGAGAAAGATCATGTTCATTTACCTACAGGAGCTAGTGTGGAAATCACACACATTGGTAAATCTTATATTTTTTAGAATCAAGTTTTGAAGAATGTCTTGTTTGTACCAGATTTCAAGTGAACTTGCTGTTAATCTCAAAGATCACAAGGGAATTGTCCTGTTTTGTATGTTTTTATCCTGATTTTTATGTATTTTAGGACCTCTTCAGTGGCAGGGTGAAGGGGACTGGTAAGAGGGATGGTGGGCTGTACATATTCAGAAGTGAGTTTGGAATAAATAAGTTGAAGGAGGACAACAATAACTCAAGATAGTTGCAAATTCAGTAACACCTGATGTCAAGATTTGGTATTCTAGACTTGGGCATCCTTCCTCTCAAGTCTTTAGGCATCTAGGCTTGCTGCAGAGTGGTGGTGATAGTGAGGCACTAAATAAATGTCTTGTTTGCCTATTAGCCAAGCAAACTAGACTCTCATTTCCTGTTAGTAACTCTAGAGAACTTAAGGTGTTTGATATTATTCATATGGACCTTTGGGGGGCCATATAGGACTTTTACTCTAGATAATAAATGCTATTATCTAACAATTGTGGGTGATTATAGTAGATTTGTATGGGTCTTTCTGTTGCAATTGAAGTCAAAAACTATTGTTTCAGACAATGATCTAGAATTAATTTTGGTTATAATATTAAGGTTGTGAGGGTAGACAATGGCACAAAATTTTTTAATCACCAATGCACTGAACTCTTCCTGGATTTATGCCAGAGCAGTTGACTACTAAAGCAATTTATCTTGTTCAGAGGTTAGTGGAGAAATATAGGGAACGAAAGAAGGACCTTCATATATTGTTCATTGATCTCGAGAAGCCCTATGACAAAGTTCCAGGGGATGTCCTATGGAGGTGTCTAGAGGTGAAAGGCTCCCAATGGAATATGTCAGGGCAATTAAGGATATGTATGATGTAGCCAAAACTCAGGTAAGAATGGTGAGAAGAGACTCAGAGTATTTTCGTGTTGAGATGGGACTCCATCAAGGATCTGTGTTGAGCGCTTTTTTGTTTGCCTTAGTGATTGATGCGCTGGCGCGATCTATCAAGGAGGAGGTTCGATGGTGTATGCTACTTGCAGATGATATAGTACTAATTGATGAGACTTGGACTAAAGTTAATAATAGCTTAGAGGCCTGGATACATGCCTTGGAGTACAAAGGATTCAAACTGAACAGGACCAAAACAGAATGCTTGGAGTACAAATTCAGTGTCGCGAGAGATGAAATAGACATTGATGTGAGGCTTGCCACTCAACCTATCCCCAAGAGGGAAAACTTTAAGTATCTAGGGTTTATCATCCAAAGTAGTGGTGATATCGAAGATGATGCCACACATCTTACTGGGGCAACATGGACTGAATGGAGCCTTGCCTCTGGAGTTTTGTGTAACAAGAAGATACAATCTAAACTCAAACATAAGTTTTACAGAATAGTAGTTAGACCATCTTTGCTGCATGAGGTGGAGTGTTGGCCTATAAAAAATGCATATGTTCAGAAGATGCATGTTGCAGAGATGAGGATGTTGAGATGGATGTATGGTCACACCAGGAGTGACAAGATTAGGAATAAGACCATTCAGGAGAAGCTAGAGGTGGCCCCTGTGGCTAATAAGATGAGGGAAATGAGATTGCGATGGTTTGGACATGTACAAAGAAGGAGTACCGATGCTCCTATTCAGTGTGAGAAGCTGATTTTGGGAGTTACAAAGAGGGGTAGAGGCAGACCGAAGATGTATTGAGGAGGTGATCCGACAAGATATGGCGAAACGTGATCTCACCAAGGATATGACCTTAGATAGAAAGGAGTGGAGGTTGCGAATTAGAGTAGTAGGCTAATTGGTTGGTATGGTTAGACGGATGTTTGGCTTTGGGGTATAGTAGGGTAGCAGGAGTAGTCCTATTTTATATCATGCATTGTCATTATTTGTCGTATATGTGTTAATTTTATCATATTTATATACTGTCATGTGCTTTTTATTATTAGTCGCTCATTCTGTTCCTTTCCTTTTTGTCATATCTAGTTATTCTGCTTATGGGTTTTTGAGACGAGAGTTCCGAGGAAACAACCTCTCTACTTCTATGAGGTAGTGGTAAGGTTTATGTACATTCTACCCTCCTCAGACCCCACTTATGGGATTTCTCTGGATATGTTGTTATTGTTGTTACACTAAATTGTTCCAGCATTTAGGTATATTACATCAAAGTAGTTTCCCTCACACACCGCAACAGAATGGCATAGTATAAAGGAAGCATAGACATATTCTTAATATTGCAAGAGCCATCAGGTTTCAAGTTCAAATACCAATTAGATTTTGGGGATATTCTATTGAAGCTGCAGCCTACTTAATGAATAGATTGCCTTCATCAGTCATTAACTACAAGAGTCTCTGTGAGTTATTATTTTCAAAGAAGCCTATGTTTGTCACATTTAAAGAGTCATTGGCTGCTTTTGCCATGCCTCATCTCTGCAAAAGGGGGATAAGTTTTCAGCAAGAGTTGTTCCTACTGTATTACTTGGTTATTCAGAGCTACAATGGGGTTACATATTACTGGATATTCAATCCAACAAGATTTTTGTGAGCAGAGATGTGATATTCCAAGAAAAGGTTTTTCCTTGTATTGATGCAAAGCCTGACATTCAACCTTCCTCTTCTTCCTTGTTTGGTTATCCTGTAGAGGTGATTCATGAGATATGTCACTCGTATGAGATATATTGTGAGGATCCTTTGACCATATATCTGACAATCTAATACAACCATCACAACCAATAACTTTACCATTCATTGAGAATGAAGATGTTGATTCTAACCTCTAATAGTACAGTGCCACTAGTAGATGTTGGGGAATCTGTAGTGCCATTTCCAGAAGCTGAAGACTGCCCTCTCAGAAGGACTACTAGAACCATCAAATGACCTTCCTAGATAAAGGACATTACTACTACTGGGAAGAAGCAGAGCTGTACAAGATATCCTGTAGCCAACTATCTCGCTTATGACAATGTTACCACTACTTATAAAAGCTGTCTAACCAAATTTGATAATTTTATGGAGCCTAGATCTTTCAAGGAAGTAGCTAGAGATGTAAAATGGATTAAAGCCATGCAGTTGGAAATCCAAGATCTTGAGGATAATGAAAACATGGGTAGTAGTTGATCTACCACAAGGTAAGCATACGTTTGGATCTAAGTAGGTATACAAGATTAAATAAGCAAATGTGAAGCGGAGAGGTATAAAGAAAGGTTAGTAGTCAAAGGTTGTAGTCGGCAAGAAGGTTTAGATTATCATGATACTTTTTCACCTGTTGCTAAGATGGTAACAGTAAGAAGTGTTATTGCTCTGGTTGTGCCTAAGTGTTGGAATTCATTTCAAATGGATGTCTATAATGCATTCCTTCAAGCAAATTCGAATGAGGAGGTGTATATGGAAATGCCTGAAGGTTTTATGTGACCAGGAGAGGTCAAACTCTGCAAGTTGCTCAAGTCACTGTATGACTGAAGCTCGCTTCCAGGCAATGGAACATAAAGCTTACTTCTTCTTCATTGACTCAAAGTGAACATGATTACTCCTTGGTCACTTTGAATAAAAATACAAATATAGTAATTGTGTTAGTCTATGTCGATGAACTTCTCATTATTGGTAGTAATGACCAGTTGATTAATGCAGCTAAGGAACCTCTACTTCAGCAATTCAAGCTCAAAGATTTAGGCTAACTCAAGTACTTCTTGGGCATTAAAGTTTTGAGGTTTAGTGAGGGTGTTATCTTGAATCAGAGGAAATATATCCTAGAACTCATCCATGATCCATGTCTTAGTGGTGCAAAGCCTATCTCTACTCCTTTGGAGTCTAATTTGAAGTTGACATCAGTAAGAGTATGATAAAGTTTTTGGTTTGACTAGTGATGTTGTGTTACATGATGTTATTTCTAATTATAAATTGATTGGTAAGTTGTTGTATATTACCATTACTCGACCAGATATTAGTTATGTTGTACAAACCCTTAGTCAATTCATGCAAACCTCTAAGAAGTCACATTAGCGAACAACTATAGATTGGTCAGATATTTGAAAGGCATAGTTGGTCAAGGTATTTGGTTGAAGGCTACACCTGTTGCCACATTGACTTTTTGGTGTGACTCAGACTGGGCTTCTTGTCCCAACACCAGAAGATCCATCACAGGGTCTGTGGTTATGTTTGGAGAATCCCCAATCTCATGGAAGTCTAAGAAACAACAAACTATTTTTAGAAGCTCAGCTAAAGCTGAGTATAGGAGCAGGACATCTACAACAGCTAAAATAACTTGGTTGTTATTGGGAAAATTTGATAATCACTACTAGAATATTCGCACTAAGTAGCCAATATAAGAGAGTCACGACACTAAATGTTATAATGGAGTAAATGTGATATAATAGTATTGATGACAACTTGGTAGTGTCAAAAATAACTATTCTTTGTATGACAACAAACACTCTTTTATTTTACACACCTTACTACATTTTTACTCCCGTGTTATTTTTTCTCACAAATTAAGAATAGCTTCTGGATGACTTTCTCTTCTTTTTATTTCTCTCTCTATTTTGGTATGTTTTCGATGAGGAGCTAAAGATCTCCTTTTATAGATGGAAAATGTTCATAATAATGTTATCAATGACATCATTGAATACAAGAAAATCAAACTTTTACCTAACTTCTTAGACTTTCCCTTGCCTAACAATTTTGACAAAGAAAACTTAGAGCTAACTTCTTGGACTTTCCTTTGACTAACAATTTTGACAAATTGGTGGGATTAAATGTAGCTATTGAAAGTCTTTGTGATAGTAGAAAATTGAGAAATTTGGATCCACAGATCTCTCCCTTAATTTTTATTTTTCTTCTTTATTCAAAGGCTCGATCTCAATCTCTGAAAATCTTCAAACTTGAGAGAATTTGTGAAGATATCCACAACTTTGTCATGATATTTCACACACTTCTGCTCTACCTCTTTATTGTCAATGCATTCTCTAATAAAATGATATATTCTATCTATATGCTTGCTTCAGTCATGATACACTAGATTTTGGCAAGTGCCTGTGCAAATTTTTTGTTAACACAAATCATTGCAGCCTTAATTTGTGGCAAACTGATTTCCTTCAACAATCCCCTCAACTAAATAGCATGACACGTACATGATGTTTCTGCTACATATTCAGCTTCACAAGTTGAGATAGTAACAATGGACTGCTTCTTTGAATTCCATGAAATAACATGACACGTACATGATGTTGCTTCTATATATTCAGCTTCACAAGTTTAGACAGTAACAATGGACTGCTTCTTTGAATTCCATGAAATAGCACAGTCACCAAAGAAAAATACTAAATCAGATGTCCTTTTTCTGTTGTTAATATCTCTGGCATAATCACTATCACAATATTCCACAAGGTTAAAATCATCATAAGAAGAATAAAATAGTCCAAGGTCGATCATACCTTTTAGGTAACGAAGAATTCTTCTAGTGACCTTCAAGTGAGTAGAGGTAGGAGCTTCCATGAAGTGACTTACTACTCCTACTGTAAAGTGTATATTTTTTCTAGTACATGTCATGTACCTTAGACTTCCCACAAGACTGTTGTACAGAGTGAAATCCACCTTTTCTCCATCATCAAACTTTGACAATTTTGTTCCACTTTCCATTGGAGTGTTCACAGAGTTACAATCAAACATGTTGAACTTTTTCAAAATCTCTATTGTATAGCTTTCTTGAGATATGAACTTGCCTTCCTCTATTTGCTTCACTTCTAAACCCAAGTAAATGACATGAGCCCTATGTCCGTCATTTCAAACTCAAGGGACATAGCTTTCTTAAAAGCTTCAAACAAAACATGATTATTAATACACGTCAGAATAAGATCATCAACATAAATATAAACAAGCAGAATATCTCTGTTAGTATGAACTTTAATGTAAAGAGCATATTCATGAAGGTAACAAATAAATATATTGTCTTAAAAATGCTTATCAATGCTACTATTCCGTGCACGTGGAGCTTGCTTTAATCCATATAAGGCTCTCTTCAACCTTAACACCTTATTTTCATAATTTTTGACAACAAAGCCTAATGGTTGCTCAACATGGACTTCTTCTTCAAGATAGCCATTCAAGAATACTGATTTGACATCTAGTTGATGGATTTTCCAGTTCATTAGAGCTGCTAAAGATATCAGTAGATGAATGTCTCTACGTGGGAAATAGGCACAAAAGACTTCCTCATAGTCAATGCCATGTTTTTGCTTGTAGCCTTTTGCCACAAGTCTTGCCTTGTATCTATCCATTTCTCCATGAGCATTTTCTTCCCTTTGTATACTCATTTGACTCCAATTGCTCAATGATTGTTAAGAAGAGTTGACAACTCCCAAGTGTTGTTCTTTTATATTGATTAAATTTCTTTCTCCATGGCGTGTCTCCACCTTTTCTCTGTAACAGCTTCATAAAAATTCATTGGTTCATATCAGCAAAAAGACAACATAAAAAATCAAAATTAGTAACTTCATTTGTGTTATCATAGAGTTCTTAGATGCTCCTTATCCTATAAGGACTTTCACTTGAACTCTCTTGAGTGGATGCGTATGCAATAATTGTTGGTGAAGGAGGTGGGGTTGCATCTTGTGTAGGTTTCATAATCTCCTGTTCTTCTTCATCTCCAAAGTATGGAAGAAAATCATATGTTCTTTCTTCCTAAGCCTCCAAATTCCATGTTGCTGCTTCATCAAATACAACATCACGACTTACCACCACCTTGTTATTATTTGGATCGTATAACTTGTAGCCTTTTGAATTTGCATCATAGACAACAAATGCATACTTGATACTTTGATCATCAAGTTTAGCTCTCCCGTAGGTGGAACATGGACATAAGCAATGCTTCTAAAGATTCTCAATCTCCCACTACAATGCTTCTGTAGGCGTCTGGTCTCTCACATTTCTTGTTGGAGATCTATTGCTCAAATAAACTCAAGATATTACTTTCAATTTTGGCACATAGTAAACCTCATTAATCAATTGATGACAACCATCTTTACAGGATATTAGGATCGTACCTATCCCTTCAATTTGGATCTTTGAGGTACTTGCAAAAGACACATTACCTTTCACCATCTTTTTTATCTCCACGAACATGTCTTTTATGTCCACACATATGATTGTTTGCTTCATTTTCAAGATATCATGAATTGCAATCATCTGTATTTTCTTTCGTAAGTGCCATTAGCAATGTTGATTCATCTTTGACTTTATTATTATCGATAAGGTTGGCTTTCTCTTTAATGTTACTGTGACATTCCCACGAATAATGTCCAAATTTATGATAGTTATAGCACTCAATTTTAGATTTGTCATATCTCATTTCATTGGTACATTGATAGGCTCCACGCCCTCTACCTCCTTGTTGTCCATGGCCATGGTCTCTAAATGCTTGATGGCTCTTATCCTCATTGTTATATTTGTTAAAATAACTTCTTCCTCTTCCACGAACTTCACGATCACCACAGCCTCGCCATTGTCCATTTCTTTTAGAACATGTTTCACGTTAAATATTTTTGAAGAATGCTTGAGTCTTAAGAAGTTGTTCTAGTGGTTTTTTTTCTCCTTTTCGTTTTTTCTTCATGGGCTTGTAAAGAACCTTCTAATTGCTCTACCATCATAGAATCTAAATCTTTAGATTCTTTAATAGCACATCATATAATCAAATTTAGGTGTTAAAGAGTGAAGTATCTTTTCTACCACAGACATAAAATCTACTTCCTCCCGGTACCTTCTTAGTTAATTCATAAATACCATCACTCTTGAATAAAAATCCTAAATGGATTCATATTCTTTTATTTTAAAAACTTCAAAATCAACCCTTAGAATTTGAAGTTTTATCTTCTTTATTTTATCAATTTTATGGAGAGAATTTTGTAAAATCTCCCAAGATCCTTTTGAGGTGGTTGCATCAACCACCTTCTCAAACATATCATCATCCAAACTCTGATGTATGAGAGTGAGGGCTTATTAATTTTTATTTCTTTTCATTAACAAGGCTTCCTTTTTATTTTGGGATAAAGTTTCTTCATTAACAGGTTTTGTATACCCTTTGTCTACAATGTCCCAAATATCTTAAGTGCCAAGAATGGCTTTCATTATATACAATATTTATCATAATTTTCTCTTATGAGACGGGGGTATTAAAAGGACAGTAGGCTATTATTTGTCATGGTTCTAATACCACATTGCTAGAAAAAATAATAATCATGCCCAGAATATTCTCGCTAAATAGCGACTACAGGAGAGTCACGACACCAATATTACAATGGAGTAAATGTGGTATAGTAGCATTGATGATAACTTGATAGTGTAAAAAATAACTTTTCTTCTATAACAATAAATTCTCTTTTATTTCACACACCATACTACAATTTTACTCTCACAATATTTTTTTCACAAACTAAGAATAGCTTGTGGATAACTCTCTCTTCTTTCTATTTCTCTCTCTATTTTGGTGTGGATTCAATGAGGAGCTAAAGAGCTCCTTTTGTAGATGAAAAATATTCATAATAATATCATCAATGACATCATTGAATACAAGAAAATCAATCTTATACCTAACTTATTAGACTTTCCCTTGCCTAAAAATTTTGACAAAGAAAACTTATAGCTAATTTCTTGGACTTTTCCTTGCCTAACAATTTTGAAAAATTGGTAGGATTAGATGTAGCTATTGAAAATATTTGTGAAAGTAGCAAATAGAGACTTTTGGATCCATAGTTGCTAGGTTTGTTTACCGAGGTGAGAGTTCCTATTAAAATTCCTATCACCATCTTCAGTGATAGAAAATATGCCATTCAATTAGCAGCCAAATCTAGCCTTCCATGAGAGAACAAAACAAATAGAGATAGATTTTCATGTCATTAGAACAAGATAGAAGCTAGGTTGATTGAGGTTGTTTATGTGCATACTAAATAGCAAGTTGCTGATTTGCAAACTAAGGGTTTAGGGCAATCCCAACACTTGCATCTCTTAAGCATGCTTGGTGTGCTTAACATTCTGCACCCTTCAGCTTGAGGGGGTGCGTTAACATACTCACAAGTTACTGTTTCATTAGTTACTGTTTTACTATTCCATTACTTACTTTATTAGTTGAAGTTAGTTAGATATAGCTACTAGTCAGGTGAGAATTAAGGATGAGCTGTCAAGAAACTTCTAGAATCTACTTAGATATTTTACTTCTCAAACGATAAAAGCTAATGTACAGGGCCTCATTGTAACAGATTTCAGATTTCAGTTACCAATAAAATTCTCTCTCTACTTTTCTTTATTCTTATCTAATGTTAATCAATGTAGTTTGAGTATGTGATCTGGAATTTCATCAGCAAAAAGGGAAAGATATATCTCAAGTTTCAACTTCAAGTGAGGAGAAGGAGAACTCATTTGTTTTTGTGTACTGTTGTTCATTTGTTTTCATCTACTGGTGCAAAAATTCAAGTTTTAACTGATGGCCACTTTACATTAAACTGTTTTTCTTTTTCATTTTCAAATATATATTTTTCTTGATTCTTGATATGTGGTAGAAATGACACCAAATAAGTATACTTGTGGATCCAACACAGTAAGAGGAAACTACATTTGCCAAGAACAAGAAATGTAGCTCCATAGTAATTTAACCATTATCAAAATACTTCTTGTGGGCTCTTATTCTAAAAGTGGAGTTTCATTTATGTCATTATTCAATCAATTTTTTCACTTCATTAGGTAGAGTTAAATTTCTGATAAAGAAAAGAGTATTTTGTTTATTCTCTTCCAAGTTTGCCAAGTAATCTGCCGAATTGTTGACTTTTCAATAGTAGTGTTGAAACGTGAAGTTTCCATGATTATTCAAGTTGTTAATTTGGTTTACGAGGTGTATGATATGCCAATTTACATTATCAGTAGGGGTGAATTGAAAATTAATCAGTAGTGTACTAACTTTGATGTGTAGCCGACTATCAGTGAGTAGTAGAATATAAAGAAAGAAAAATAAAAATTGACATCGGAAATTTTATACTAGTTCAGAACACCAATATGGTGCCTACTTCCAATCTCCTTGGGTCAGTAAAGGTACATTTAAGGTTTAAGTGAAAGAGTGGTTACAATTGTGTTTTTCTCTAAGTTTGATTGGCATATCAATTCTGAACTTCTCTCAAGAAAGCCTAGTCTAGAAGGTCTTATTTTTTTCTCTCTTTCTTTATAATTGTTCACATATAAGAGTACAATGTATTATAAAGTAGAGTATTAGAGTTTCTTCCTAGATTATTTTCTCAAATACAAAACTTCTACCCAAGAAAGAGGACTAACAGAGAAGGCATTCAAGAAAACTAGTCGTTTGATAATTCCTTAGCCCAAGGTATTTCTTCCAATCAGGGATATTAGGGGATTCCTTTATTGGGGATATATCAAACGTTATTAGATATCTTCCCTTCTTCTGCAATGATCTATCAAATTTGATGAGTCTTCTTTCCTGTTGCAATGCTCCATTATATGTGTCTTCTTTCCTTCCTTTTGCAGTGCTTCATTTGATTGTAGGCTAGGATTTCCACTCTATCTGATAAGATATCTTTCCTTCTGTGCTGACTTTGATATATTCTGATTAGGGGTTTTGATTCCTTGAGATCAGCCTTGGTTTCATTTTGTAACAGCTCAAAGAGACATCCTTTTCTTTTCTTTTTTATTCTTCCTGTAAATGAGATCATCAAAAGACATTAGATGCTAACAATCTCCCCCTTTTTGATGATGACATTTTGTTTTTCTCTATGGATACTTCCCTGTAGAGTTAGTTGACTCCCCCAGCCTTCAAGCTTCTCGTGAGTTCAGGGAGGCTCCTCCGAACTATGTGACTCCTGTGTGGAGTCAGTCGGCTCCCCCCGTCTTTGTACTTTCTTCAGGGAAAAAACAGAACAGGAAAGCAGCAACCAAAAAAAGGCATGCAATGCAGGACATGGCAAGTACATCATATTCATATCATTAATATCGCATAAGTTAAGTAAAATTCTTCCCCTTGGCAGAATAAAAAAGGAAAGCATAAGTTCAAGCATACCAAAAAATGCGCCTCAGGGTCAGAAGAGAATAAGTATGGGGATATAAAATCCCCAATATTATAGAGGCAAAAAGAAATTGAATTTAGAGAGAAAAGATAAGAAAATCAGTTGTGGCCCAGAAAGTATTTCATGGTCTCGAACACATTTCTGCAGAAGGTGTCGTAGGTTTTGTTAGAGTCCTTAGAAAAGGAAGAGCATGCATTTTGGATCGAGACTACAAGTTCATTATTAGAGGAGTTGACTCCTGTATCTAGAGAGTCGATTTGCTTGATTAGCTTGTTGACAAAGTGCACGCCTTCCTTCTTGAGACCTTCAATCTCCATACGTAATTTCCCTAGCTCACTGCTACAATCCTTTCCAAGTTGGAGAATTTTGGTCAATGTTTCCTACACATCCTGCACAGCACTAGTTAGAGAATGAAGAGAGGAATTAATATCATCTACCTTCTTAGTGAATACTGCAACTGAGTTTGTAGAGATTCTAGTCGACTTAGGGGCTTGTGTTTTTCCTTTTGACAGAGTCCTTCTTGTGCCATTTGCTATTAATAAGAGTGTAGCCTATGCTAGCAAAGGTGCAAGAGTCATAAGTAGCAGACACTTAAGTGACTTTGAACCTAGAAAAGTCTATTTGAGATTCATTAAGAATTCGATGGACGAGCAAATTATAGGGACGGGTAGTAGTAGGGTTGGTATCTTCTGCACTTTCTAGCATATACTCTCTAATCAATTTGGCCCAGTTGATGCAGTACTTCTTGAGAAGGCAGTATAATAACAAAAATAACATACCCAGTGGAATCCCACAAGTGGGGTCTGGGGAGGGTAGAATATACGCAAACCTTACCACTACCTCATAGAAGTAAAGAGGCAGTTTCCTGGGGACCCTTATCTAAAAAATCCATAAGCAGAGTAAACTAGATATGACAAAAAGGAAAGGTAGGGAATAGAAATGGTGACTAAAAATGAAAAGCACAGTATGTAAATATGATAAATTTAACACACATATGAAAGATAATGACAAACATGATATAAAACACGGCTACTCCTGCTACCCCACTATATCCCAAGGCCAGACATCCACCTAACCTTACCAACCAATTAGCCTACTACTCTAATTCGCGACCTCCACTACTTTCTATCTAAGGTCATGTCCTTGGCGAGATCAAGTTTTGTCATCTCTTGTCTGATCACCTCTCCCTAATACTTCTTCAGTATACCCCTACCCCTCTTTGTAACTCCCAGAAGCAACCTCTCGCACCTCCTAATAGGAGCATCGATACTCCTTCTCTGTATATCTCCAAACCATTGCAGTCTCGCTTCCCTCATCTTATCAGCCACTAGGGACATCTCTAGCTTCTCCCGAGTAGTCTCATTTCTAATCTTATCACTCCTTGTGTGACCACACATCCATCTCAACATCCTCATCTCTGCGACATGCATCTTCTAAACATGTTCATTTTTTATTGGCCAACACTCCACCCCATACAACAGAGATGGTCGAACCATCATTCTGTAAAATTTACCTTTGAGTTTAGGTGGTATCTTCTTGTCACATAATACTGCCAAGGAAAGCCTCTATTTAGTCCATGCTACCCCAATACGATGTGTGACATTATCATTGATCTCACCACTACTCTAGATGATGGACCCCAAATGCTTAAAAGTTTTCCTTCTTGAGAAGATAATACAAAATAAAAACATCCTTGTTGGAGATGTTGGTGAGGGACCCCTTTCTGGGAACCAGGGTTCAAAGAAAAGATTGGGTTTTCAAAGCAAAGCAACATAGGCCAAAAGTCAGAGGAGTCAGAGTGTTCTTCAAAGATGAATGCCCTGTCTTCTTCCAGACAGACTTTAAATCTTTTGGCCAATTTCCATTCACGTATTGTCTATCACCAGAGAACTCATAGCCGAATACATATATGAAAATTTGACTATCAATGATGATATGAACTCCTAGGACAAGGGTTTCTTAGGTCATCGCCATTTCCTGCCCAGCGAAGGTTTGCATAGAACGCCCGAACAACTTCCTCATAGTACTCCATTCCATAGAGTCTCAGAAGGAGGGAAAGTTTTTGCGTACAAAGGAAGATGCTGACCTTGCAGTGAGAGTTTCTAGTTGTTTGGGATTGACCAGCCGACTAGGAACCATAGGTCTCTTCTTCAAACTTTCAAACTTAGCCTTTGCAGAGGCATTCCAGAACTTATGTAACTCATCTTCGCCCAGAGGATCAGGGGGACATCAGGGATGTTTTTTAGGATTTTGTCTTTTTGAGGTAGGGTTTTTCTCGAGAAGAGAGATGAATAGATAACTGCCTCGGAGGAGTCTGAGGAGATAAAATCGATTTTGAGAGAGGAACTGTGCTCGGGACTTTTCGGAGAGGGCATTGAATGGGTGTGAGTCATGATGAAGATAGGGATGAAGAAAAGAGAGAGTCGAAGAGAGGTTTGAAGATAGAAGACGAGAGGAATGACTCTTTCTTTTCTTCATCCCTATGCTCTCTCAGACTCTTTCTTTTCTTCGTCCCTATCCTTATCATGAATCGCACCCATTCAATCCCCTCTTAGAAAAGTGCTAAGAACAGTTCCTTCCTCAAAATTGACTTCATCTCCCCAAATTCCTCTAAGGTAGAGTCATTTATTCATCTCTCTTTTAGAGAAAAACCCTCCCTCAAAAAGAAAAACCCTAAAAACATCGCTCTTGCCGCCTGATCCTCTAGGCAAAAATGAGTTACATAAGTTCTGGAATGCCTCTGCAAAGGCTAAGTTTGAAAGTTCCAAGAAGATGCTGGTGGTTCCTGGGCGGGTGGTCAATTTGGAACAACTCGAAGACTCTTATTGCAAGGTCAGCATCTTCCTTCATGCTCAAAAAAATTCTCTCCTTCTGAGACTCTATGGGATGGAGTACTATGAGAAAGTTATTCAGATGTTCTATGCAAACCTTTGCTGGGTAGGAAATGACAATGACTTAGAAAACCTTATCCTATGAGTTCATACCGACATCAATAGTAAACATTTCAAAGATAATGACTTAGAAACCCTTATCCTAGGAGTTCATACCGACATCAATAGTCAACTCTTCACAGATATATTTTGCGGTGAGTTCTCTGGTGATATATCATACATGAATAGAACTTGGCTAGAAGATTTTGAAGTCTCTCTCGAAGAGGCCAAGGCATTCATCTCTAAAGAACACTTTGACTCCTATGACTTTGGACCTCTGTCGCTTTGCTTTGAACACTGAATCTTGGCCCACATTATTGCCACCACCCTAGTTCCCAAAAAGGGGTCTCTCAGTAGCATCTCCAATAGAGATGTTTTTATTCTATACTACCTTCTCAAGAAGCAAATCATCTATCACGACACAAGCCTAGGACCTAGATGTGACACGGCGAATGGCGAACCCAAAGGGACCCCAAACAGGCCTTTTAACATATCATTACATTTCTTGGTCACGGAAGCAATTAAACAACAACAAGAAAATAGAAATAAGGGCATAGGGACTAAGGGAGTCTTTCATAACTTCAAACATATAAGAGTCAAGAGAGTCAAAGCTCATAGTATCATTACATAAGCTATTCAACAACACTTCTAAACTTAGAATTGGGTAGGGGCCACGACAACCTTCTGGGCTCACCCTTATAGTCAAAAGCATACAATAAGATAAAAAGAGTCTTTGCATGCATAGGAACAAAAGATATCGTCCTCGGAGTTGAGGACTTACCAAACTTGCTTGAAGAGATAGTACTAGCCACGTGGAGGAAGGTGATCAAGTGGAGCTCCTATTCTTACATGGTAACATCATGTTGGCATAAGTATGTGTTCATACGTTTGAATGTACTAAGCATGTAGGGTACAATGCAACAAGAGAAAGGAAACATAATCGGGATACATAATAGTAAGCAAGAGATGGTATATTAGCAACATGACATGCATGAACAATGCTTGAAGTAAAACATTCTTATATAGAACATATTACATGTGTAGGAAGAGACCATCATCATAGAACAAGCAACTAAGTACTTAGAATCCAAGGCATGCCACCGACTTGGAAGGTGGATGAGGTACATACCCCTTATATATGGTAGTACGGGATTGCCACCACCTGACAAAGTGGATGAGGTTCATACCCCTCATCTATGGTAGTACGGGATTGACACCACCCAACAAGATAGATGAGGTACATACCTCTCATTTATGGTAGTACGAGATTGCCACCACCCGACAAGGTGGATGATATACATACCCCTCATTTATGATATGGTCTACTTGCAATATTAAAGATACTTTCCATGATATCAACACATATATACATTACTTTCATCATCATAAAGTCAATTGATTCATGGGCTATGCATTAGATCATCAATAGCTTAAGAACCCTACACCGGATATTTTATCAAACACTTGTTGGGTATGTAATGCTAGTGTAAAATCATGCAATTCAAGAGTGAAATCATGCAAGAAAACTTGAAGTAAACCAAACCACCAATATTTGGTAATACCATCTTGCAAAATATGTTGAAACCCCTCATCAGAACTCATCATAGCTCAAAACATGCTTAAACAATCACACTTTAATGAAACCCCAACATAGTTTATAGTCAAATTCATAATAAGAAGACCCATAAGTAAATCAATATAGAAACATGCAATTTCTGTAAAAAGGAAGCTTGGCACCATGGGTGAAAGGACCCAATGGTTCAAAACTCACATACCTCAACTTTGGAGATTTCCTTGATGAAGATTGAGATAAGAACTTGAAGCTTGAATGAAATCCTTAGATCTACAAATGAGTTTGGGACACTTGATTTTTAGTGAAATATTTGTCTAAGTGT
This sequence comes from Solanum clarkiae, assembly GCA_011800125.2. Lineage (NCBI taxonomy): Eukaryota > Viridiplantae > Streptophyta > Magnoliopsida > Solanales > Solanaceae > Solanum > Solanum clarkiae. The sequence continues at coordinate 4,803,680 of JAABOM020000075.1, read as the reverse complement.
TTGAGAGGGTTTTGGGGAATGTCTTTTATGATATGAGGTTGAAAAAGGACTATGTATAGGTGTTTTTACACATAGGAAGGCTTAGGGCCAAGGCCTCAAAGATTTGGACAAAAATAGTAAAATTGCCACAAAAATAACACTGATCCTTGCCCTGGCCGCGTTGCACCAGGGGTGTGGATCAACACTGGATAAGCATAATTTTGAAATTTCAAATTTTGATACGGTCTAAAATCGGGGTTAGACCCATTCTCCACTCAATATTTCTCTCTAATCAAGAATATGAAGTCGGATTTTTGATATCACGCATGGATTTGGAGATATATGAAAATTACAATTATGGGCATTTCCGAGGCACATTTTTGGGCACTTTTTGGGGTCGTTTCAATATCTCCCCGTTGGGAACATTCATCCCTGGATGTCAAAGAAACATATATAAGAGAAATGATCAAGATGATTTCAGCCAACACAAGGATGCAACAATGCACCTAAAGATCATTTCAAAAATCTCAACATAAGTGTCAAAATCACCATGAACTCATCAACATAAACATGAATGCATGCAAATGACATAAGGAATGATACATAAGACTTGAAGTCAGATAGGGGACTTAGAATTAGTACCTTAGGCATGAGTAGAATGGAAGATATAGGTATATCATTTTTGCATGTTTGCCTCGGCTTCCCATGTGGCACTTTCAACTTGTTGGTTCCTTCAAAGAACCTTGAAGGAGGCAACGTCCTTGTTCCTCAACTTCTTAACTTGTCTATCCAAAATTTTTACTGGAACCTCTTCATTAGTCAGACTGTCCTCAAGAACATCCACAACATGAAGAGGCACAATAGCACTTGGGTCACCCACATACTTCCTCAAAATAGACACATGGAAGACTGAATGAACAATATTCATATCATTGGACAACTCCAACTCATAGGCCACCTTGCCAATCCTTCTTAACACTCTATGTGGACCAACAAATCATGGACTCAATTTACCCTTCTTACCAAAACGAACCACACCCTTCGTAGGTGAGACTATCAAATAGACCCATTCACCAACCTTAAATTCAAGCTCCCTTCTCCTCACATCGGCATTGTACTTTTGACGACTTTGGGTTGTTTTCAACCTTTCTCTAATCAACATTACCTTCTCCATTGCCTCCATGAATAGTTCCAGACCCAACAAAGCCATTTCCTTTTCCTTAAACCATCCAATCAGGGACCTACAACGTCTACCATAGAGGTCCTCGAAAGGAGCCATACCAATGCTAGAATGATAACTATTATTATAAGCAAACTCAATAAGTGGAAGATGATCATGCCAACTACCCTTAAGCTCCAAAACACAATCTCTAAGCATATCCTCAAGAGTTTTGATAATTCTTTTAGCTTGGCCATCCGTTTGAGGGTGAAAGGTCATACTAAGCTTTACCTTGGTACCAAGACCTCTTTGGAAGGACCTCCAAAAGAGAGAAGTGAATTGAGTACCACGTCCAATATGATAAACAAGGGTACCCTGTGCAATCTAACCAACTCATGAATGTACAATGTAGCATAATCTTCGGCACCATAACCCAAATAAAATCAAAACCCTTTCTAGTCTTAGGTAATCCAACAACAAAATCCATGTTAATTGCCTCCCACTTCCAAGTAGGAACCTCTATATCTTGGGTTAGGCCATCGTCCTTTGATGCTCGGCTTTGACTTGTTGACAATTATGACAACCGGACACAAACTTAGCAATATCCCTCTTCATACCACCCCACCAATACATTTCCCTCAAATCCGTATGCATCTTTTGTAGAACCAGGGTGAATAGAATAGGAAGAATTATGAATCTCATCAAGAATCCTCTTTATCAAGTCATCCAAAATAGGCACACACAACCTACCTTGGTACCTAAGACACCATCTCTCCCTAGGGAGAAAACCCTCACCTTGCCCTCTCTCACTAAGGCCTTCAATTCTATCAAGGAGGGGTCAAGATCTTGCTTTGCTTTTACCTCATCAACCAAGGAAGATTTTGAACCATCAACAACAACAATACCATAATTATTGACCTCTTCCAACCTAACCCCCAATCTAGATAACCGATGAACCTCTCTAACCACCTCTTTGTCACTATCCTCAACATGTGCTAGGCTACCCATAGATGCCCATCTCAAAGCATCGGCCACAACATTAGCCTCACTAGGGTGATAATACACACTATATCATAATCCTTAAGAAGCTATAACCACCTTCGTTGTCTCAAGTTGAGATCATTTTGAGTGAACACATATTAGAGACTCTTATGATCGGTAAACACATCAACATGTACCACATACAAATAGTGACGCCAAATCTTCAAGGCAAATACCACGGCAGTCAATTCAAGATTATGAGTAGGATAATACTTTTCATACACCTTGAGTTGTCTAGAAGCGTAAGCTATCACCTTACCATTTTGCATCAAAACACAATCCAAACCAATTCGTGAGGCATCATATTTCATAACAAACACTTCCAACCCTTCCGGTAGAGACAAGATAGGAGAGGAGACAAGCTTATTCTTGAAGGTTTGGAAACTCTTTTCACACTCATCATTCCACACAAACTTCACCTTATTTTTGGGTCACCTTTTTCATAGGAGAAGCAATAGAAGAGAACCCATTCACAAACCTCCGGTAGTAACCCGCTAAGCCCAAGAAACTTCTAATATCTTATGGGGTCAAAGGTCTAGGCCAATTTCTAACCACTTTCGTCTTTTTAGTATCCACCTTAATTCTATCACCGGTACCATATGACCTAGAAAGGCAACCTCTTTTAACCAGAACCCAAACTTCTCATATTTGGCATATAATTTCTCTTCCCTCAACCTCTATCAAACCACCCTCAAGTGACCCACATGCTCCTCCTCACTATGAGAATAGATCAAGATATCATTAATAAATAGCACCACAAACAAACCAAGTTAGGGTTTAAATACCCTATTCATAAGATCAATGAAGTGAAACGATCCCAAAAAGTGCTCAAAAATATGCCTCGGAAGTACCCAGAATCGTAATGTCCATATATCTCAAAAAATCCGTGCGTGATATTGATAACTTAGCTTTGTATTCTTGATTAGAGGGTCAAATTGAGTGGGAAATGGGTCTAATCCCGATTTTTAAGTATCCATATCAATATTTAGAAATTGCAAAATGCAATTTCTGGAGTGCAGTTTGCGGCGGGTCGCCCTACTGTGCTAAAAGTGTGCCAGTTTTCAAGTCTGGTCTAAGACTTTTGTGTCATGGGCCTAAGCCTTCCCATATTTCACTCTCATATCACACAAGACATTCCCCAACACTCATTCAATCACTTAGATAAATATTTCAATCCAAAATTCAAGTCTCAAAACTCATCAAGATCTTAAGGTTAATCTTCATCAAGTTATTCTCCAAAGATAAGGTATGTGGATTTCTTTCATGAGTTCCTTTCACCCATGATGCCCAAGCCTCCTTTTATCTAAAATTGCATGATTTAAAGTTTATATACTTATGGGTCTTACTTATTATGAATTTCACTGCACACTATGTTGGAGTTTATGAAATTGTGATTGTTTTAGCATGTTTTGAGTTACAAAACTAAGATCTATTGTGAGACTTGATGAAGGTTTTGATGTATATTTATTGAGGGTATACCAAGTATCTATTAATGTTTTTACACTGAATTTTCTAGCATGATTCTACTCTTGAATTGCATGGTTATACACTAGCACTACACACCCACCAAGTGTCTGATAAAATATCTGATTATGATTTCTTGAGGAATTGAAGGTCGAATGCATGTCTTATGAGTGGAATGACTTTATGATGATGAGAGAAATGTATGTATCATATTTTCTATATAGTGTTGGGGATGACCAAACCTCAGTCTAGAGATTGTAGGCCCGGGTAACCTTGCACAGGGGTTTGTACCTCGATCGCCTTGCTCAGGGTAGTAGGCCCATATAATCATGTCAGAGGGTTTGTACCTTGATAACCTTGTTGGGGGGTTTGTACTCATCAACCATGTCGGGGGCGGAGGGGGTTGTACCTTGATAACTTTGTTGGGGGGTTCGTACCTCATCAACCTAGTTGGGGGGTTTGTACCTCATCAACCAATTGAGGGTGCGTAACTCAATCACCTCTCCAAGGAGGTGGTATGCTTGGATTGCACTATTGTGGTCACTCCTTACATATTTATGATGTTCTATATAAATATGTTTTACTTCAATCGTCATTCATACATGTCATATTGCCATAAGCTTATTCGTTGCGTATATTTTGCATTTTGTTATGGTGCTTATCACTTGTTGCATTGCATCCGACATACTTATTACATTCAAATGTACTAATGCATACTCTATTCTTACATGATGTCACTATGTAGGAACTAGAACCCCACTTAAGTATCCTCCTCCATGTCGCTAGTACAATTTCTTCCAAGCCTGTTGGTGAGTCTTCCATTCTGGGGACAATGTTTATGATCTCGTGCTATGTTCTAAGACTATCTTTCTTTTATTTATGTATTGTCTATAAGGGTGATCCCAGTATCTTTCTTTTATTTATGTATTGGCTATAAGGGTGATCCCAGTTACTCGTCTTGGCCTGCACCCTTATCTATGTAGTAGAGATGTTATTGGACATGATATATATTATTCTATGAGCTTTGACTCTCTCTTGACTTTTGTTGTTTTATGAAATGAAAGTTGCCCTTAGCCTCGATTATCCCTATTACTATCTCTTGTTGTCATTTTCTTGCTTCCGCGACCAAGAATGTGTAATGATATGTTAAGAGGCTTGCTTGGGGTCCCTTCGAATTCCCATGAGTCGTGTCACATCTATTCCCAAGACTTGGGTCATGACAAACTTAGTATCAGAGAACTAGGTTGTTAGGTCCTTGACATCTGACACACCATGTCGACTAGAGTCCTACTCATGGTTGTGAAGCACCCCACGACTATGAATACGAAGCTATGAGGCATTCTAAGAAATATTTCACTTCGTCATGATCTATGTCAAGCAATAGAGTTAGGTCTCTTAGAGCTTATTACTAATTCCTAATAGCTACGTTTCAGGATATATCTCAAGCTAATCAGGACGGTGATATGATGAATGCAGAGGTTCACAATGTTGTATGGGTATTGGCCGAAGCAGCGACAAAACTAACTCACCTCGATCAACAAGTGAGTTCTCTCGAGACTTCTGTTAGTAAGAGGGGAGGTAGTGAGACCAAGAGGGCCCCTATTAAAAGAAAGTTCCAAAGTCTCAAAGATAAAGGTGTTGCTATATGTCTAACATGCAGTAAGGTTCATAGAGGCCCATGTTTGAAGGGCAACAATGCTTGTTTCGGTTATGGCAAAGTGGGGCACAAGAGGAAGGATTGCCCCTATAAACACAATAAAGGTAAAGGAGGTGATGGTGGGATGACTAATACCAAGTGTCTACGGTGTAGAAAGGACCATGGTGACCATGCTTGAGGAAGACAAATGCTTGTTTTGGGTGTAGAGAAGTGGGTCCCAAGCTAGTCAATTGTCCATATGCTCAAGTGAGGTATAAGGGTGGTCTACCTTTAGATCGAGGGATTCATGTTGATCTAGAGGCTCAAGGAGGGGATGAGATGCTAGATGTTGCTACTGGTATGTTGAAATTTCCTTTGGCTTTGTTGTGTTTGCATTGATGGACCCGGTGTGCCACTATTTCTTTCATTATTCTTTTGGTTGCTAGTAGGTTTAATGTGTAGCCCAAACTGTCTTTGGTGTCTATCTTATTGGTGAGCCTATTGTTGTTTGAAAGTTCATAGGTGTTGTTCCGTGTTCATATTGCATTAGATCTTGCCTTGTGACTTATTGGGTTTGATGTGGTGGATTTTAATTCCATACTTCGGATGGATTAGTTACATTGATGTTGTGTTTCCTTTTATGGTAGAACCTGTAGGGTCACGTTCCAATTCCCAAATGAACCCGTCCTTGAGTGGGGACTTGTAAGTGAATGCGAAGGGGCTAAATCCGTTTCTTGTCTTAAGGTACAATTGATCTCTAAGTGGTTCATCCATCATCTTGTAAGAGATAGGGGTGTTGAACCTAATTTATTTCTATTGAGGTGATTCCGGTGATCAATGGGTTAGTGAAATCCTTCCTGATACTTTAAATTGGGGTAGTGCCTCTTGGTTTGACCTATGACTTGGTTATGTCTATAGGTGTCATATATAGGGTCTCTAGTCCCTATCTTGTTATGTTTGTGGTGGCCTCTAGTGATGGAGTGTTGATTTATCTAGATCTTGTGAACTATTTAGGGATAGTGTTGCAAATCTTGCGGTAGGAGGAGTTGTATGCTAAGCATGAGAAGTGTGTATTTTGGTTAAAGGAGGTTACCTCCCTACGCCATGTGGTATTAGAGGATGGTATTAAGGTTGATCCTAAAGAGATAGATGTGATTAGAAATTGGCCAAGACTCTTGACCCCATCGGATATTAGGAGCTTCTTGGGCTTAGCGTGTTATTATCAGAGGTTTGTGAATGTGTTCTCTTTTATTGCTTCTCCTATGACTATGTTGACCAAAAAGAAGGCTAAGTTTGTGTGACCGATGAGTGTGAAGAGAGTTTCCAAGCCTTGAGGAATAAGCTTATCTCCGCTCCTATCTGGTCTTTACCAGATAGGGTGGAAGGATTTGTTGTGTATTGTGATGTCTCCAGGATTATTTTGGGTTCTGGTTTGATGGAGGATGATTATGTGGAAGCCTATGCTTTTAGATAATTTGAGATGCATGAGAAGGATTATCCTATCTGTGACCTTGAGTAGCTGTCGTGGTTTTTGCTTAAAACATTTGATGTCATTGTTTGTATGGGGTATGTGTTGATGTGTTTACCGATCATAAGAGTCTCCAAAATGCATTCACCCAAAGGATCTTAGCTTGAGACAAAGAAAGTGGTTAAAACTTTTTAAGGATTATGATATGAGTGTTCATTACCATCCCAGTAAGACTAATGTTGTGGTCGGTGCTTTGAGTAGGGTGTCCATGGGTAGCTTAGTTCATGTTGATGGTGGTGGCATGGAGATGACTAGGTAGATCCATCGGTTGGCTAGATTGGGGGTTAGGTTGGGAAAGGTGGACAATGGTGGTGTTGTCATTGTTGATGGTTCAAAATATTCCTTGGTAGATGAGGTAAAAGCAAACCAAGATCTTGATTCCTCCTGTTAGAATTGAAGGCCCTGGTGAAAGAGGGCAAGGTGGAGGTTTTCTCCGAAGGGAGAGATGGTGACCTCAGATACCAAGATAGGTTGTGTGTGCCTTGTGCTGATGACTTGAGATAAGATTCTTGATGAAGCTCATAACTCCTCCAAATCTATTCACCCCAGTTATACCAAGACGTGTAGGGATTTGAGGGATATGTTTTGGTGGAGAGGTGTGAAGAAAGGCATTGCAAAGTTTGTATTCGGTTGTCATATTGCCAATAAGTCAAAGCCGAGCACCAAAGGCCGAGTGGCCTAACCCAAGATATAGATATCCCAACTTGGAAGTGGGAGGAAATTAATATAGATTTTGTGGCTGGATCACCTAATGACTAGAAAAGGTTTTGACTCTATTTGGATTATGGTTGATAGGATGACAAAATTAGCTTACTTTCTATTGGTTAAGACTATATATGGTGCCAGGGAGTGTGCTAAATTATACATTCATGAGTTAGTGAGATTGCATGAGGATGCCCTTGTCTTCATATCGGATCATGGTGCTCAATTTACTTCACATTTTAGAGGTCATTTCACAGGAGTCTTGGTACAAGAGTTAAACTTAGTATGGACTTCCACCCTCAAATGGATGGCCAAGCTGAAAGAACTATCCAAACTCTTAAGAACATGGCTAGGTCTTGTATTGGAGCTTAAGGATGGTTGGTGTGATAATGTTCCATTGATTAACTTTGCCTATAACAATTGGTAACATTCTAACATTTGTATGGATCCTTTTGAGGCTCTCTATGATGGATGTTGTAGGTTACCAGTTGGGTGGTTTGAAGTAGGAGAGATGGCCTTGTTGGGTCTAGATCCGATTATGGATGGTATGGAGGAATTTAGGTTGATTAGGGAAAGGTTAAAAATGGCCCAAAGTCGTCAAAGGTCCTATGCCGATGTGAGGAGGAGAGAGCTTGAATTCAAAGTTGGTGATTGGGCCTATTTGAAGGTTTTGTGGTTTACGCCAGTAAAAAGGGAACTGAGCTCATGGTTTGCGAGTCTTGTTGGGTTCGGATCCAAATATGGATTCTATGGAGGAAGTAAGGTTGATTAGAGAAAGGTTAAAAAGGCCCAAAGTCGTCAAACGTCCTATGCCGATATGAGGGGGAGAGAACTTGAATTCAAAGTTGGTGATTAGGCCTATTTGAAGGTCTTGTGGTTTGCCCCGATAAAAAGGGAATTGATCTCATGGTTTGTGAGTCTTCATAGGATATTGAAAGAGACTAGTGAGGTTGCATATGAATGGGAAGTGCCTTTGGATAAGGATATGGTTCATCCGGTTCTTCATGCTTCTAGGATTGAGGAGGTGTGTTGGTGATTCAAGTGTTATAGAACTCTTAAGGCTATGGATGTTGTGGAGGATGAGTTGAACTATGAGGAGGTCCATGAAGAAGTTAGGTGGATATGAGTAAAGTTTGATTTGTGAGGATGTAGTGTTCGTCAAGGCCCATTAGAAGAATCATCAAGTCAAGAGTGTCTTTCGCGGAGCCAGAGTGGGTATGTAAGGCAATATCTGTACCCCTTTCATTCCACTCAAGCTTATGATAACACATCATGTCCTTTCATGATTCCAAATCTTAAGTTCAGCCCTTATTTCATTGCATATGTTCATGTTTAAATTAACAAGTTCATGATGATTTTACACTTATGTTGAGATCTTTGAAATAATGTTTAAGTGCATTATTGAATCCTTATATGGACTGAAATTGTCATGTTCACGTCTCTCATATATGCTTCTTTGACAATCGGGGATGAATGTTCCCAAGGGGGAGATATTGAAACGACCCCAAAATGTGCCCGAAAATGTTCCATATATCTCAAAATTAGTGCGCTATATCGAAAATCCGACTTTATATTCTTGATCAAGGGGTCAAATTGAGTGGACAATGGGTCTAACCCTGATTTTAAGCATCCGTATCAATATTTGGAAATTGCAAAATGCAATTTCCAGAGATCAGTTCACGCCCAAGGCGCGACATGCCAGGGGCGCGCTACTGTGTTAAAAATGCGCCAGTTTTCAAGTCCGGTCTAAGACTTTTGGGTCTTGGGCCTAAGCCTTCCCATACGTGAAAATACTTATACTTAGCCATATTTCACCCTCATATAACACAAGACATTTCCCAATACTCATTCAAACACTTAGACAATTACTTCACTCCTAAATTCAAGTCTCAAAACTCACCCAGATCTTAAGGTTCTCATTCAAGCTTCAAGTCTCCATCTCAAATCTTCATCAAGTTATTCTCCAAAGATAAGGTATGTGTGTTTCTTTCATAGGTCCTTTCGCTCATGATTCCCAAACCTACTTTTACCTAAGATTGCATGATTTAAAGTTGATTTACTCATGAGTCTTACTTATTATGAATTTCACTGCGCACTATGTTGGGTTTTATGAAATTGTGATTGTTTTAGCATCTTTTGAGCTACGAAACTAAGATTTATTGTGAGATTCAATGAAGGGTTTTGATGTATATTGCTTGAGAGTGTTACCAAGTATCTATTGATGGTTTTACACTAAAATTTCTAGCATGATTCTACTCTTCAATTGCATGGTTTTACACTATCACTACACACCCGCCAAGTGTTTGATAAAATGTCCAGTTATGATTTCTTGAGGAATTTAAGGTCCAATGTATATCTTATGATTTGAATGACTTTGTGATGATGAGAGAAATGTATGTATATGATATTATCTGTATAGTGTTGGGGATGACCAAGCCTCACTTGGGAGGTTGTAGGCCCGAGTAAACTTGTTAAGGGGTTTATACCTCGATAGCCTCGCTCAGGGGGTAGTAGGCCTATGCAACCATGTCGGGGGGTTTGTACCTTAATAGCCTTGTTAGGGGGTTTGTACCTCATCAACTATGTTGGGGGGTTTGTACCTTGATAACCTTGTTGGAGGTTTCGTACCTCATCAACCTTGTTGGGGGGTTTGTACCTCATCAACCTATTGAGGGGTGCGTACCTAAATTGCCTCTCCAAGGAGGTGGTAGGCCTTGGATTGCACTAATATGGTCACTACTTACATATGTATGATGTTCTATATAAACATGCTTTACTTCAACCATCTTTCATACATGTCATATTGCTATAAGCTTATTCATTGCCTATGTTATGCATTTTTTATAATGCTTATCACTTGTTGCATTACATCCTACATACTTAGTATATTTAAACGTACTAATGAATACTCTATGCTTACATGATATCACCATGTAGGAACCAGAGCCCCACTTAAGTATCCTCCTCCACGTGGCTAGTATTATTTTGAACCAACCCAAAAAAGTGCCTGAAAATGAGCCTCAAAAGTGCCCAACAACAACAATATCAACAACATTAACCCAATGCCAAGCCTCGAAAGTTCCCGAAATTGTAATTTCCATATATGTAAAAATTCATTTATTATTTTGAAATCTGACTTCATATTCTTATTTAGGGGGTCAAATTCAGTGGGAAATGGGTCTAACCCAAATTTTAGAGCAATCGTATCAAAATCTAAAAATTGCAATAAACGCTATTTAGGAGGGTTAACTTTGAAGGAACATATCTCTTAGCACACAAAGAATTAAGTGGCCCACGACCTACCAACTTGAAGCCCTTTGAATTAGCTTTTCAACGCACTTCGTATTACCCCATTTTCGTAAAACTCATTCATGCAAAAAATACAGATTCAAGTGGCTATCTGTGTTGCCTTTGCAACGCGAACTAGTGTTATTTTGGCCCTATTTTTTTGATTTCGGTCCAAAACTTTCAAGTCTGGGGCCCAAGGGTTCTCATACGTGTTTTTACCTATACTTAGCCTTATTTCACCCTCATATCATCCTCAACATTCCCCAATATCCTCTCAAACACTTAGACTCAAATTTCTCCCTAAATTCAAGTCCCAAACTCAAGACCAATCTTAAGGATTTCGTCAAGGACCTCATTAAAGCTTTAAGTCTCCATCTTTAATCCTCTTCAAGGGTTCTCCAAAGTCAAGGTATGTGGTGTTCAACCATTGGGTCCTTCCACCTATGGTTCTTAAACCCACTTTTTACTAATATTACATTATTTAAAGTAGATTTTACATGTAGGTCTTGTATATTGAGAAATTTACTGCACAGTCATTTATGTTCATAAAAGTATGGTTGTTTTAGCATGTTTTAAGCTCTAAATCTTGGATCTAATGTTGGTTTGATGAGGGGTTTTGATGTGAATGTCTTAGGGGTGTTGCAAGGTGATGATAAAAGGTTTTACCACTGATTTTCCTGCATGATTTCACCTCTAAATTGCATGCTCTTTTACCCCCATTACACACCCACCAAGTGTTTGATAAAATGTCCGGTTATGATTTCTTGAGAAATTAAAGGTTCAAAGCATGAAATATGATATGTATGATGTTTTAATTATCAAATGACCTTATGGACATGATGTATTTATGTATGTTCTATATAATGTGTTGTATTAGACCATGTTCGGTCTGGGGGGCATAAGGGCCCGGATGACCATGTGAGGGTGAGTACCTTGCCACGAGGGTGTCTGGGTGTGAACAACATCTAGTAAGGGGTAAGTACCTTCCCACCAGGGTGTCCGAGTGTGAACGACATCTACCATATGAGGGATAAGTACCTTACCACTAGGGTGCCCGTGTGTGAACGACATCTCCCATCCAAAAATTGGATTCTAGCTTGGTCTATTCTTTACATATGATATCTTATATGAGCAAAAGTTACTTAATCATGTTTTTACTTATGCATGGATCATAGACGTCATATTCTTATATATTATGCCTATTGCTTATTATTATGCATTTCAGATTATGATGCTTATACCTTGTTACATTGCATCCCACATACTTAATTTATTTAAACATACTAACGTATACTGTTGCTTACATGATATCACTATGCAGGGACCAGAGCTCCTATTGATTCTTTTTGTGGCTAGATGGATTGTTCAAGTTAGCCTTTGGTGAATCATCCATTCCGAGGACAAGGACTATTCTCTCATGCTATGTATTAAGATTCTCTTTACTTTATCATATACTTATGACTATGAGGGTGAGCCCGGTTGTATGTCTTGGCCCCTGCCATTATCTATGTAGTAGAGGTGTTGTTAGACAAAGCTATGTATTTATGCTATGAGTTGATTTATTTATCTCTTGACTCTATGTTACGACAAGTTCTCCCTTAGTTCCTCTTGCCCTTATTTCCATTATTCAAATATCATTTAATTATTTTCTGGACTAAAGGGATATGCTATGAGGATTGTTTGGTGTTTCTTCGAGTTCCTCATTCGCCGGTCACATCTAGGCTCTAGGCTTGGGTTGTGATAAAGGTGGTATCAGAGCACTAGGTTGTTAGATCTTCAGATTCCAACACACCCCATCCATTAGAGTCTTATTCATGGTTATATTGTGCACCACAACTCTGAGTAGGAGGCTATGAGACGTTTTAGAAAATGTTTTCCTTCTTTATGGTCTATGGCATACTTTAGAAGTGAGATAGGGCTTTCCTCTCTAATGAATGTTCTTTAATCTTTTAGTTGATCATGCCGCAGGAAGACGAAGGAAGGTAAGTAGAAGGTTTATATTTTGATGGATCCGAGTTTTACTATTTATTCTCTATTCTTTTGATTTCTAGTGGGGCTTCTTATGTGCCCAAGGTGTTGTGTGGATCTTTGATGTCTATCCATTTGTTGGGTATAGTGTTACTAGGAGGTTCGTAGATATGATCCGTGTTAGTGTTGCATTAGGTCTTCCTTTATGGCTTGTTGGATTGGCACAGTGGATTTTGATGTCAGACTAGGGATGGAATAGTTGCATGCATTTTATGTCTTCCTTGATGGTAGGACCCATAGAGTTAGATTCTAAGTCCCTAATGAGCCTGTCTTTGAGGGAGAGGTTGTTAAGCGATACAGGGAGGTAGATCCATTTCATGTCTTAAGGTACAATTAGTCTCTAAGGGGTTACATTTATTATCTTGTGAGAATGGAGGTGTTGAACCTAAGTTTTTCTATAGAATTGTTGTTGGTGTTAGACGAGGCTTTGCATGTCCATTCTGATATTTTGAATTTTGGGGTAATGTCCCTTGGTTTGACAGTATACTGGTTATGCCTATAAGTCTCATGAGTAAGATCTCTAGTCCTTACCCTAATAGGTTTATGGTGGTTTTGGTGATGATAAGGTGGTTCGTTCCCAAATATGGTAGTGCATCTGAATCATTTTAAGGTAGTATTACAAGTTTAAGGTAGAAGGTTGGGTTCTAGTAGAGGAGATAGGAATTTCGGTGGTAAGAGGTTGCCCTCCTAGGTTTTGTGGTGCCAGTGATCGTATTAAGGTGGACTTTAGTAAGATAAAGGTGATTAGAAGTTAGCCTAGACCTTGACTTCTGGGTATTGGAAGCCTTTTGGGTTTAGTGAGCTATTATCGGGAATTGCGAGTAGGTTCTCTTCTATTGTTGCTTCTATGACTTAGTTGACCCTAGCTAAGGCCATGTTGTGATTGATGTTTTGAGTAGGGTGATTTGATAGGTCCGCGAGTTGCTATTTCTTGTGTTATCCCTTGGTGCTAGTAGGATTCATGTGTAGGTGGGTTTCATTCATAGGTTCCATTCATCCATGAAGCCCAATTTTCTTTTTATGAAAATTGCATGATTTCAAGATGTATTTCTTATGGGTATCTATTATTATGAAATATGAGTATGAAATATGTTGGGGTTTTGTCAAAAATTGTTGATTATGCATGAATATCTATTTTGAGCTTATACTATGAGCTAATCTTTGTCTATTGAGACTTTACATGATTCAAGCTATGAAATCTGTGAACTATTGTAAGTTGTGATATGATTTACAAGTTGCCCATGATGAGGTTTTACCATGATGTTGGTGGGCTAATTTATATGATTTTAAGATGCATTGATTTCACTATTTCATGATCTATACTCTTGCATTTTGCATAATTTGAACATGTCCTTATATGTACCCACCAAGTATTTGATGAAATACCAAGTTAAGAATTCTCAAGATATGTACATGTTTTGCAAGTCAAGTGACTTCATGATGAATATAGGCTATCGAGTATGTTATGCATTCATGAAATTATCTATGATTACGCAAGTATGAAGTTAAGCCCTTTTAAAAAAATTTATTTTCAAGAAAACCTATATGGATTTTACTTATTTTAATTTGGGATTTAAATATTATGATTCCTAAAAAAATCTATTGATACATGGGAAGTGTTTGTTAGATGATTTTAATGTGATTTAAACCATTATATGAGGATTTACTTTGGGTTATGAAGTTACAAGTATGTATGTCCCTCTTTCAAAATCAGTTATGCATGAGAGATTACACTATAGATTTAAATATGGAATTAATTATGTTTTCACTTCAACTTCAAATTATAAATGTTGATTTTAAATGGAGTCTTAATTACCCATGTCAATTTCCTCATTGTTCATAGCATATGCATGCATATACACGAATTATTTTGAAAAATTATATTATGGGTAAGCCCAATTTCATTTTATGGTATGATTTTGATAAAAAAAAATGGTTATGACAATATTGTGTTCACCTATATGTCTTTGATTTTGTCTCCTTAAGCATTTTGGATGCTTGCACCATTTTGTATATGAATGGGCTACTCCTATGCATGAATATTATGACTATGAAATTATGATTTTGACTTTTGAAGCTAAGTATGAATTATTATAAATGGTGTTTGGCTTTTAAACCCAAATATGCATTGAAATGATTTGGAAAATTACTATTGCCTCTTTGAGAGTATGTACATGCATATTATAAGTGTTCTTGTGGTATAACGACTTACCTTGTTGTGTTGAGGGTCTTGGGATAGTTTGGGCTACTTGCATAGCATGTTTCTAATGAGTGTAGAACGCGTAAGGTTGTAATATGACGGGTAAGGATAGACGGTCTATTTGGTCGATTACAATGGGTTAGTCATTTTTCTAAGATTGACCTTGGGTTGGGTTTTTTGTCCAATAGAGGATGAAAATAGGTGATATCCCTAGGTGTCTTTTCAGATTAGGAGTGAGCATTATAAGTATTGGTAGAGATGTTTGGTTGATCTATGCATTGGCTATGACTATGGGCTTCATGAATAGGGTCTTAAAACCCTACCTTGATATGTTTATGGTGGTCTCTAGTGATGAGGTATTAATTTGTTTAGAGTTTGTGAATTATTTGGGGGTAGTGTTGCAAGTCTTGGATGATGAGGGGATTGGTTGCTAAATATGATAGGTGTGCATTGAAGGTAGCAAGAAGGTGGTTAGGATTCTTTAAGCATTATGAGTGAATGTGCATTACTTTTCCCCGATAAGACTCATGTTGTGGTCGGTGCTCTAGGTAGCCTAGCATGTGTGGATAGTGGTGGCAAGAAGGAGACGAGTGGGATCCATCAGTGGTTAGATTGGAAGTTAAGGAAAGTTAAGTATGGTGGTGTAGCATTCATGATGTTTCCAAATCTTTTTGGGTTAAGAGGTCTAGATTAGGCAAGGCCTTGATTCCGTCTCATTGGAGTTGGAAGTTTTTGGTGAGAAGATAATAGAGTGGGGGTTGTCTCCCAAGGGGGAGATGGTGGTTATGGTACCAAGTGGGTTAGGTGTATTTAAGGTTGACAGTTGAGTTAAGGACTATGAGTCTTTATAGAGTGTAAAGGGAGGTTAGTTAGGTTGCATAAGTTGGGATTTGCCTATGGATATAGATATGGTTCGTCTGGTTCTTCATGCCTATAGGTGGATGTGATGTGTTGGTGACTTTAGTGTTATAGAACACTTTGTGGTTACGGGTGTTAAGGAGGGCAAGTTGGCTGAAGAGAAGGTCCTGGTGGGGGTGTTGGATGGATGAGTGGAGATGTTGATTGATAATGATGTAGCGTTCTTCAAGGCCCTTTGGGGGGAGTCGTCTATTCTTATGTGTCTCTCGTGAAGCCGGAGCAGGCATGAAGGAGCAATATCCATATCTCTTTCATTCAATTTAAGTTCATGATAACACGTCAAGTCCTTTTTATAATTTTAAGTCTTCCATTTCATCCCCTATGTCATTCATATGCATTCATATTTAAGTTGGCAAGTTTAAGATGATTTTACACTTATGCTGAGATTTTGAAAATGGTGATTTATTCTTGTCGTGGCTGATTTGTTTACAATTACTCTTGTCATGTACATTTCTTTTACATTCGGGGACGAATGTTTCCAAGGGGGAGATATTGAAACAACCCCAAAAAAGTGCCCGAAAATGTGCCTCAAAAGTGCCAGAAATCGTGATTTCTATATATGTGAAAATTCATTCGTTATTTCAAAAATAAGACACCGTATTCTTGTTTAGGGGGTCAAATTGAGTGTGAAATGGGTCTAACTCGAATTTTGGAGAAACCGTATCAAAATCCGAAAATCACAATAAACGCTATTTAGGAGGGTTAACTTTGAAGGGACATATCTCTTAGAACACAAAAGAATTGAGTGGCCCATGACCTACCGACTTAAATCCCATTGAATTATCTTTTCAATGCACTTGATTTCACCTTATTTTGAGTTCGAATGAAGGGTTTATGCCCATTTTCGTAAAACTCATTCGTGCAAAAAATGCAGATTCAAGTTGCTATCAGCGATGCAGACCAGTGTTATTTTGGCCCTAATTTTTTTATTTTGGTCAAAGACATTCAATTCTTGGGCCAAAGGATTCCCATACATGTTTTTACCTATACTTAGCCTTATTTCACCCTCATATCATCCTCAACATCCCCTAATATCCTCTCAAACACTTAGACTCAAATTTCACCCTAAATTCAAGTCCCAAACTCAAGACCAATCGCAAGGATTTCATCAAGGACCTCGTTCAAACTTCAAGTCTCCATCTCCAATCTTCTTCAAGTGTTCTCCAAAGTCAAGGTATGTGGTACTGAACCATTGCATCCTTCAACCCATGGTGCCTAAACCTTCTTTTTACTGATATTGTATGATTTAAAGTAGATTTCATGTGTGGGTCTTGTATATTGAGAAATTTACTGCACAGTGATTTATGTTCATGGAAGTATAGTTGTTTTAGCGTATTTGGAGCTCTAAATCTTTGATCTAGTGTTGGATTTGATAAGGGGTTTTGATGTGAATGTCTTAGGGGTGTTGCAAGGTATTGATAAAAGGTTTTACCACTGATTTTCCTACATGATTTCATGTCTAAATTGCATGCTCTTTTACCCCCATTATACACTTGTAAAGTGTTTGATGAAATATCCGGTTATGGTTTCTTAAGGAATTGAAGGTTTAAAGCATGAAATATGATATGTATGATGTTTTAATGATGAAATGAGCTTACGGACATGATGTATATATGTATGTTCTATGTAATGTGTTGTATTGGACCATGTTCGGTCTCGGGGGCATAAGGGACCGAATGACCATGTGAGGGGTGAGTACCTTGCCACAAGGGTGTTCGAGTGTGAATGTCATCTATCATGTGAGGGGTAAGTACCTTGCCACAAGGGAGTCCGGGGGTTAACAACATCTACGATAAAAGGGGTAGGTACCTTGCCACCATGGTGTCTAGGTGTGAACGACATCTACCATGTGAGGGGTAAGTACCTTGCCACCAGGTTGTCCGAGTGTGAATGGCATCTCCCATCCAAAATTGGGATTCTAGCTTGGTCTATTCTTCAAATATGATATGCTATATGAGTATGAGTTACTTAATCATGTTTTTACTTATGCATGGATCATACATGTCATATTGCTATATATTATGCCTATTGCTTATTGTTATACATTTTAGATTATGATACTTATCTCTTGTTGCATTGCATCCCACATAGTTAGTACATTCAAATATACTAACGCATACTCTTGCCTACATGATATCACCATGTAGGGACCGGAGCTCCTACTGATTCTTCTTGTGGCTAGATGGATTGTTCAAGTTAGCCTTTGGTGAGGCCTCCATTCCGGGGAGAAGGACTATTCTCTCACGCTATGTATTAAGATTGTTTTTACTTTATCATATATGTATGACTATGAGGGTGAGTCCGATTGTATGTCTTAGCCTCCGCCATTATCTATGTAATTAAGGTGTTGTTGGACAAATCTATATATTTATGCTATGAGTTGATTTATTTATCTCTTGACTCTATGTTACAACAAGTTCTCCGTTAGTTCCTCTTGTCCCTACTTCCATTCTTTAAATGTAATTTAGTTATTTCCGCGACCAAGGACGGGGTTTTTTTGGGTTCTCCATTCGCCCGTCATGTCTAGGCCCTAGGCTTGAGTCGTGATAGATTTCTTCCAAGATGTTTGGTGAATCCTCCACTCCGAGGATAACATTTATGATCTCATGCTATGTTCTAAGACTATCTTTCTTTTATTTATGTATTGACTTTGAGGGTGAACCCAGTTGCTTGTCTTGGCCCCCGCTCTTATCTATGTAGTAGAGGTGTTGTTGGACATAATATGTATTATTCTATGAGCTTTGACTCTCACTTGACTCTTGTTGTTTTATGAAATAAAAGTTGTCCCTTAGCCCCGATTATCCCTATTTACTATCTATTGTTGTTGTTTTCTTGTTTCCACGACCAAGATGTATAATGATATCTTAAGAGCTTGCTTGGGGTACTTTGGGGTTCCCATGAGCCATGTCACGTCGGGGCCCCAAACTTGGGCCATGACATAAAGATAGTCGGTGCATTAGTCAACCCAAAAGACATAACCACAAATTCATAGTGCCCATGTCTAGTATGGAAGGCTGTCTTGGGAATGTCACACTCCCTCACTTTCACTTGGTGATACCCGGACCAAAGATCAATATTTTGAGAAGTGACTAGCCCCTTGAAGTTGGTCAAAAAGATCATCAATCCTTGGTGGAGGGTACTTATTCTTGATGGTGACCCTATTAAGTTGCCGGTTGTCAATACACATCCTAAGAGAACCATCCCTTTTCTTTACAAACAACACCGGTGCACCCCAAGGTGATTAGCTAACCCTAATAAAATCCTTCTCCAACAAATCCCTCAATTTCTCTTTCAACTCCTTTAATTCCGCCGGGGCCATCTGATAAGGGGGAATAAAAATGGTTTGAGTATCTGGGAGGAGATCTATATCAAAATCTATTTCCCTTTTGGGAGGAACATAGGGAAGCTCATTAAGAGAGACATCAAGGAACCCATTAATCACCGGAACCGACTCTATGGGAAAGACCTTAGACTCAACATCCCTAACTCTCACAAGATGGTAGAGACACCTTTTAGAAATTAACTTTTGGACCTTAATGCAAGACATAAATCTATCCTTGACTACCATGTCATGACTCTCCCACTTAAGGACGGGTTTATTTGGGAATTGGAATTTTACCCTAGGTGTTCTACAATCAATAGAGGCATAATATGCATGCAACAAATCCATCCCAAGAATAACATCAAAATCCACCATATCCAACTCAACAAGATTACAAGGTAACATTTTATGCAAGATGCAAATGGATCAATTTCTATAGGCCTTTCTACTAACAATAGATGCACCGACAGGAGTAGACACCTCATAAGACTCACACGACAATTCGGATTCAGCATGAAACATTTTGGAAACCTAAGGAGTAACAAAAGAAAGAGTGGCACCTGGTCTATCAATGCATACACATCAAAATAAAAACTTTTAACGAACCAGTGACGACATCGGGCACTTCCTATACCCCTTGTTTCGCTTGAAGAGCATAGAACCGATTGTGCCTTTGGGCATCACCTTTTTGGCCTCCTCTCCCCAAAGGAACCGCATTTGCACCCCAGCCTTGTGTACTAATATCTTTACCCTTGTTGCGATTACATGGACAATCAATCATTTTGTGGACTACTTCCCCACAACCAAAACAAGCATTGGTATCCCTCAAGCATGGTCCACCATGACCCTTACCACATTTTGGACACATAGAGTTTGGCACCATGCCACTATCACCTTGGGCCCTTGGGTAGTCATTGACAAACCTTCTATTAGGAGCATGAGAAGACCTTTGGCCTTGAGGAAACCGTCCACCTTTGAAACTTTGGAACTTATGATCAAAACGGGCCCTTTTGGCCTCATTACCCCTTCTCTTTCTCAACTTCTGCCGCTCCAATTGTTCGGCATAAGTCATAAGGTGGGAGAAGTCTATGTCACCTATCAACATGGCGGCACGATGCTCCCTATTAACCAAATCGGATACACTTATCACAAACTTATTTGTCCTAGACCTCAGGTCGGCAACCAAGTGTGGAGCATATTTAGAGAGTTGGTTGAACTTGAGAGCATACTCTCTCACACTCATGGACCCTTGCTTCAAATTCAAGAACTTCATCATTTTGTCCTCCCTTAGCACAAGTGGGAAGAACTAGTTGAGAAAGGCCACCTTAAACTCCTCCTAAAGAATTATATTGTTGTTTCCCTTCTCCTCCTTCCATTGAGTAGACCATATTTTGGCCACTCCTTTGAGTTGGTGAGCCGCCTATTCCGCCTTCTCCTCCGATCTAACACCCATGATAGACAGCACTTGTATACCTCATCAATAAATTATTGAGGGTCCTCATTCACTTTGGACCCATGGAACTCCAGTGGTTTCATCCTCATAAAGTCCCTTACCCTAGATGCCGAAGTAGGAGCATGAGGGGCTTGGGCCCCTTGGTTGATTTGATTAGTCATAACTTGAGCTAGCATGGAAATAGCATCTCCAAAATCTTCATGAGCCAATTATCCTTTGGGAGTGTGGGCTCTTCTTCCTCTTGGGATAGACATGATCTAACATAGCAAAGAACATTCATTAGGGGAAAACCTTACCTTTACATCTATAGCACAACACAGAGTAAGAAGAAGGGAAACATTTACTAAAACACCTCATAGCCTCTTTCTCATAGTTGTAGTGCACAAAACATCCATGAACAAGACTCTAATCGACGCGGTGTGTTGGATACCGAGGACCATTAACAACCTAGAGCTCTGATGTCATGACCCAATCCTAGGATCTAGACATGACACGGCAAATGGGGAACCCGAAGGGACCCCAAAAAATCTCTTAACATATCATTACTTATCCTTGGTCGCGGAAGCAATTATACAACAACAAGAAAAAAGAAATAAAGGCATAGGTACTAAGGGAGTCTTTCATAACTTCAAACATACCAGAGTCAAGAGAGTCAAGCTTCATAGCATTATTATATAACTTATCCAACAACACCTCTAAACTTAGAATTGGGAGGGGCCCAAGACAACCTTCCATGCTCACCCTCATAGTCAAAAGCATATAATAAGATAAAGAGAGTCTTTGCATACATAGGAACAAAAGATATCGTCCTCGGAGTTGAGGACTCACCAAACTTGCTTGAAGTGATAGTACTAGCCACATGGAGGAAGATGATCAGGTGGAGCTCCGGTTCCTACATGGTAACATCATATAGACATAGAGTATGCGTTAGTACATTTGACTGTACTAATTATGTAGGATGCAATGCAATAAGAGACAGACAACATAATCGGAATGCATAGTCATAACCAAGAGATAGTATATTAGCAACATGGAATGCATGAACAATGCTTGAAGTAAAACATACTTATATATAACATATTACATGTGTAGGAATAGACCATCATCATAGACCAAACAAGTTAGTACTTGGAATCCAAAGCATGCCATACGCTTGGAAGGAGGATGAGGTACATACCCCTCATCTATGGTAGTACAGGATTGCCACCACCCAAAAAGGTGGATGAGGTACATACCCCTCATCTATGGTAGTATGGGATTGCCACCACCCGACAAGGTAGATGATGTACATGCCCCTCATCTATGGTAGTACCGGATTGCCACCACCCGACAAGGTGGGTGAGGTACATACCCCTCATCTATGGTAGTACGGAATTGCCACCACCCGATAAGGTGGATGAGGTACATACCCCTAATCTATGGTATGGTCAACTTGCACAGGCCATTCATTAGATCATCAATAGCTCAAGAACCCTACACCGGACATTTTATCAAACACTTGGTAGATGTGTAATGCTAGTGTAAAATCATGCAATTCAAGAGTGAAATCATGTAAGAAAACTTGATGTAAACCAACCCACCAACACTTAGTAATACGATCTTGCAAAATACATTGCCCTCATCAAAACTCATTGTATATCTTAGATTCATAGCTCAAAATATGCTTAAACATCACACTTTAATGAAATCCCAACATAGTTTATAGTCAAATTCATAATAAGAAGACCCATAGGTAAATCAACTTAGAAACATGCAATTTATGTAAAAAAGAAGCTTGGGTGCAATGGGTGAAAGGACCCAATGGTTGAATTTACATACCTCAACTTTGGATATTTCCTTGATGAATATTGAGACGAGAACTTGAAGCTTGTATTAAATCCATAGATTCGAAAATGAGTTTGGGACACTTGATTTTGAGTGAAATATTTGTCTGAGGGTTTGAGAGGGTTTTCAGGAGTGTCATGTATGATATGAGTTTGAGAAATGACTAAGTATAGGTGTCTTTAGGCATAGGAAGGCTTAGGGCCAAGGCCTCAAACCCTTGGACCGAAACAGTAAAATTGCCACAAAATAACACTGATTCGTGTCCTAGCTGTGTCTCACCAGGGGCGCAGACCAACACTGGATAAGCAAAATTTTTTAATTCCAAATTTTGATTCGGTTTCTCTAGAATTGGGTTAAACCCATTTCTCACTCAATTATGCCCCGATCAAGAATATGAAGTCAGATTTTTGATATCACATATGAATTTTGAGATATATAGAGATTATGATTATGGACACTTTTGAGGTGATATGAATTTTGAGATATATAGAGATTACGATTATGGACACTTTTGAGGAACATTTTCGAGCACTTTTTGGGGTCCTTTCAACATCAACTGGGCCAAATGGATTATAGAGTATATGCTAGAAAGTGCAGAAGATACCAACTCTACTTCAAGCATTCCCTATGGTCTTCCTATCTCTTGAATTCTCAGTGAATCTCAAATGGACTTTTCTGGGTTCAAAGCCACTGAAGTGTGTGCTACTTATGACTCTTGCATCTTTTCCAGCATGGTTTACACTGTTATCAATAGAAAATGACACAAGAAGGACTCTGTCAAAGGAAAAAAGCAGAGGCCCCTAAGTCGACTAGGATCTCTGTAAACTCGGCTGCGGTACTCACTAAGAAAGTAGATGATATTAAGGCCTCTCTTCTTTCTTTAAACAGTGTCATGCAGGATATGCAAGAAAATCTAACCAAATTTCACCACCCAAGCCTAGGGCGTAGACGTGACATGACGCATGGGGAAACTGAAGGGACCCCAAGCAAGCCTATTAACACATCATTGCACATCCTTGGTCACTGAAGCAATAAAATGACAACAAGAGATATCGGGGCTAAGGGACAACTTTCATATCATAAACCTCAAGAGTCAAATCTCATAGCATTATACATAACCTCTAATCATAGAACTTAGCGGGGGCCAAGACAAGCAATCGAGCTCACCCTCATAGTCAAAATATACAATAAAGAAAGAGTATCTAATACATAACATAAGAGCATAAACATTGTCCCTGGAATATAGGACTCACCAACTAGCTTGAGAGAAATCGTACTAGACACGTGGAGGAGGATGATCAAAGGGGGCTCCAGTTCCTATATGGTGAGATCATGTAGGCATAGAGTACGTGTTACTACATTTGAATGTACTAAGTATGTAGGATGCAATGCAATAAGAGATAGGCAACATGGTCAAAATGCATATGTATGATCAATGCTTAAGTAAAACATGCCTACATAGAACATAATATATGTGTAAGGAGAGACCATCATAATAGAACCCGCAGGTTACTAAGGTACAAACCCCTTTGGTTGGTTGGTGGATCGTCCGCACCCTACCACCCATGGTGATTGAGGAACAAACCCCTCAACCCAGTTACCAAGGTACAAACCCCTTGATTGGTTGGTGGATAGTCACACCCTACAACCCCTAGTGGTTGAGGTACTAACTCCTCAACCCGGTTATAAAGCACAACCCCTTGATTAGTATCAAGGTACAAATCCCTCGGCATAGTTACCTGGGCTCTTAACCCCGAGAGCAAGGCATGGTCACATTCCAACACTATATAGGAGAATATCATATACATACGTTCCTTTCATCATCATAAAGTCATTCAACTCATAATACATACATTGGACCTTCAATTCCTCAAGAAATCATAACTGGACATTTTATCAAATACTTGGTTTGTGTGCAATGCTAGCGTAAAACCATGTAATTAAAGAGTGTAATCATGCAAAATATCTTGAAGTAGACCATCCCACCAATACTTGGTAACACCATCTTATCATATACATCAAAACCCTTCATCAAATCTCAAGATAGATCCAAGTTTCATAGCTCAAAACATGCTAAAACAGTCACACTTTTACAAAATCCCAACATAGTTCAAAGGAAATTTCATAATAGAAAACCCATATATAAAATCAACTTAGAAACATGTATTTTAGGTAAAACGGAAGCTTGGGTACCATGGGTGAAAGGACCTAATGGTTGAAACGCACATACCTTGACTTTGGAGAATCCTTGAAGAATCCGACTTCAAATTTTGGTACGATTGCTTAAAAATAGGGGTTAGGCCCATTTCCCACTCAATTTGCCCCCCTGATCAAGAATATGAAGTTAGATTTTCAATTTCATGCAAGGATTTTGAGATATATGGAAATTACGATCCAGGCACTTTCGATGACATCTTCGGGCACTTTTTTGGGATCGTTTCAATATCTCCCCCTCAGGAACATTCATCCCCGAATGTCAAAGAAACATATATAAGAAGAGTAATCATGAAGAGATCAGCCCCAACAAGAATGTAACAATACACCTAAAACACAATTTTCAAAATCTCAATCATAAATGTAAAAATCACTATGAACTTTTTCAATATAAACTTGAATGCATGCAAATGACTTAGGGGCTGAAACATGAGACATGAAATCACATAGAAGACTTCGAATTTGTACCTTAAGCTTAAGTAGAATGGAAAATATAGGGGTATCTCTTTTGCATATCCTTTTCAGCCTCCCATATAGAACTTTCGACTTGTTGATTCCTCCAAAGGACCTTAACGGAAGCAACATCCTTATTCCTCAACCTCTTCACTTGTCTATCCAAGATCTTTATGAAAACTTCTTCATATGTCAAGTTGCCTTCAACCACCCCCACAACATCAAAAGGCACAATAGCATTAGTATCACCCACACATTTCCTCAACATAGACACATGGAAGACCGGATGTACCAAATCTATTTCACTAGCCAAATCCAACTCATAGGCCACCTTACCAACCCTCCTCATCACCCTATAAGGACCTACAAATCTTGGACTCAACTTGCCCTTTTTACCAAAATAAAGCACACCCTTCAAGGGTGACACCTTCAAATAAATCCAATCACCAACTTTAAATTCAAGCTCTCTTCTTCTCACATCGACATAGGACTTTTGGTGACTTTGGGCTGTTTTCAATCATTCCCTAATCAACCTTACCTTCTCCATAGCATTCACAACTAGATCTGGACCCAACAAAGCCATCTCTCCAACTTCAAACCACCCAACCAGTGATCTACAACATCTAACATAGAGGGCCTCAAAAGGATCCATACCAATACTAGAATGATAGCTATTGTTATAAGCAAACTCAACAAATGGACGATGATCATCCCTACTACCCTTAAACTCCAATACACAAGACCTAAC
This sequence comes from Solanum clarkiae, assembly GCA_011800125.2. Taxonomy (NCBI): domain Eukaryota; kingdom Viridiplantae; phylum Streptophyta; class Magnoliopsida; order Solanales; family Solanaceae; genus Solanum; species Solanum clarkiae. Next base: position 4,777,723 of record JAABOM020000075.1, on the reverse strand, counting down.
CCTATTCTCAAGAGTTTGGATAGTTCTTTTCGCTTGGCCATCTGTTTAAGGATGGAAGGCCGTATCAAGTTTAAACTTGGTACCAAGACCCCTCTGAAAGACCTCCAAAAATGTGAAGTAAATTGAGCACTCAGATATGATGGAAAAGGGAACCCCATGCAACCTTACCAACTTATGAATGTATAACTTAGAATAATCTTCATCCCCTATATGTAGTCTTAACCAACAGAAAATAAGCAGATTTTGTCATCCTATCAACCACCACCCAAATGGAATCAAAACCCTTTTCTTGTCTTGGGCAACCCAACCACAAAATCCATGCTAATCGCTTCCCACTTCCTACTCTCTATGTCTTAGCTTAAGCCACCCGGCCTTTGGTGTTTTTCTTTGACTTGTTGGCAACTATGAAAATCGAAAACAAATTTGGCAATGTCTTTCTTCATGCCTCCCCACCAATATACATCCCTCAAATCTCTATACATCTTGGTAGAACCTGGGTGAATAGAATAGGAAGAACCGTGAGCCTCATTAATAATCTTTTCTCACAAGCCATCAACACAAGGTACACACAACCTACCTTGGTATCTAAGGGAACCATCTCCCCCTTAGGAGAAAACCTCCACCTTGCCCTCTTTCACCAAGGCCTTCAATTCTAACAAGGAGCGATCAAGATCTTACTTCTCTTTTACCTCATCAACCAAGGAAGACTTTGAACCATCAAAAATCACAATGCCATCATTATCTTCCTCTTCCAACCTAACCCCCAACCTAGCCAACCGATGGACCTCCTCAACCACCTCTATGCTCCCACCACCAACATAAGCTAGGCTACCAATAGACACCCTACTCAAAGCATCTGCCACAACATTAGCCTTACCGGGATGATAATGCACACTTATATCATAATCCTGAAGATGTTCTAACCACCTTCTTTGCCTCAAGTTAAGATCTTTTTGAGTGAACACGTATTGGAGGCTCTTATGATCGGTAAACACATCAACATGCACCCCATACAACTAATGACGCAAAATTTTCAAATAAAAAACCACAGCGGCCAATTCCATATCATAAGTAGGATAATTCTTTTCATACACTTTGAATTGCCTTGAAGCATAGGCTATGACCCACCAGTTTGCATCAACACACAACCCAAACCAATCTGGGAGGCATCATAATACACCACAAACCCTTTCAACCCTTCCGTTAGAGACAAGATAGGAGTGGACATAAGCTTATCCTTTAAGGTTGGAAACTCCTTTCACACTAATCGGTCCACACAAACTTAACCTTCTTTTGGGCCAACTTTGTCATGGGAGAAGCAATAGAAGAGAACTCATTCACAAACCTCCAGTAATAACCTGCTAAGCCCAAGAAGCTCCTAATATCCGATGGGGTCAATGGTCTAGGCCAATTTCTAATCACATCGGTCTTTTTAGGGTCGACCTTAATACCATCCCCCGACACCACATGACCTAGAAAGGAAACCTCCTTCAACCAAAATTCGCACTTCTCATATTTAGCATACAACTTCTCTTCCCTCAATCTTTGCAACACTATCCTCTAATGAGCCACATGCTCCTCCTCACTATGAGAATACATCAATATTTCATCAATGAAAACCACAACAAACAAATCGAGGTAGGGTTTAAAGACTCTATTCATAAGATCCATGAAGATAGTCGGTGCATTGGTCAACCCAAAAGACATCACAACAAACTCATAATGCCTATACCTAATCCGAAAGGCCATCTTCGAAATATTGCACTCCCTTAGCTTCACTTGATGATATCTAGACCGAAGATCAATCTTAGAGAAGTGGCTAGCCCCTTGCAATTGGTCAAATAAATCATCAATTCTTGGAAGAGGATACCTATTCTTGATGGTGACCCTATTAAGTTTTCGGTAGTCAATACACATCCTAAGAGACCCATCCTTCTTCTTTACAAACAACACCAGTGCACCACCCCAAGGTGATTGGCTAGGCTTAATAAAACCCTTCTCCAATAAGTCCCTAAATTATTCCTTTAACTCATTCAACTCCACCAGTGCCATACGGTAAGGGGGAATAGAAATGGGTTGAGTATCAAGGAGGAGGTCTGTTTCCCTTTCGAGAGGAACACTGGGAAAGTCATTTAGAAAGACATCAAGAAACTCGTTTACCACCAAAACTGACTCTATGGGAAGAACTTTGTACTCCATATCCCTAACCCTCACAAGATGGTAAAGACACCACTTAGAGACCAACTTGTGGGCTTTAATGAAGAGATGAATCTACCCTTGACCACCATTTCATGACTCTCCCATTCAAGAACGGGTTCATTTGGGAATTGGAACTTGACCCTATGGGTTCTACAATCAATAAAGGCATAGATGCATGCAACCAATCTATCCCAAGAATGACATCAAAATCAACCATATCCAACTCAACAAGATCACAAGGTAATATTTTATGAAAGATTCAAACGAAATAATTTCTATAGACCTTTCTAGCAATAATAGATGCACTAATAGGAGTAGACACTTCATATGACTCACATAACAATTCGTGCTCAACATGAAATGTTTTGGCAACAAAAGGGGTAATAAAAGAAAGAGTGGCACCTGGATCAATCAATGCATATACATCAAAATCAAAGACTTTTAACATACCAGTGACGACATTAGGCACCTCATCAACCTTTTGCCTCCCATGCAATGCATAAAACCGATTGTGCCTTGGGGCACCACCTTGTTGACCACCTCTCCCCAAAAGAACTGTATTTGCACTTTGTGGATGGACCTCCTTACACTTGTTGCGGTTATGAGGGAAATCAATCTTTTTGTGACCAACTTCCCTACACTCATAACATGCATTAGTGTCTCTCAAACATGGGCCCCTATGGCTCCTACCACATTTTGGAGACATATTATTCGGAGCCATACCACCAATACTTTGGGACCTAGAGAAGTCATTGGCAAACCCTCTATTAGAAGCATGAGAAGACCCTTGGCCTTGATGTAACCGGACACCCTTTTGACTTTGGAACCTACCCTCAAAGCGGGCCTTCTTTGCCTCATTACCCCTCCCTTTCCTCAACTTTTCCTCCTCCATTTTCTCGGCATAGGTCATCAAACGAGACAAATCCATGTCACTAATCAACATAGGGGACCGGTATTCCTCGCTCACCAAATCGGACACACCCATCACGAACTTATTCGTTCTAGACCTTGGGTCAGCACTCAAGTGTGGCGCATATTTTGAAAGTTGGTTTAACTTGAGGGCATACTCCTTCATATTCATAGATCCTTGTTTCGAATTCATAAATTCCACCATCTTCACCTCCCTAATTTCAAGAGGGAAGAACTGATTAAGAAAAGCCACCTTGAACTCCTCCCAAAGCACCACATTGTTGATTCCCTTCTCCTTCTTCCATTGATTATACCATATTTGTGTTGCCCCTTTGAGTTTGTAGGACGCCAATTCTGCCTTATCTTCCGACCTCACACCCATGATAGCTAATACCTTGTAGACCTCATCAATGAACTCTTAAAGGTCCTCATCTACCTTAGACCCATAGAATTCCGGTGGGTTCATCCTCATGAAATCTCTTACTCGAGATGCCGGAGTAGGAGCATGAGAGGCTTGGGCCTCTTGATTGGCTTGATTAGACACAACTTGTGCAAGCAAGGTGAGAGCATCCTGGAGCTCTCCATGTGCGGATTGATCCTCGGGTGCATGGGATCTTCTTTTTCTTGTCTTAGGCATGATCTAGCATAGCAAAGAACAATTGTTAGGGGGGAAAACCTTACCTTAAACTCTATAGCACGACATAGAGTAAGAATAAGGGAAACATTTCCTAAAACGTCTTATAGCCTCTTACTCATAGTTGTGGTAGCAGAACAGAACCATGAATAAGACTCTAATTGACGCAGTATGTTGGATGCCGAGGAACATTAACAACTTAGTGCTCTGATACCAAGTTTGTCATGATCCAAGCCTAGGACCTAGACGTGACACGAGGCATGGGGAAGCCGAAGGGACCCTAAGCAAACTAGCACATTATTGCACATTCTTGGTCGCAAAAGCAATAAAATAACAACAAGAGATAGTAAATAGTGATAATCGGGGCTAAGGGACAACTTTCATATCGTAAACATCAAGAGTCAAGAGAGAGTTAAAGCTCATAGCATTATACATAACATGTCCAACAACACCTCTAACCATAGAACTTAGCGGGGGCCAAGAAAAGCAATCGGGCTCACCCTCATAGTCAAAATATACAATAAAGAAAGAGAGTCATAATACATAACATAAGCACATAAATATTATCCCCAGAATGTACTCACCAACTAGCTTGAGATAAATCATGCTAGCCACATAGAGGAGGAGGATGATCAAGGGGGCTCCGGTTCCTACATGGTGACATCATGTAGGCATGAACTATGCATTAGTATGTTTGAATGTACTAATTATGTAGGATGCAATGCAACAATAGATAGGCAACATGGTCAAAATGCATAATAGTAAACAATAGATAGCATAATAACAATATGACATTTATGATCAATGATTAAGTAAAACATGCTTACATAGAACATAATATACGTATAAGAAGAGACCATCATAATAGAACCCATAGGTTACTAAGGTACAAACACATTTGGCTTGTTGGTGGATCGTCACACCCTACCACCCATGGTGATTGAGGAACAAACTCCTCAACCCGGTTACTAAGGTACGAACCCTTTGATTGGTTGGTGGATAGTTGAACCCTACCATCCCTAGTGGTTGATGTACTAACCCCTCAACCAGGTTATCAAGGCACAACCCCTTGATTAATATCAAGGTACAAACCCCTCGACATGGTTGCCCGAGCTTTTAGCCCCCTGAGTAAGGGATGTACACTTTCCAACACTATATAGGAGAATATTATATACATACGTTCTTTTCATCATCATAAAGTTTTCCAACTCATAAGATATGCATTGGACCTTCAATTCCTCAAGAAACCATAACTGGACATCTTATCAAACACTTGGTGGGTGTGTAATGCTAGTGTAAAATCATACAATTAAAGAGTGTAATCATGCAAGAAATCTTGAAATAGGCCATCCCACCAATACTTGGTAACACCATCTTCCAATATACATCAAAATCCTTCATCAAATATCAAGATGGATCCAAGTTTCATAGCTCAAAACATGCTAAAATAGTCACACTTTTACAAAACCCCAACATAGTTCATAGTCAATTTCATAATAGAAAACCCTTATGTAAAATCAACTTAGAAACATGTATTTCAGGTAAAATGGAAGCTTGGGCACCATGGATTAAAGGATCCAATGGTTGAAACCCACATACCTTGACTTTGGAGAATCCTTGAAGAAGATTGGAAATGGAGACTTGAAGCTTGAATGAGAACCTTAAGATCCGGATTGAGTTTTGGGACTTGAATTTAGAGTGAAATATTTGTCTAAGTGTTTGAGTGAGTATTGGAGAATGTTTTGTATGATATGTGGGTAAAATATGGCCAAGTACAGGTATTTTCACGCATGGGAATACTTAGGCCCAAGACCCAAAAGTCTTGGACTGAGATAGAAAAATAATGCACAAAAATACACAGTAGCGCGCCCTTGGCGCGTCGCGCTGGGGGCGCGGATTGCTCTCTTTAAATCACATTTTGTGATTTCCAAATTTTGATACGGTTGCTTAAAAATCGAGGTTAGACCCATCTCCCACTCAATTTGACCCCTGATCAAGAATATGAAATCGAATTTTTGATTTTACACATGGATTTTGAGATATATGAAAATTATGATTTTGGGCACTTTCAAGACACATTTTTTGGCATTTTTTTGGGGTCGTTTCACCAAAATTCTCCAACTTAGCAAGGATTCCAGCAGCGATCTACGGAAATTATGCAGGGAGGTTGAAGGTCTCAAGAAGGAGGGTGTGTGCTCTGTCAACAAGCTCATCAAGCAAGTCAACTCCTCCAACAATGAACTTGCAGTCTCCACCTAGAATGCCTACTCCTCTTTCTCTAAGGACTCTGAGAAATCTTATGACACCTTTTGCAGAAATGTGCTCAACATCCTAAAATACTTTCTACCACAATTGATTTTCCTATCTTTTCTCTCTTAAGACAATTTCTTTTTGGTTCTGTAATATAGGGGTTTCTATCTCTCCAGATTTATTCTCTTCTGACCCTGAGGTGTATTTTTTTGTATGCTTGAACTTATGCTTTCCTTTTTGATTCTGCCAAAGGGGAAAATTTTACTTATGCTATATGAATGATATGAATATGTTGTACTTGTCCTGTCCTACATTGAATGCCTTTTTTTGTTGTTGCTTTCCTGTTCTATTTTTGTCGAGAAAAAAGTACAAAGACAGGGGGACTGAAATGACTCCACACAGGGGCACATAGTTCGGAGGAGCTTTCCTGAACTCACGAGAAGCTTGAAGGCAAGGGGAGACAGCTAACTCTACAGGGAAGTATCCATATAGCAAAACAAAACGTCATCAACAAAAAGGGGGAGATTGTTAGCATCTAATGTCTTTTGATGATCTCATTTGCAGGAACAATCAAAAAGAAAATAAAAGGATTTCCCTTGGAGCTATTACAAAAGGAAACCTAGGTTGATCTCAAGGAATCAAAACCCCTAATCAGCACATATCATACTTGGCACAGAAGGAAAGATATCTTATCAGATGGAGCATAAATATTGGCCTACAATCAAATGAAGCACTGCAAAAGGAAGAAAAGAAGACACATATAATGGAGCATAGCAAAGGGAAAGAGGACTCATCAAATCTGATGATCAGTGTAGAAGAAGGAAAGATATCCAATCACATTGGATATATCCCCAATCAAGGAATCCCGCAATATCCTTGATTGGAATAAATCTCTTGGGTCAAGGAATTATCTAACGACTAATTTTTCTTGAAAGCCTCCTATATTAGACCCCCTTCTTAGATAGAAGTTTTGTACTTGAGAAAATAATCTAGGCAGAAACTCTACTATTCTACTTTACAAAACATTGTAGTCTTATGTGTGAACAATTGTAAAGAAAGAGAGAAAAAAATAAGACTTTATAGACTGAGCTTTCTTGAAAGAAGTTGAGAATCTGATCTGTAAATTAAACTTAGAGAAAAACACAATTGTAACCACTCTTTCACTTCAACCATAAACGAACCTTTACTGACCCAAGGGGACTGGAACTAGGCACCACATTGATGTTCCAAATCAGTATAAAAATTGATTGTGTCAATTTTTATTTTTCTATCTTTATATTCTGCTACTCGCTCATAGTCGACTACGCATCAAAGTTAGTCAACTGCTAATTAATTTTCAATCCCCCACCCCCGACTATCAATGATCATTGATCATAACAATAATAAGTAGTGAATCAGATTCAACATCAACATTGACGTAGCCATTGGTGATGCACCATTTGATCCTTTTAAGGATTGCTTTGGATTCTGTTTTAATGTTTGAATACTCTCAAACTTATTCTGCGTAACCCATGATTAGTTGATCTTTAAACATTTGACATTGATCCCAGGCTTCAACCTCTCAATATAAAAAGAAATTAGTTAGTGTTGCGTAATGATTACTTTAGGAAATTGGATAGATAGCAACATTTTAATCTGTTGAATGACAAGATTGATAATATTTTTTGGATGGCTTTGATATCTTCATATTTATGACTACATCTAGCTTTCTAAACTTCCCAACATATAAACAGAAGAAAAGTTTAAATAAACACGGAATGAAATATATTTTTTATTCCGCTCAACCACCCGTGAAAGATCAAATAATTGACAGAATTTTGTTGTGTTTTCTATTCAGTAGAATTGTTGAATATATACAAAGTTTTTTACAACAAACTATAGAAGAATAAAGAAATAAAACTTATCTATTCTAACTAATAGAGATCACTATTGCTCAACTTTCTTTTTCCATAAAACTCAAACCAACAAACCAATTGACTTGGAAAACTCAATTTGTTCCTATCATCAAATGTTACAATCTGTTCAATCATATTAATTGTACACCAGCACCTTTCTCTAACATCAACAATACCACTACAATCAATCAGCACAAAATGCTGATTATCTTAAGTGGTTAAAGGAAGACCAAATCTTACTAAGTTGGATCTTCTCATCTTTAACTGAGGAAATTTTTCTTTATGTAACTGGTTTAGATACAGCGTTTGATGCTTGGACTGCTCTTTCAAATGCTTTTGGCATAAGCAGAAGTGCTCAAAGAGTCCAATTACACATCACCTTGCAAAATATGACCCTTACTGACAAACCACTGGTGCAATTTTTTCATGAAACTAAAGCTATTAGTGATGAGATTGCTATGGCTGGCGCACCTGTATCTTCTGATGAGTTCAATGCCACCATTTTTTGCTTACTTCCTTCTGTTTATCATCCTGTCAGTGCAACTTTCTCGGCAGAAAAATCACTAGTTTCATTTTCTGATATTTCTGGTAGACTTATGGCTCATGAGATTCTCTTGCAGAACTCTCGCAATCCGACCTTCATTGTTGCAACTACTGCTCACCAACAAACTTCCTCTGTACGTCAGTCTCCTCAAGACTCCCGAAAACACAATGTTTTAAAAACGCTGGTGCATCCTCTATTGGAAACAAGAAGTGGTTTCCTCAGCATTGTCAGATCTGTGGACTCAACAATCATCAAGCTAAGTGGTGTCACAAACGTTATAATCGTGATACTATCACTGCCAATGCCACAAACATTAATGCTTCATCCAAATATTGGTTTCCTGACACTGCTGCTTTGTATCACATGACACCTCATTTGTCTGCACTTGTTAGAGGAGTACAAAAGGCCTGACACTGTCATCGGTATAGGTAATGGTCATGGTTTGCACATTAAAATCATTGGTCAAATTACACTATCTTCTAATAACAATCAGTTTCATTTGAAAATTGTTTTACATGTATCTGCCGTACAACAACTATTGTTATCTGTTAATAGATTTTCTAAAGACAACCAATACTCTTTGAAGTTTGATTCTGATGGATAAAAGGTGTTGTTGAAGGGACCAGCGGATGATGGAGTTTACAGGCTTCCTATTGATTCTTTCGATGGCATTACCAGACAAACCCAAGCTTTCAAATCGGTTTGAAGTGCTGCACCTGATTGGCATTCTCAACTTGATCATCTCAACAATCAATTGTCTCCTTTATTTTTAATTAGTTTTATTTGCCTAGTAAGTCAATAGAGTCATCTATCCAATGTGAAGCTTGTTGTTTAGGCAAACATAGTCAGCTTTATTTTCCTGTTACTGGCTCTATTGCTAGTATACCATTGAAATTGATTCATGGTGATGTATGGGGACAAGCACCCAAACTTATCCTTTTATGAAGACAAGTATTTTGTTCTATTTGTGTATGACTTCTCTCCTTATTTTTGGTTATATCCAATTAAACAATAAAGTGAGGTTCTTTCTACTTTTGTTGCCTTCCACAAATTGGTCGAAAAGCAATTTCAAACCAAAATCATTAATTTCCAATCGGATTGGGATGGTGAATTTTGTCCGGTCAATACTTATTTGCAGGACAATGGCATTTAGCAATGCATTACTTGTTCCCATACACACCAGCAAAATGGCCAAGTTGATAGAAAAATTTGACACCTAGTTGAGCGCCTCACCTTGCTTGCTCATGCTGCAGTTCCATCCGGATTTTGGAACTTTGCTATGCACGCCTCTGGATACTTAATCAACAGGCTCTCTACTCAATTTCTTCAACATGTTTCCCCAATCGAGAAACTTCATGGAGCTCCACCAGCTTATGAATTTATCCATGTCTTTGGTTGCATTGTATGTCCTTTGTTACAACCGTACAATCAACACAAGTTTTTCTACAGAACTGCATCTTGTGTTTTTCTTAGGTACGCCAAGGATCATCACGGGTATCTCTGCTTCAATGCTCATGATAATAAAATTTATTTTAGTAGACATGTTCGGTTTGATGAAACCCACTTTCTGTATAAGGAGAAAAAGTTGTCTCATTCCTCTATCCTAGGCACTTCCCCAGAGCAATTTTGTTTCACTCCTTGGCTCACATTAACTGCATCAGTACCGCCACCTAATTCAATTGTCCCATCCTTATCTTCAATACTCTCATCTAGTTCTGTTGATTTTTCTACCAAGAATAACTCTAGTTTTCATGTATCATCTTCTACTGCTGCTCTAGATCATGCTAGTTCCTCTTCCAACCAGCCCCTTCATATCCTATCAACCCCTTTTGAGCCATCACAACCACCTAGAAGCAGTCACTTTATGTTTCTAAAGCAAAATCCTAAGAAAAATTCATTCACTTTCATGTCTGTTTGGGATGGTAATTTTCAATCTTCTCCCATTACTCTTTTGGAACCCACATGCTACATAAAAGCCCTCAAAATCCCATCATGAAGAGAGGCCATGAGCTCTAATACCATGTGAAAGATTAGATAATTGAGAGAATTCCATTTTGTTTTCTATTGAGTAGAATTGTTGAATATATAAAAAGTTGTTGACAAAAAACTACTGAAGAATAAGGAAGCAAAACTTACCTATTCTAACTAAAAGGGGTCACTATCATAATTTAGAGGGATTAAACTTTATCTCGAACACCACCAAATCATAATAGTATTTCTTATTCCTCTTTGGCCGATGGTGATACAAAGAATTTCAAGAAATAGTCCCACACAGTAGTGGCTAAGTCTCCTTCCCTAAAGAAATAATTAATATTCTAAACGTTGCCATCATTGCAACAAATACATTTTGAAGGTCCAATGACGTTGTATCTTTTAAGTTCTTCATCGATAGGAAGCTTGTTGTAAGCTTGTTCATAAAGAAAAAAAATAAAGGAATTCCCTTTTACCAGAATTTTGAAAATCTTAAAGGTAGAGCTTTTATTCCATCAATCTCGGATAGAGCCAAAAATTCACTATTTTTTGGCTTTGGGGTATGATGGAATAAAGCAAAATGGCTCTTTAAATTGTCTGCGCTTCTTTCAATTGTGAAGTAGCAGTTAGTCAATGCAACTTTCGACGCTCATCATGGGTCATCCGGAAATAGTCGCGCTATGTTTTTAAACATAGAGGTCAGGCTGCATACATCTGACCCCCCCTTACCCCGCAATGGGCGGGAGCCTTTGAGGCATTGGGGTAATGTTGTTGTTGTAAAGGTAGAGCTTTTGCTACTGTGGTAAATAACTCATTTTTACTTGTGTCCAGATGGGAGTGCCTTCATTGGGCTCCAAAAAATCAATATTATCAATTTGGAGTACCAAATTTGCAGGAAGAAAAGCATGCAACTTAGTAAAGTTCCAAACTCCATCAGTAATGAGGTCAGAAACTTTAACCTTCTTCGAATGATAAGAATTGAGAAAATGATTGGCTAGAGGGCCTTGTCCTTAGTTTTGAAGTTCCACCAACCTTTGTCACCAAGGCGTGATTGTTGTCTTAAATGGACCTGAAGCCTTCCAAATTAGGAAAACATAGCTCTTCCCAAGAAATCTAGTGCTACTGCTTTTTCCTTCAATATCACTCCAAAAAAATAATAATAAATAAGCCATGAGTTGTTAAACATGAGTAATAGATATGATGAAAAATATTTTGTTTTCAAATTTTTTCTTATTTGGTTGGTCAAAATGTTATGAAAACAATTCATTGAAAATGAATTTCCTAGTGGAAAAAAATTGATTATGTGGCATTCCAAATTTATCTCTCCTTCTCATCCATCCAATCTCTCCAACCCCACTCCTTGACCATCTCACCTCCGCTGCCCCTGACCCCCCACTCCGTATCCCATTCTGCCTTCATTGTGTTTGCTAGATAATATATGAATGCTTTTGAGATAATATTCTCTTGTTTACTCACCAAACAATAGAAAATAACAAAGAAAATTGCTTGTGTTCCATGATAACACTTTTCATGAAAATCATTTTTCTTTATACCAAACACACCCTATACATTAAATATATAAAAATAATATTTTCAAACTGTTTTTGTTCCCTCCGTTAAAATTCCAATTAACTAGTACTGATTGATATCTCAAATTAGGATCAAATGAGATTTTAAATATTCCTTATATAATTAGGTCAAGAAAAGAAAAATTCTTGGAAAGAAATGAAGTAATATAATCATGATGATTTCCATATTTCATGAGGTCATTGCTAGTCACTCTCACATGCAAAAGGAACCACACAACGTTCATCAGGTCCACTTAGTAAGCATTTAATTTCACTAGTAATTTTTCTGAAAGATGTGTTTTATTCAACTCTACTTTATTGTAGAATATTTTGAATTGTTGATTCTCCGATGTTTTAAAAATGGAAAATAAAAAACGCAAATAAGATTTAGAGGATTTTAATTTTAGTGGCTACATTATTCGGATTGTGGCAACTGAAAACGTCTAAAAGAATTGTTCATTTTTTTTTGTGGAGAGGGGGGATGTATGAATTGAATCAGTGTTGTTGTGCTAACACTTATCTTTTGTGCTACACTTTTAATGTCTTTTCTAGTTTGAGTTGAAATTGCAAGATATTTTGCAAAAATATATATTTTAAAATTGATAATTATCGTTTCATCAGATAATTTATTGCAAAATATTCTTATTGTTGAAATTGATAGAGTATTAGCTAATGAAAATGCTTAAAAAGATGTATAAAGTAATTTAGATTAATATTATGTTGATATCTTCTTCAAAGATGGATAAAGCTCGATACTTAGCTTGTCCAACCTGATTCAGACACTATGGATATAAAAAATAAATAAAGGAGTGTTCAAATCTTAAATGAAGGATAATATGCAAATTAGAGTAGTAATAAATATCTATATGGAGAGAAAGTTCTACTGGCATTGATTATAGTTGCCACGACAAAACTCCCAAGTATAAACTTGAATATGTTTTAACTTCACTAACCTTCAAATATATTGCCTTTTTTTGCTTTCTCAATATAGATTCTTTGTTATCAAGAAGGTACTGTAGTATTCTAAAGGAATAATAATGATTTTTATTATGTATATATAATCTAAATACTTGTTCCAGTAACGAAGTGGAAGCCTAGGCATAATGGGTAAAGTAGTTTCCATGTGACAAGGAGGTCACAAATTCGAGTGTTGGAAACAACCTCCTAAAAAAATGTAAGGTAAGAATAAATATGATAATGCTGATTCTCTATGACAAAAGAAGCTGAGCGGAATACTTTGATAACATCTAGATCCTTGTTCATTACCAAAACCAGAAAACTCAATACGAGCTTCACTTAAGTTAGATCAAGAGTTGGTCAGCTTCTGGATTTGTTGTTTTTTCTTTTGAACATGCAGGAAACAAATTATGAAATTTGTAGTGATGTAGGTTTTGTAAAAGGCAATTATACTTGCTGCGAGTGTAAAAATGTTGTCGTGCACCAGTAAGTTCTCTCTATCTCTCGATTTTTAGCTAAAAGGCCAGCTAGACTAGCTAAAAGCTATGACTTTATGATATGTACTTGATTTATTGCCTTGTGCCATATCTACATGTTCTTTGTAGACCTCAAACATTGTCCTAATCCCTAACACCTTGTTTTTTGGTTGACTTGCCGGCCATTTATACGGAAGATGTTGATCTTTTGCAGAAAGGGTTGCATCTTTTGAAGGAAATAGCTAGTCAGATTATCAACTTTGGTTCCTTTTTTTTAGAATCTTAATTAGGGATGAAAAGTGGAATAGAACTAAAAGCCTAAATTGAAGTGATATTACCAACCAAGAAATGTCTGACTTTCACGAGTCAGACATGTTGTTCTATTCACCAACCAGGAAAGATGCATCACTTTCCATGGAGCTTTGCATACCAGATTTTGCTGCAGTGACAGCTTTGTACTTGATATTCGAGGGAGTTCAAAAGGAAATATACTGGTCACTTTCATGTGAACCTCTTTCCATATAATGGAATCTTCATTCTGGATTGTACTATTGAGCTCTGTAGGTTCTTTGTTAGCTCAATAACTTTAGTGATTTGTGATCTCCCAATCATTCAATAGTATTCTAATAGAACAGTGCCATCCTTGAAAACTCCAAGTATCCTCAATTGTAGCCTCTAGTTACATGCTTAGATTAAACATATCTAAAAACAGCTCTTTTAGAGGGCCATGTCCTAGCCCTTTGTCATGACAAAAGGAGATTCTTTTTTCATTCCCCAAAGAAAATCTCACATTTCTCATTAGATTTGGACATTGAGCTTTGATGGATCCCCATATGTACATCTCTAGCAGGGTTGGTGTTCCACAGAGTTTAATTGTGATTGTTGTATCTCTATAACCATTTCAAGAGACAGACTCAATTACAAAAAAATATGTACATGGATTGATTTATCCATAGTTATGTCTTGAATTTAAGTTTAACTTGTATCGTGCAGATATCTGAAAAGTCACAAACATTGTTTCATTGGCATAATATATATCACATACTTGCCTTCTATTGTGTAGTTTTTGTCCATTAAAAAAAAGAACAGAAAATAAAGAAAGAGAGATATATAAGCCTTGCTAATTTATTTTGTTATGTACTTGCCTGAGTTTTCTTGATGCATACTTAGCGTTCATTAAAATTTTGGAAGGCTGACCTACCCTTCAAGATTTGATTCTTTTAAGAAGATTGTTTGATCATTCTGGAGCCGCATCTCACCTTGTGGGTGTTCTTGCAGGATGGAATGGCAAGCACTTTCAGTTGGATGTGTTGAAGGGGAAAGCAATGAAGTGATTGATAAGGAGATAGACATGATAGAAGGGGAAGATGTTTGACATGGAGGTCTATCAAAATGAGGTTGACATGGAGATAGACATGACAACTGGATAAAATGCAGGAACACTAGACATTATTGTTGTCTCGACAATTACTAAAAATGGCTTTTGTACCTCTTTAAAAGAAACTGTTACTGCTGCTATCTGCGATGGGTCTCAATTAGTTACTCCTTTGGTTTGAAGAACCTCCATGGGTAGTGACGAACTGCCTTTAGTAATCAAACGCGAGTTAATATATGGACAAAAGAATCATAAATTACTATATTGAGTCATTAACAATACAACTTTTCATGAAATTTAACTTAATATTATTATAGGAGTTCATAGTTTATGTAGTATTAAAGAAAGCTATTATTTATTTTCTATGCTTATTTTTAGTTAGAATTGCTCTGTGATTTCCTATATTATTTCTTTGCATCCTCATCCTCTGTATATCCACTAACTTGTCTTCTTTGGCATTTGGCCTCAGAGCTACCTATTTAACTTCCTTTATCTCTTGTGCAACTAAATTCTTCTCAAATTATCAACTTTCTTCTCAATTTGGACCGGATAGATATATTCTTTATCTTTAATTAATTCCAGTTTGTGACAATAATTGAATTATTTCTTCTGCATCATTTTTAAAGTTATCATTACAAGTTTAAGAGCTTACCATATGCATTATTTTTCCCTAGTAATTTAGTCAGTAGTAACGATTTATATAGTTGTATGCCAGATGGTCTAACCTTGTCAACAGTGGATTTGAGTTATTGATGGACGATGCAACCCAAAAGAGATTGGGCAACATCAAAAAGCACCACATAGTTGTGTCGTTCTTCATTACGGACTTCTACATGCAAGCAATATCTGGAGAAATTTTGCATAATTTATGATCTGTTTGACTTATGACTGTTGAGTGAATCAAATTTTAGAATTGAATTCACTGCTGGGTGTACTTTATATTCTCTCTATTACAGTTCCTGCTATTTGCAGAAATACCTTTAGTAGCATTTTGCGCACGATGATTCATCTTTGTTTATTGTATTGGAAATCTTGCCATTGAACTTTACGTAGGTTTCCTGGTATTATTATAATTATGTGAATTATATTCCTGTCATGTACATTAGTTAAGGATGTATACAGAAACTTACCAACAAGCTTCACTTCCTTGGCTCTGTTCATTGCCTTGCTTAGTTGAGTACGAGCATCTGGTGGCCGAAGGGAGAATAAGGTTGTATTGGAAAAACTGAAGCCAAGACACATATTTAGCTCTTTCAAGTATTACAACTCTAATTAACTTTTTGCTATATCTCAATACCATACATATGTCAACAATTCTAAATTGTGCAGTACAACACGTTTTCAAACCAATTTAAAAGAACATGTTCTCCAATCCAACATCAGAAAAAAAAGATCGTGACCAAAGAACAACCAAAGGTCCATCTTTTGGCTAAAACAAAACGCCACTGTCAATCCTAATTAATTATCAAAAAGAATTGTTTTTGTCTTTTCACTGTTTACTTTTCTTTCAATTCTTATGATGTTTAGCAGCTAGTAAAGATGTCTACACAGTTTTGATTTATATAAAGTTTTTCCATAGATTGTGCAGCCAAGAGCCTAAATATCATATTCGACGTTAGGTATAGATTCAAGCAACATATAGCTTTCAGTTCCCCTGATGATTCTTGTTTTTCGTAGATGATGCCCTATTCCAAAGTTGCGGAGAGCCCAAAATCAGCGATCTTGGCAGTTTCATTAGTGCCCATAAGAAAATTAATACTGCCAAGCTTCATGTCATAGTGAATAACTGTTGTGTATGCAATTGATCCCTAAAAGAACATTCTTCATGCAGTTCTGAAATAGTGAATAATGTAAGGGAGTGTTTTAACATGCGGAGTGTTAGGATTCGAATGATATATGATCTCATTGGACCTTGAAAATCTCAGATTCGGAGAGTTTTGGACCAACGTGATGCTCCATGAGAGCCCTCACGGTCTGTGTGATGTCACACGACCCATGTGGAGCCTCCATGGAGTGGCCTTTGGAGGATGGTTGGCCCTTAAACATGGTGTTTTAAACTAAGGCACACCAAACTTGGACCCCTCACAATCCGTGTGACACTTCATGGACCGTGTGGTGGCCTTATCTTGAAATACCATATGTTTTGGAGCTAAGTGTTGTCACATGGCCAAGTACATGTCCCGTGTGGAGTGACATGGCCCGCGTGGCCTCCCGTATGGCTTTCGGAGTGAAAATATTTCTAAGTGTTAAATCACTGTCTTGGAAGTTCGTCGTGGAAAAAAATTTTTTTTCCTAAGTATAGTGGCATGGACATGTCACACGGACCGTGTGACCTCACACGGCCCGTATAGCCCTTCGTGTGGGTGAGTTTGTCAAATTTTTCTAAGTATGGATTTCCATTTCGGACTTTCATCAAGCAAAATTTTTCTAAGTGTTGGTTCATGAGCAAATATACGGTCCGGGCCGTATGCCGCTCCCCTGAGACGAAAATATTCAATTTTTCAACTTGTTTCATTAATCGCGTTTTCGTAAATACGGTTTATTCTAAAGGACTTTTGTGACTTCCTAAGCTACCTAAAGACTTCCTAATGACTAAACATTATTCCTATCATTCAAATTCATTCCTCGCATTTGAAAATTCTCTCAAGTCTCTCTCAAAAGCACTCTAGCAGGAATTAAGCTTGGAAATCAAGGAAAGGGTCTTTCTTCACCACATTATTCTCAAATTCTTCTTCCTAAGACAGGTATGTGGGTTTTGATTCCTGGTTCCTTTTAACCAAGAAGACTCAAACTCTTTTCAAGTAATTTTCATAAATTTTGTCTTACTTTAAATAGAGATTTTCATTATTTTGATTTATTAAATTTAATTGATTTATGCGTTGTGTTTATTTAATGATTTTAAGTTGATTTAAGTCCTCATATGATGGTTTTCATTGAGATTATGATATGAAAGTGCATGTCCCCTTCAAAGCTTGATTTATGCATGGGTAGTCTATATTATGATTTCAATGTGAATTTTACTTATGTCTACACTTGAATTTTATAATCTATTGTTGATTAAAGCTTGAATCCATGTTACTCATGCTATTCTCACCTCATACATAGCATATGCATTCATGAGATCGGATTTATGAAACTGAATAGTGGGTTAAGCTCACATATGATTTGAAATTGAATTAGTGGGTCAAGCTCCCTCATATGGTTATGACAACAATGTGTTCACACAAATGTCTATTATATTTGGCTCATTAAGCATATTAGGTGATTACACCTCATTTAGATATTGTGAATGGACTATTCCTATGCATGGAAAGCATGATATGAAATGTGATTTGACGTTTGAGCCTAAGTATGAATTCTTATGAATGATGTTTGGCTTTTAAGCCCAACTATGCATTTAAGTGATTTGAAATGACTTGCATCTCTCTTGAAATCACATATATGTATATATATATATTCTTGTGGGATAATGAATTAGCACCGACGGATTGGGGGCATTAGGGCTATCCCTAAGGCTCCTCTCCTTTTCCTTAAACTTTGTGCCAGCATAGGTATATGTATATGGTAACCCTCACTGAAATAGGAGGCCCGCAAGGTGCGGTTACAACATTGATATGATATGATAAAATTATGAAAGTCCTATTTGCTATGGTATTTTATCTATTTTATTTACTTTGAGGGTGAGCTCGGTGTACGTCTTGGCCCCCAACCTATCTTATGTTTAGAGGTATTGTTGGACATCTTGTAAACTCCTTTACAATTATGTGCTAAGTATTATGATTAGAGGTTATGTTTATGACTTTGGCTATCTATTGGGTATTGTTATTCAAATTGGTTGTGAGCCATATGATATGGTTGTATGTATAATGTGAAAGATTTTAAGTCTCGGATTGTTCCCATAGAATGAGTCATGCTTACCCATCCCTTAGTGTTTATGTGCTAAATGCTTTGTGAATTCGTGTTACTCCTATTCCCTACGACATCCCTATAGGGTGAGTGCTATTCTCCCTCCCTTAGAATTATGCGTTTACCATTTGCTTATACTTTCGAACTGATAATGTGAATATGGGTACTATGAGGCTTGTTTGGGGACTCTTGGGTTCCACTTCACCATTTCACACCTATACCCTAGGTCCGGGTCGTGACAAGATTGGAATTAGAGCACTAGGTTTGTAAATGATCCTGGGAGTCCAACACGCTACGTCAAGTAGAGTCTTATTCATGGTGTGAGGTGCAGCATGCCTATGAGTGGGAGTCTATGGCAACATTCTAGGAATTGTATGACTTCTTCAAGTCTTATGTCATTCTATGAATCATATATTTGTTATCCTTATCTTGATGGTGTCCTTGCTCCATTATAGAAGATGCCTCGAGGAAGAGCTCCCCTACCAAGATCGGCCCTGGCTAATAAATATCAAACATCTCAAGGGCCTATGAAGGAGCCTATCTCTAATGGTGAATTCCATATGGCCTTTGCTATGCTTACCTAGGTGGTGACTTCTTAGACTAGGCAGGCTAACTTTCCTGGAGATCCCACCCTGGCTCCTAAGGTGAGGGATTTCACTCGGATGAATCCTCCGAAGTTCTATGGGTCGAAGGATGACAAGGATGCTCAAGAGTTCATTAAGGATCTCACCAAGGTGTTGACTACTATGGGTGTCACTTCTGAAGAGAATGTTGAGTTGGCTTCTTTTCAGCTGAAAGATGTTGCCCAGGTGTGGTACACCCAATGGTCGATGGATAGGGTTTGTGGTAGTGCTGTCAATTGGGAGGAATTCAAGTTTTTCTTTCTGGATCATTTCTTTCCACTTGATCTTAGGGAAGCCAAGATATATGAGTTTACCAACCTTAAACAGGGTTGTATGAGTGTGAGGGATTATTCCCTCAAGTTCACAAAGCTTTCTAAGTATGCTCCCAAACTTGTGGCTGATCCCCGTGCAAGGATGCACAAGTTCATTTCTGGTATCTCTAATTTGGTTGTGAAAGAATGTTATATGACTATGCTTATTCGGTACATGGGCATCTCCAGGCTCATGACATATGATGAACAGATTGAGGGAGAAAATCTTAGGGAAAGGAGGGTGCATGGTACTAAGAGGGCCCATTAAGATAATGGGTTCTCTAACTTTAAGAGTGGTAGTTATGGTCACTTTCAACGGGGCCAAGGTTCTAATGCTCGAGTAGCTAATGATAGGGTGCCTCCTCCTAGGTCACAAGTTGGAGGTGGGCCAATGCCTCCTCCGTGTGCTACTTGTGGGAAGAATCACTAGGGTACTTGTTGGAGGAACTTGGATGCATGCTATGGGTATGGCGACAAGAAACGCAAGTTCTGATTATCCTAAGGATGCTCAGAGAGGTCAAGGTCAAGTGGCTCAAGGTGGGAAAGGCTAGTAAAGGGGTCCACAAGGTGTTGCACCGAGGAAAAACAACTTCTATGCTCTTTATGCATGTCAGGAATTTGAAGAAGCTCCAGATGTGGTGACTGGTATGTTAAAAGTCTTTGATTTTGATGCTTATGCTTTGCTTGATTCGGGTGTAAATTTGTCTTTTGACTCCTCTATTGGTTGTTAAGTTTGGTTTGAGTCCCAAAATTCTGAGGGAGCTTTATTCAGTTTGTACTCCCATGAGTGAATCTATTGTAGCTCATAGAGTTTATCGGAGTTGTCCCATTTTTGTGTTGTTTAAAGTCTTTCCATGTGATCTTGTGGAACTTGAGATGTCTGATTTTGATGTAATTCTCAGGATGGATTGGTTATATGCATCATATGCCTCTATAGATTGTAAAACCTAGAAGGTCAGGTTCCAACTTCCGGATGAGCCCGTTCTTGGATGGAAGGGTAGTGACTTAGCTATTAAAGGTTAGTTTATTTTCTACCTTAAGGACCGAAAGTTGATCTCCAAGAGGTGTATTTACCATATTATGAGGTCAAGGATGTAGAGTCTGAAACACCTACTCTTGAATCGATTCCGGTGATGAATGAGTTTTTGAATGTGTTTCCCGAAGACTTGCTTGGTATTTCTCCCAAAAAGGAAGTAGACTTTGGCGTAGATCTTATCCCGGATACTCAAACTATGTTTACTCCTCCTTATTGTATGGGCCCAGCTAAGTGGAAGGAGTTGAAGGATTAGTTGAAGGATTTGTTGGACAATGGTTTCATTAGGCCAAGTATATCTCCATAGAGTGCTCCAGTGTTATTTGTAAGAAAGAAAGATGGATCTCTTCGGATATGCATTGATTATAGGAAGTTGAATAAGGTGACAATCAAGAATAAGTATTTATTGCCTAGAATCGATGACTTGTTTTATCAACTTCAAGGGGATACACATTTCTCAAAGATTGACCTTCGTCCCGGTTATCATCAATTGAAAGTTAGGGAGTGTGATATTCCCAAGACGGCTTTCTGGACTAGGTATGGACACTTTTAATTTATGGTGATGTCATTTGGATTAACTAATGCTCTAGCCGTGTTTATAGATCTTATTAATCAAGTGTTGAAGCCATTCCTTGATAGTTTTGCGGTTGTCTTCATCGATGATATTCTCATATATTTTCGAAAGGAGCGGCAGCATATGGATCATTTGAGGTTGGTTCTTCAAACCTTGAGAAAGCAATGTATGCTAAGTTTAGCAAGTATGAGTTTTGGTTAGTAAGGTAGCATTTCTCGGTCGTGTGGTGTCCGGTGATGGTATTAAGATTGACCCGATAAAAATGAGGCCATGAAGAATTGTCCTAGACTATTGAATCATTTGGATATTTAGAGTTTCCTTGGGTTGGCTGGCTACTATAGGAGATTTGTCGAAGGGTTCTCATCCATTGCATATCTGTTGACTAAGTTGACCCAAAAAAGGTTAAGTTTTTGTGGATTGATGAATATGAGAAGAGTTTTCAGACCTTGAAGGATCGGCTTACATCAGCTCCTATTTTGACTCCACCAGATAGCTTAGATGGGTTTGTGGTATATTGTGATGCTTCTCAGATTGGGTTGGGGTGTGTGTTTATGCAACATGGTAGGGTGATAGCTTATGCATCAAGACATTTGAAAGTGCATGAGCATAAATACCTGGCACATGACCTTGAGTTATTGGTGGTCGTATTTGCTTTGAAAATTTGGAGACACTATTTGTATGGGTTACATGTTGACATTTTCACCAATCACAAGAGTTTGCAATACGTATTCACTCAAAGGGATCTTAACTTGAGACAAAAGAGATGGTTGGAACTCCTTAATGACTACGGCATATGTGTGTTATGTCATCTAGCAAGGCGAATGTGGTGGCCGATGCTCTTAGTAGCTTATCTATGGGAAGTGTAGATCATACTGAGGATGAAAAGGAGTTGGCAAAGGATTTCCACCGTTTGGCTAGGTTGGGGGTGAGGTTGAACGACTTTAATGATGATGGTATGTATGTTCAAAATAGGGCCGAATCATCAATGGTTGTTGATGTGAAGACTAAACAAGATCTAGATCCATCATTGGTTGAATTGAAGAAGTTGGTTGCCGAAAAGTAATTAGCGGTGTTCTTCCAAGGGGGAGATGTGGTGTGATTCGATATCATGATCGGTTATGTGTCCCGGATGTGGATGATCTTAGGAAAGTAATCATGAGTGAAGCCCACAAATCTCATTATTCTATTCATCTGGGATCTACTAAGATGTATCGTGATTTGAGGGAGGTGTATTGGTGGCACGGCATGAAGAAGGACATAGCCAAGTTTGTATCCGAGTGCCCTAATTGTCAGCAAGTGATTATAGAACACCAAAGGCACAGTGGTTTGACTCGAGGCATTGAGATTTCTACGTGGAAATGTGAGGATTTGAACATAGACTTTGTGGTGGGTTTACCTCGGACCCGAAATCAATTTGACTCAATTTGGGTCATCGTTTATCGGATGACTAAGTCAGCTCACTTCCTACCAGTCAAGGCTACTTTTGGTGCCGAAGATTATGCAAGGTTGTACATCCAAGAGTTGGTGAGGTTACATGGTGTGCCGAGATCTATCATATCGGATTGTGATACCCAATTTACTTCTCACTTTTGGAAGTTTTTTAAAAGAGCACTTGGTACTAAGGTGAAGTTAAGCACCGCATTTCATCCTGAAACCGGTGGACAAGCCGAGAGGACAATTCAAACTTTGGAGGACATGATGAGGGTTTGTGTGTTAGAATTCAAGGGTAATTGGGATGACCATCTTCCACTCATTGAGTTTGCTTATATTAATAGCTTTCACACTAGCATTAGTATGGAACTATTTGAGGCTTTGTATTGTAGGAGATGTAGGTCTCCAGTGTGGTGGTTTAAATTGAGAGAGAAGGCTTTGATTGGCCCAGATTTGGTATTGGAGGCTATGTAGAAGGTGAAGTTGATTAGAGAAAGGTTGAAGATGGCCTAAAGTTGCCAAAAGTCCTATTCGGATGTTAGGTAGAAGGACCTTGAGTTTCATATTAGTGATTGGGTGTACGTGAAGGTCTCACCTATGAAAGGTGTGATGCATTTTGGCAAGAAAGGCAAGCTAAGTCCCCTGAATATAGGCCCTATGAGATTGTTGATCAAATGGGAATGTGGCTTATAGGTTGGAGTTACCTCTGGATTTGAGTATCCACCTGGTCTTTCATGTGTCCATGTTGAGAAAGTTAGTCGATGATCGTAGTGCCATTGTACATTTGGAAGGTGTTGAGGTTGAGGAGAACTTATCTTATGAGGAAGTTCCGATGAAAATTTGGATAGCCAAGTGAAGAGGATTCATAACAAGGAGGTGGCCTTGCTTAAAGTGCTATAGAGAAACCAACATATGGAGTGTGTTATGTGGGAGGCGGAACTGGAAATGATGAAGCGATATCCCCATCTTTTTCAATCTACTCAAACCTAAGGTATTAGGTTCTTCTTCCTCCAAATGTTCTAATTCTTTTCCTCTTGATTTTCATGACATGATATGCATACATGTGCACCAAAATGTCTTCTATGATATTTTAAATGATTTGAATACATTTGATATGAGTTTTGAGGACTTTATGACTTTTAAGTAACGAAAATGCTTTGTATCTTGTGATCGGAAGTTTCATGTTCTAAGTCAAGCCTTTCAAGCTTGTTTTTTTTGCACACTCGAGGATGGATGTTCCCAAGGGGGAGATGATGTTATGACCCGAACATTATACGATCTCATTGGAGCTTGAAAATCTCCAATTCAGAGAGTTTTGGACCAAGGTGATGCTACATGGGAGCCCTCACAGTCCATGTGAGGTCACACGGCCTGTGTGAAGCCTCCATTGAGTGGCCCTTGGCCTTTGGAGGATGTTTGGCCCTTAAACGTGGTGAATTAAACTAAGGTACACCACACTTGGACCCCTCACGCTACATGTGACACTTCACGGACCATGTGGTGGGCCATGTGGTTGCCTTAGCTTGAAATCCCAAGTTTTGGAGCCAAGTGTTGTCACATGGACAAATACATAGCCCATGTGGAGTGACATGGCCTATGTGGCCTTCTGCATTACTTTCGGAGTGAACTTTTCTAAGTGTTAAATCACCGTCTCGAAACTTCGTCGTGGAAAAATTTTGTTTTTTTCTAAATATAAGGGAACAGGCAGTCACACAGACCATGTGACTTCACACGGCCCATATAGCCCTCCGTGTGGGTGATTTCCTCAAATTTTTCTAAGTATGGGATTTCCATTTCGGACCTTCATTAAGCAAAATTTTTCTAAGTGTTGGTTCAAGGGCAAACATACTGTCCCTAGAGTGCCTCACGGACCGTATGCCCCTCCCCTGAGACGAAAATATTCAATTTTTTCACTGTATTTATTAATGGCATTTTCATAAATACGATTTATTCTAAGGGTCTTTTGCAACTTCCTAAGCTACCTAAAGACTTCCTAATGATCCAACCTTATTCCTATCATTCAAATTCATTCCTCACATTTGAAAATTCTCTCAAGTCTATCTCAAAAGCACTCTAGCAGGAATTAAGCTTGGAAATCAAGGAAAGAGTCTTTCTTGACCACATTCTTCTCAGATTCATCTTCCTAAGCAAGATATGATGGTTTTGATTTTTGGTTCCTTTCAACCAAGAAGACTCAAACTCTTTTCAAATGATTTTCATGAATTTTAGCTTACGTTCAATATGGGTTTTTATTATTTTGATTTATTAAATTAGTTGATGTATGGGTTGTGTTTATTTACAAATTTTAAGTGATTTAACCCTCATATGACGGTTTGCATTGAGATTATGAAGTTATGAAAGTGCATGTCCTCTTCAAAGCTTGATTTATGCATAGGCAATCTATATTATGATTTTAATGTGAATTTTACTACCCCGTAAATAGTTAATTGGGGTAAATCGTCACGTTGAAAAAAATTTCGTAAATATCGTGCAAATGTTCTTAAGTTAATTATGATGCATAAGTAAAGGAGTGGAGTGTTTGGGGAGGTGAAATTTGAAAATTGGTTTCGGAAGT
>JAABOM020000075.1:4719524-4752392 GCA_011800125.2 Solanum clarkiae | reverse complement strand
ATAATCTTTTGAATATCTAATTTTTAATTTTAAAATATTAAATTAATATAATTAAATTTACTCTAAAAGTTAGTCGAGCTTATCTTTAAATTATATCATGATAACTAAAATAAACTAAAGATAAATCATATCATGACAATTAAAAAAGACGGAGGAAACATATGATATCATCCATGAGTCAATTTTCCTCCAAAAGTCTCAACCCAAAATAGGAAAAATAATTTATTGTTTACATTTTTGTAGTATTTGTTTCTATCTAAATAAATTAAAAGCTATTTGCATTTCTCTTTGTAAAAATTTTCCCTAGATAAGGGCTTCAATTTTCATCTTCTTTTTCTTTTTCTTTTTGCATTTTGCATTTTGCTTTCTTCAATTCAAGTGAATTTTCACCTCCCAAATTTGCTTAAGGGAGGAAAATGAGTACGGCCGGCGGCGATGCTACTGCTCCGGCGAAAGACGGTGGCGATTCAGACAAGGTGAGTAACACGGGTGCCGGTTCCGATGCCGGCGGAGGTGTTACAATCAACATCCGATGTTCCAGTGGCTCGAAATTCTCTGTGAAGGTCAGCCTCGGTTCTACTGTCGGATCGTTCAAGTCTATTCTTGCAGAACAAGCCAACATTCCTGCTGAACAACAGAGATTGATCTATAAAGGCCGGATCTTAAAGGAAGAGCAAACACTAGAAAGCTACGGTTCGTTATTTATAGGTTTTTTTTTGCTTTGGTTTGTTTTTTTTATGGCGGAGATGATGAATTTCTGGTGGGTGATTAATATATTTGGAAATTTTATTTGAATTTGATTGCACAGCAATATTGAGATGACTCAATTAGCGATTTATTACTCTGTTAGTTCTGATCAGCAAACTTGAATTGCAGCTGAATAGAAAGAAGAAGCTATAGTGGAAGTGCAGAAAATAGAACTAATAAGAAGCATAGTCAATATAAAAACATAACTCAAACATCAGCATTAATTTGATGCACAAAAATACCTTGTACTTGCATGTAAGAAGATAACTCAGCTATGACGATTAGCTAGGTGCTGAGAGATGCTACAAAACGTGAAGAAGATATTCAAGAAATTTGAAAATAAACACCCAAGGAACAGACTAGGGGTTAACGAAGTGCATTGAGAACCATGAGGTCTCATTTTCAAACCTAGCAGAGATAAAAATACTGGGTGATTTCTTTCCATAGTTCCTAGTCAATAGAGTTACCTGGTATCAGATAGCTGTTGCTGGTCGGCCCATGGGAGCTGACAGATATATTGTGGAATTAATCGAGGTGCACCGCAAGCCGGACTGGGTACCGCGCTTATCTAAAAATAGAGGGAAAAAAACACGTGCATGAAAAGAGAAGAGGAAATGAAAAGAGACAGAAAGAGACAAAATTTTCAAAATAGTTCGGGCCTCTTCGCAATAATTTCCCTGTATTTATATGAGGGGCATGGTCTAATCCCTTGCCCATGGTTCTCACGTGACCCTATTTAATTTGATCTGGGTCATGATATACTCCCCACTTGAAATTGGCCTTGTTCTCAAAGTCACGTGTACCTTTGATATTAGCTGCTGTTTACTCGTCAATGGCCAGTAAGATTGAACACCCACAAAATTGCCAATGCCAATGACGGTAACACAAATCATTCAGCTGCCCAAACGAGGTCATCTCAAGTTGCCTTTCAAATCTAGAATTGCAGCAAAATGTTTTCTTAGCTTGCTATTTTCATTTGGTTATCGAACTCTTGTATTGAACTACTGAGCATTGGAACAGAATGGGCAAATGGATGAGTGGAATGAACATTGAGGATTAAGTTGATGGAGTGTTATCAAAGGCACTCGCCTTAGTGCCTTAGGTGAGAGGCGAGGCGTCGGTGTGTCACCTTCCATTGTAAGGTGAGGGACGTGAGGCGAGCATGGAGGCGCCACCTTTTTTTAAAAAAAAAATCCATAAAAGACTGTAGCTTTTAAAACTTAAAATGTAATTTTAGAGTTTTTTTCCGCTTACCACTTTTGAGTCAACTACACAAATAAGTTTGACTTAGTTCTTTGTCTCTGTCTTCAGACTTTCGCTGCCCGTAATGTACGTTTCTTCTGTTTTCTTCTTTCTCTTCTGTTTCTGCCGACTGGGTACTGGAAAATCCTTCTTCCTATGTTTTATATTTTCTGCTAATCTGTTCAGTTTTTTTTCTTTTCATTTGCTAGTCCATTTGTTTTTATTTTCTGCCGAATTGTGTTTAGTTGTATACGAAATAATACATTAATATTTTTTAGCCTATAAATAGTAATATGTTATTGCTATTGAGATTTTGGTTATTTATATATGCAATTAAATATTTTGGTTATTTATATATGGAATTAAATATTTTTTATATTAATTGACACCTCAATTTTTTCGGCGAGCACCTTGCCTCACTTTAGTGCGGCGGGACCTTGTCTCCTTACACCTTCTGAAACACTGTGATGGCCGTCCCCAACTAGCTTTGAATAGATGTATACTAGTAGTTTGTTGTTGCTGTATTGAATTTTTGTGTTAATGTATTACTTTAATATTTCTTTATTATTATGCTCGTAATGTGAATTGCTATTTCTGTTGAATGTATGGAAATTGTATTTTGGGGGTTTATGCGCTGAAGGTGGCAAAAGATGAAGGCAATGAGTTCTATTGGCTTCGATATGTGTAGCAAGTGCACTGTTTGCTACTATGCTTTTAGTATTTACTTCCAAGCGACATGGGTGTTTCTTGATAAAAAGACCATGGGCATTTGGTTTACTTGATAAAATGTTAACAAGCAGTGAAAGACAGGTGCTGCTTGGGAGGAGTGATTTGTTCAATGTGCAAGAATGCCTGCATGAGCTGTTTGCCAAATTAGAGAGGGGTAGTCCTAGTTTCCAATAATGATTGTTTGGAAATTTTAGGCTGGCGTTTGGATTTTTCACATTATAATGCCAATTATGCTGACACGGAAGATGGAGTAGTATCTTCTTTGGCTTGACTTGGTTGTTGATGCCATCAATTTAGAAACTGACTAGTAGGATGTGTACACTGCTTTAGCCTCAAGTGTCTGCCAGAATTGAAGGGATAGCTAGAGGAGTCTGAAGTAATTGTTTTGACTTGTGGGAAGCTGTTGTTACACTATACTATTAGTAGACCATATAGAACTAAAAAGCTTGTCAAATGGGATGTAACATGAATTGACAAGTATATGTAATCCTAAGAGACGTAAGATCTTTTATGTCATATTGCAATGTTCTCTTTATCATAGTGTTCAACTTTGTACTAGTTTTAATTGAAAAGTTAGATTAGTATATAGAGGAATAATGTGATGCCAATGAATTTTTGGGTTTATCAATATTAGAACAGTAAAAATGTAAAGCAAGCTGGTTGAAAAGTGGGACTGTGATTTTTGTTGAATGTAATATTTGATTCACTTCCCTTGGACACTCAGTTTGGTATTGATTTAATATCTTCTTTTTCTTTTTTGAGTGAGAAGGCTTTTCACTGGGGCTTGTGCAACTCTTTGTTGGTGTATTGTGTAGTTCCACCTTCCTTGCGATCCAGAGTTTTGCATGGACGGAATATCTTCTTTTCCCTGTGATTAACTTCTACTTCTACATTATTTTTACCATGAAGATACTCTTGACACCTGCCAAGTTGTTCACAATCAGTAAATTATCACTTCAAAATGATCAAGATTGAGTTTAAAAGTGGTACACTATTAACAATCAGTGCTAAGCTTCAGTTATATCTGCTTTCACATTTCTATCTAACATGTTATTGAGCTGTTAGTGATAATCGTAGTGGTCTAGCTTATTTTAACTTTGTGCTTGATAGGCCTGGAGGCGGATCACACCGTTCATTTAGTTCGTGGTTCTGCCCCAGCTCCCTCTGCAAACCCTGCAACTGCAACCAATGTTGGAGGTCCAAATACTGTTCAGAATGCACCTAGAGATGCTGCTTCTGATGTAGGCGGACCATTTCCAGGCCTTGGAGCTTCAATGTTTCCTGGTCTTGGAAGTGGTGGTGGTGGTTTGTTTCGAGCTAGGCTTCCAGATTTTGAGCAGGTCCAGCAGCAGTTGAGTCAAAACCCTGACATGATGAGAGAGATGATGAATATGCCTCTTGTTCAGAACTTAATGAATAACCCTGAAACCATCCGCAACTTGATCATGAATAATCCCCAAATGCGAGAGATCATGGATCGTAATCCAGAGCTTGCTCACGTACTCAACGATCCTGCTACTCTTCGACAGACAATGGAGGCTGCACGAAACCCTGAACTTATGCGTGAGATGATGCGCAATACAGACAGGGCTATGAGCA
The DNA here is from genome assembly GCA_011800125.2 of Solanum clarkiae. Lineage (NCBI taxonomy): Eukaryota > Viridiplantae > Streptophyta > Magnoliopsida > Solanales > Solanaceae > Solanum > Solanum clarkiae. The sequence goes on along the minus strand of JAABOM020000075.1, from coordinate 4,748,075 downwards.
ATATTGAATCTTCTCCTGAGGGATTTAACATGCTGAGGCGTATGTATGAAAATGTCCAGGAGCCGTTCCTAAATGCATCAACATTGTCTGGAGATACGAGAAATGATGTGGGGTCTAACCCATTTGCAGCTCTTTTGGGAGCACAAGGTGGTGGACAGGGCAGACAGCAGTCAAATAACCCTCCAACTACTGGTTCTGAGACAACTGATAATCTGCCTGCTCCAAATACTAATCCACTTCCTAATCCTTGGGCATCTGCAGGCAAATAGTTCTTATCATCTCTTGTTCTTTAATCATCTTGACTAGCTAGAGTTAAACAGTTTAACTTTTTTTTTTTTCTAAATAATAACCGTAAAGCAGCACAAAGGTAGGTATGGGATTTTTGTACAAATGACAAAAAAAGCCAAAAGCATAGTCCTCTTCTGAACTTTAGGGGGACTGCATGAATTCTTGTAAAGTTTCTGCATCATTTGCATTTTTCTTTTTCACCAAAAGTGAAGTAACATGACAAATCTACACTTAATCACGTGCACTGATTTGTGTTTCTCATAAAAACGTCTCGAAAGAGTGAACTTTAGAGGAACTGCATGAATTCTTGTAAAGTTTCTGCATCATTTGCATTTTTCTTTTTTCACCAAAAGTGAAATAACATGACAAATCTACACTTAATCACGTGCACTGATTTGTGTTTCTCATAAAAACGTCTCGAAAGAGTTAACTGTTTACTTTATTTTAGTTTTCTTTTATTCTATTCTTTTAGTTAACTGCTTACTTAATCTCTTGTTTTGACTTTTTTGGATGCAATTAGTGGCTACCTTATCTTTTTCTCTTGTATATATTGAGATATTTTCATGCATCATTGCTGCTAAGATTGGGCATGAAGTCATACTTGTGCTATTTTGTGTTTAAAATTTGAATTTTATGGTCATAAAGCACTATGAATTTTTTATCAAAATTTGTTTGCTTGTTTTGTTTACTGTAAAACAAAAAAAGATGTTTCCCTTTCATTTCCATCCACTAAAATATTTCAGAGTTTTTGCAAGCTTCTTAATGTTGATTTGAAGTATTTTAATCCTTCTTGTTGAAGACATACCTATGGTGTACGCTCAGGATCTTTGCCTAATCATTATGTTATGCCTTATTTGTGATCTATCTTTCTTACGAAGCCATATTGTTGGATAAGTATGAATTATATGATCATGTTCTTACTTATACATTGACTTTTCCAGCTGGAGCTGCCCAAGCCAATACCACTACTAGGTCAAATACTGCTGGGGATACCAGGGCTGCACCACTTGGCCTAGGTGGGCTTGGTTCCCCAGGGTTGGAGCAAATGCTAGGTGGCATGCCTGATACCACTTCTCTAAATCAAATGATGCAAAACCCTGCCATCTCACAGATGATGCAGTCACTCCTTTCAAATCCTCAGTACATAAACCAGGTATTTATTTATTTGGCTGACTAAAATTTGAACGCAGTCGTTTAGTTTATTGCTGTATTTCTGTTTCCTTTGGCTCTTCTTTGTCTGCTGGTTCTCGTCAAGCTTATCATTTAACCTTGGTGATTAGGTTTTAGGGATGAACCCACAGCTTAGAAGCATGCTCGATTCCAATCCACAGCTTAGAGAAATGATGCAAAATCCTGAATTTATTCGTCAATTGACATCGCCTGAGACAGTGCAGGTAAAGAATTCTTGCCACTTAGAAGGTCTTGCATGCATCTGGTGCATGAGGTGGAGCAACTAAATGGCATGGGTGGTCGCATACATTGTTTCTTGGTAATAGTACAACTTTAGTGAATAACACTCGAGGGGTGTGCATCCACATGCAAGATAAACCGAAAAGTGAAGTGTGAGATGACGCAAAGAGACCATAAACCAAATACGATTGAACAGCGGATGCCTAATGTTTAAAGAAAAGAACACACAATGATTGGTAGTGCTAAGAAAAAAACAGATTCTCATCTACTCTTTTTCATTACCATCTTTTCACAATGACTTCACACCTATTTGTGTAGTTCTGGGGTAGTTGGTCCCAATAACTCCACTTAGAACTCCGAAGAAGAAGAAAAATAGAAAAGGAGCGGGTGGGGTGAAACTGCCATTTTTGGTGAAGAGAAGCTGTATAGGCATGTGGGGTGCAAAAAGAGGTTGTTAATGCCTGTGTGAGACTGAGATTTTCTTTTAGTGTTCCTTTATCGTCCATCTTCTGACTTGTACATCTTTCTTTTGACTTGTACATCTTTTTCTTTCCTTTTAGCAACTTATGACTTTCCAGCAAGGCCTTGCTTCTCAACTTGGGCGTCAGCAAATAAACCAGTAAGTTGGTTCTTATTTTCTTGGCTGGCAAAAATGCTTCACGATTTATCTTATATGGGTTGCGTATTTGCTTGAATTATCAAGCTCGCCTTTTCCACAATTAAGCTTGCCGAAGACAATAATTTTCTTTTTACTTGTCAAAAAATAGAGAAATCCTATCTAGTTGAAACACACATGTTACTGTTCTGTGTTGACAAAGTTTATTTTTCTACTTGCAGACAACCAGGCCAAAATGCTGGTAGAGCAGGTAAACTTACTATTCTTCAGTTCTTTAAATTTGATATTCTTTATCATTTCAAGAAGTCATTCTGAATTAGTCAGCATGATAGCTGGTATCTCGTATTAATAATGTTGTCTTGGGAAATATAATTTTTGTGAAACATTTTTCCTAAGTTTGCTCTTATCTTGACATTATAGGGTTCATGGAATTATACACACCTTTTTCTTCCAAATTCTCCTGAATATTATTTCTTCTGTAAATAGACACTCAATTTGTTAAAGTTCTTACGATGCAGAGATATTATGTATACTAGTTTGTTTGGCTTATGGACTTTGGGTTTCAAACTGGACTCTTGACTGTGCAACCAGCATTCAGGTTGTTAAAGAGGCGGCTATTGGTTGTCAGTGAGACAATGGATATAGGAACTACTGAAACTGTTTTGACTTGTCCAATAAGCATATAAAATTCAGGGTTGAAGGGCAAAGTTGATACAATTTCTGTTTTGGAATTATTCTTTGGTTAACTCAAATCTGTGTGTTTGTTTACATGATTGCAGCACTTGACAACTCGGGAATGGAAATGCTTATGAACATGTTTGGTGGACTCGGAGCCGGGGGCTTGGGTGTCCCTAACAGATCTAATGGTTACTTTTATGTCTTGCCTTCTTTAATATATCTTTCTCTTTCCTTCCAGCTTAACGATTTGTCAATCTTCCTCTTGTTCTGTTGCAGTGCCCCCAGAGGAACTATACGCTACTCAGCTAACACAGTTACAAGAAATGGGTTTCTTTGACACTCAAGAAAATATCCGGGCACTGACTGCCACCGCAGGCAATGTTCATGCTGCAGTAGAGCGACTTCTTGGAAATCCCGGACAACAATAGTGTCAGTATTCTCTTCTATAGGACAGCACAACAACTGATGGGGTCTGATGAAATTGATTGATTTCATACACAAGGAGTGTCAGCGTCAAATCTTGTTGAAAATAAATAGTCGAAAGTTAAGTTTATCAACTCATGTCTCGTCTTTGATGGAAGATCTAGTTCTTGACTTCTCTGTACATACAATGTTAAAATCGATCCCATAACGAGTTAGAACTCCCGTTTGTTCTGGAATCTCTTTTACAATATACTGGACCGCAAGAGATTTTCTGGACGTTCAAGTTAATTTTCAGCTGTTATATTTATCTCAACTCCCTCAATTTATCATTCAAAAGCTTGCATGATGTGTTTCATTGTTTGTATGGTACTGTATTAATATTGTGCAGGCTTTTGTTTCTTGGTCAAGCCATGCAATACATCGCCACCACCAAAGGATGCGGTGTAGTAGGTGGAATTCCTCTTTTATAAGAGATTTTAATGTCGAATCCTGAGTACGGAAAAGTCCTTGATAGGGAACTTCCCTTGAATGGATCATATGTGACCCGAATCTAAATTAGTCATGTGGGGTAGTGGGTGGAATTCCTCTATTCGAGATTTCGATTTCGAATGCCAAGTACAAAAAAGTCCTTGATAAGGCACTTCCCTTGAGTGGATCTTATGTAACGTGAATCTAAATTAGTCATGCTTCAATGTAGATATCGAATGAGAAACTGAAAAACGAGCGATGCAATACAAAGGTGAGGTGACACCATTTAGAAAAATGGAACAACGTTGAGGTGTTTTTACAATATGTAGATGGAGATAGTTCAGATAGAAAAAGGTGATAACTGAAGGTACAAGTGTGAAATTCTCAAGAAAAATGATAGTTGATATGTGTTTTCGATTATCATCTCTAAAAATAGTAACAACTACCATGTTTTCCAGTAGCTAAATCAGTATAGTAAAGCCATGACATAATACAAAATTGTAGTTGAAAAAAAAAAATGAAATGCCATAAAATGAACAATACTAACTTGATCTTGTACTATAAGAAAAGAATGAAATTTATACACACATAACTAAAAGCCAATTTCTTCAGCTCATATTTGCTTCCAGTTCTATTTGTCATTTTCCAGATCCCGACCTGAATCCATGGTCGTTTATCTGACGTGGTGATTGACGACTTCTTGGAGATTGTCTGTGACGATGAGATGAAGAATGCTCTGATTTGCTTTTCGATTCTTTTGGTTTCTCCTTGATGGCTTCGATCTGTTCCAACACGTTTGTTACTTCTTTCATTGAAGGTCTATTCTTGGGGTCTCCCTCTAGACATTTTACAGTAATCTGAGCAGCAAGTGTTGCTGCTTTTGAAGAATATTGGCCTTCCATCCGAGCGTCCATGATGGACTTCAGCTTCCTTTTGTTAGACAGCATCGGTTTCATCCAGTCCACCAATTTCTGCTGTCCGTTTGGTCGTTTGGTGTCAAGTGCTCGTAAACCAGTCATCATCTCCAGCAGCACGACTCCAAATCCGTAAACATCACTTTTTACATATAGATGACCTGTTAACATGACAAACAATCCCCATTAACATATATTCTCCCTCGTTTTCATTTACTATGGTAGTATTCGATTTCTGTTACTCTCAATTGTTTCTTGAATCTTGACTATCATATTATTTTGTTGTAGTACTGTTTGCTACTATCTATAGTTCCATCACTTCTTTTTCTAGACTAGACTACTTTGGACTTTTTTTTCTTGAGCCGAGGGTCTATCAGAAACAGTCTCTCTACCTCTAATGTAGGGGTAATGTCTGTGTACACTCTACCCTCCTTAGACCCCACTGTGTGACACTACATTGGGTATGTTATTGTTGTTATTTAACGAGACATGAAATGCAACGAAGATTTTGGGACATACCAAAGGTGACCGTAAAACTTGTGATCTTAAACATGCTTAAGATATTTCTGTGGCTACAATTCATGAAGTGTAAAATGGGTAGTTTAAAGTTTAAAGAGATTCCAAATATAGAGTAGTGTCATTCATTTTCGGAACAGATAAAAGGATAGAGCGTCATATAAAATGGGACAAAAGGAGTAATATTGCAAATGCTTTCTGGCGCTTTTTGTTTTTATGGGGGTTAGTTCCCAACTCTTATGTATCTATACTTGCAAGTGGATACTATAGCAGATTGGTCAGACTCGGAAAAACTACCGCCGTTCAATTTATGATTCAACAAGGTCTACGTACAACCATACACTTTTCTGGGAGAACTTGGTACATGTAAAATGGATTTATTCATGAATTACTTGTGAAAAAGATAACGGCTGAAAGTGTGCTAGTTTGCCGACATAGAACAATCAGTTGTTGGAATATCTTTAGGTTCACAGTCCTGAATAGTAAGTAGACGATGAATCTAACAAACAACGGAACTTCATCAACCAACTAATCCATAAAGCACTATGGTCATTGCTCCGATTATACACCAAAGCAATGTTGGATCAAGGTCAGAGCTAGCCGTTCAACTTAGTATCGTAATTCAGGATCAGTTTTCGCTTCAATAGCTTGCTGTTTGGTCTCATAACGTCACATGTAGATTTTAGATTTCACATGTAGATTTTAGATTAGACACATATAATGAGGGCTCAAAAAGGTGCTCACCAGTTTCCACATATTCTGGAGCAGCATAACCATACGTGCCCATAATACGAGTAGTTACGTGTGAGTTACTGCCGGAAGGCCCCAATTTAGCCAAGCCAAAATCTGATATTTTCGCATTGTAATTCTACAAAGCAAAAGGTGCAAAATAGGAAGTCTCAACGAAATAGCCAAATAATGATGTATAATGAAGTCAAAACATGAAAGCAGAAGCAGAGACAATATTCATGATATACATTAAGGCAGCCTGGTGCACTAAAGCTCCTGTTATGCGCAAGGTCCACAGAAGGGTCAGACCACAAGGATTTATTGAACGCAACCTTACCCTGCATTTCTGCAAGAGGCTGTTTCTAGGGCTTAAACTCGTGGCCTCCTGGTCACGTGGCAACAACATTATCTGTCACACCAAGGCCCCCTTCTACATCAGTACTTGTAAATGTTCAAATTCAAGAGTAACACACTAGGTAACTCGCCAATCAAGTAAAGACGACAAGGAAGCAGACCTTACCGCATCAAGCAGTATGTTGGATGCTTTGAAGTCTCTGTAAATGACTTTCTTTTCTGAACTATGTAAAAACACTAAGCCCCGTGCTGCTCCTATAGCAATTTTGAGCCGCAAGTCCCAAGAAAGTGGTTCAATAGCAGCACTCCCTACAAAGCGGACACGCTAGAGGTCAGTGCACCATTTAATTAATCGAGCTTTGGTTTTATTAAATTTCTAACTCTAACTTCTTACTTCTGAAAAGATGGTTCTCCAAGCTCCCCTTAGGCATAAATTCGTAAACGAGTAACAGTTCCTTGTCCTCGTGACAATACCCCAGTAGTTTAACAAGGTTAGGATGCGAAAGCCTTCCTAAGAAGTTAACTTCTGACTGCATTTTAAGCGATACGGATTATGAGCATTATATAAAGAATCTAACTGGAAAACATAGATCACAATAACTGGCAACAGAAAGCATAGATTACAAAGAACCTGTATCATTTTCACAATAACAACATATCCAGTATAATCCCACTGGAGGGCAGGGAGGGTGATGTGTATGCAACGTAGCCTTACCCCTACCTTGTGAAGATAGAGAGGTAGTTTTTGATAGACTCTCAGCTCGAGTAAACAAATTCAAGAAAGTTAAATTTGCTCAAATTTAATGAGCAATCAGTAGTCTGCAAACTAGCAAATCCAACATCTAAGTTTCTACTTGACAATATGCAAATTAAGCAATCTAAATCCAATCAATATTGATTATAGAAGAAAATACATTTTACAATATTCTTAGTTATTTCAGTTGCATCAAGTAAAGTAGGTATCCTAGTTTTCTTGACGGCCTTTCCTAACCAACGACCAATAGTGGAGCTGAGATTTTCACTAAAAGGGTTCAGAATACACAACGCAAAGCAGAAAGAGGTTCAACATCTACTATATACACATAGGAATAAATATTTGTAATCATGTATAAACAGTGTGATTTTCCGTCAAAGGAGGATCAAATGAACCCCCTCGGCCCTACCTGGATCTACCCCTGCCAACAACTACTCGGACAACTACTAGATTTTCCTTGTATCTATGTCACCCACTTTACGACTTAGCTCAATATTTGTGCATTTTAAAGTTCTTCCAGTAAAAGGGAAAAGGCCAAACTATCGACTTCTTCATAAAAAGAGTCGAAATTAGTGCCAACGAATAATTGCTTTATCATTGTACCAAAAATCTCAATTATATACCTGCCACTCTTCAAATCCTTGAGTGCTTTCCGAGTTCAACTTCTTGATGGCAACAATCATTCCAGTGCCAGCTTTAGTCGGAGCAAGCGTCTTCTCATCAACCCATCCTTTATACACAGTCCCAAAACCGCCGATCCCCAAAACTGAGTCAGACTTGAAATTCTTTGTGGACAACTTCAAATCAGAAAAACCATAAATCTTCAAATTTGGAATCGGCAATATCTCTCCGTTCAAACATGTATCGTCACTTGCAGCTGTTGAGAAATGACTATTTCCAATACTGCTACTCGTGGCCGAATAGCCAAGGCCATTGCTGTAGCTCTTTGATGTGTCTGCACATATACTAACTACCATGTAAATCTATAATTCGAATCTTCTCACTAAACATAAAATCCACAATTTTCAAAAATGACATCCTTAATTCATACAAGCTAAAACACAGGATCTATGAAAGCTAAGAAAGCACAAAGAATTTATAGGGAACAAGAGAACATAAATCACAATAATTACAAGAAAGACCTCCAACAAATTCATTTACGAGAAATTCAAGAACTCTAAAAAAAGTTGGTTACTAGTTTTGTTCATTACATTCCTTCTTAGTCTGTTCCGCAAAAAAATGTCTATCTTTCCATATTTACAAACTCCAAACTTCTCATTTCTACCACTAATGACAGGTTCTCATAGCCATACAAATGTGATATACATTTACGAATAAGACAAGAAGTTCTAAATTTGTTATGTGCCAAAATGTGACCTTTTAACTCTGTTCACAATCAGATACCACCGTTCGCGAAAATAAAACACACACACACACACACTATATGCTGAGTCCATCTGGCTCCATTACGCCCCTTAGTGACACCATCATTCGCCGAAATAACACACACACTATACGTTGAGTCCTTCTGGCTTCATTAAGCCCTTAATGAAAATCTTGACTCAATCACTGAACACCGCCATATAATGATACATAGGGAAAACACAATCTAGAAAAAAGGGAGGAAATCCGGAGTACCTAGAATGGAAATTAAGCACTAACAGAACTAAGACGTCCAACAAATTCATTCACGAAAAATTCAAGAATTAGTTACTAGCTCTGCTCACTACACTCTTTCCTTCTTAATAGTTAGTATGTTCCGAAAAAGATTCCACCTTTCTACATTTATGAACTTTAAACTTCTCAGTTTACCATAAACGACATGTTCTCATAGCCACATAAACGCGATATATTAAATAAACAAAGGTTCTAAGTTTTTTATGTGCCAAAAATCTGTTCTTTCAACTCTGTACACTATCAAACAACAACTCCGGCAACACCCTTCGCCGAAAAATTACAATTTTATGTTGTATCCCTCTGGCTCATTTTGTGTATTTACTTCTTTATAATATGGCACACCCCTTCGCCAAAAGGAATAAAATTGGATTATCAAATAACAAGTAAAGACAACAATATACTCGGTGGAATTCCATAAGTGGGGTCTAAGAGTATAAAACATTTACAGACATTACTACTACCCCACAGAGAGGATAACAAGTAAAGACAAAATTGAAAAAACAAAGTAACGGCACAATCGCACCAAATCCATCCTTACACAAAATGAAACTTTTCATCCTTACCTAACAATGATCAATATAATGATACGATACAATAAAATTTCAGTAACAATCAAAACAGAATATTGTATTTAAATTAACAAGACAAATACAATAGGTAACAACCATATAAGTGAAAATCCTGACTCCGTCACTAAACACTACCATATAAAAGTGACTACCCTAAACAGAAATTAACTACTACTAATTCAACAACATATGCAAAATTTGTTCATAAAAGCAAATATTTAGAAGTACCTGGAGTAGATGGTCTAGCTGAGAAGCTAGGGTAAGTGCTACTAGATTTAGAGTTAGAAAGCTTAGCTCCAAAACAATTCCCCATCAAAAATTTCACACTTTGGAAATTTTTTCTTTTACTTTAATATTAGTACTAACCTAATTCTATTGAAAAAAGTGTGTACAAGTTCAAAGAAACAAAGAAAAGGGGTGGAAATAGAGAACAAGAAAAAGAAAAGGGAGATATTAAAATATATTAAATTTTCAAAGAGATTATCAATCAATATGAAAGGGAAACAAGAATGACTTTTCTTTAGTTTTTTGTGGTCTTCTCCAAGAATTGATTGGAGACTTTAGTATAGACTATATTAGCTCTGATTCCTTTTATATGTCATTTTTTATGATTATATTTGTATTAAAAATTAGTTTAGATTAGTTTATTTTTTATAATTGTACTTTATTGCTTGATGTTCGGTATTAATATTAGAGTCTGATTAGTTTAGATTATATGGTACGAAGATTATTTGTTACGGCGGTACTCCCAATCAAGTTATTTTCATATTCAAATTTGTACTAAAACTCTGTTTAAAGGTGAATGAATTCTAATTATCTCATCACAACTCGTATTGACATATTTTTTGATAGACAGAACCACCTTAGGCAAAGGGTGGTCCAGTGCACACTTTTTTGTTAGAAAATTATGTATCGTACTGATAAAAAATATGAACTATTATAAATATATATTTAATTTTATCAATTCTTTGTCAAATTTCTGACGACATTGGTAAAATTTTCTAACAATATGCAACATTTACCACATGCTCCAATGTAAATATATACACAATCTAGTAGACTAGTTGCTTGACACGTTATCTATTAATTGTGATCTTTGTAGTTGTAATTCATTTTATTAAAGATAAAAAGTATATTTAAAGTTAAAATTTCTTCCAGAAACAATCTCTCTATCTCCACATACATTGTAATCTCTCCACGCCCCACTTGTGAACTTCCACCGATATGTTATTGTTGTTGTAAAGTTAAATAATTATAAAATGTGACATTTTGTGAAACGGACTAAAAATAAAAATGCATTGCATAAATTAATATAAAAAATATATGAAATTTTATAATGTGTGATATCAGTATACGATTCAGACTTATATTTAAATTCGATAGTTTGAGACACATTATGAAAAGTGAAATCTTTTTTTTTTTTAATTTCAGAACTCAAAATCTAAATTACTTATTAAGAATTAAATTTTGTTATTCATTTCATCACAATTATCAAATCAATGATTATCCGGTGAATATCCCTTGAAACTTTACTATATTTATTTTACAAAATTAAATTAGTAGAAAAGAGATACTGCAAATTGCAAGTTAAACGAACAAAAGTTTATTTAAAAAATCTCAATCAAAAGTGAGGAAAATAATAATTTTATCTAATTAGTGCGTACAGCATTAGTAATATAATATACTTTTATTAAAAATAATGAAAAAGTACATTTATTATTTATTATTTACTATATGTTAAAAAAGTAAAACCAATTGTTCATTGAAATTTTCTTTATTCTCTCTTTATATATTATATTATATAATATAGTTTCTAGAAGTGAAAATGGCACCAATTAACGTATGAGTGAAATTTCATGTGGAATTTGAAGAAGTTAATGTGTACATAAATTTTATTTTAATTTTAATTTTCTGAATCTTTAATAATAATTTTATAATATATATATGTTATGAAGAGATAAATATAAATATACAATTTAAGTTTAAGTTACTAAATTTTTTTTGAATTATTAATTATAATGATGGCTTCGCCTCTGATTATGAATGAACAAATATTTATTATCACCATTTAATTATTATTTTTTCCCTTATTTTGGTTGAATTTATTATGTAGTATTTGCATTCATCATTAATTTAATTATTAAAATGGATTATACCTAGATCTAGTCATTCATTTTCTTGACTTAATTACGATAAATTGGACCATTTCATTAATTTAATTTGTTCATAAATAGATAAATAAAATAATGTAGGTGTGGAATATGGACTCTATTTAACAACAAAGAGCATGTATCTTTCCTACGTCATTCAATCTATATTTAATTAGCAAACAAAAAAAAGTGAAGTCAATTATTTGAACATTTTATTAAAAATAATTTCTTTAATTTAAATAGAAATAGAATAAAGTCTTCGTATACCTCATCCTGCTCAGAATCTTATTTCTTAGATTACATTAGGTATATGTTGTTATTGAATTTGTAATCTTTGATTAAAGATAATATCAGATTTAGAGTTTTTAGATTATGAGTTTTAAACGACAATTTTTATTTTTTATTAGGTTCTTGATAGATTATTTATTTATATATATGAGATGAAATTTGACATAAATACGAGTTTTAAGTCACAATGAATTGAAATTGCATGAATTAATCTTTAAATAGATTGATTTTAAATTTTGTCCTTAATGGATTGATCCTTACTTTTTATCCTTAATAACTAAATTTATATCTATTAGGGCATAAATTTTCTAGAAATTGAAATCATCTGAAACATAACTTGGGAGATATTTTAATATAACAATATATATTTACGTCTTGTAAAAAATATTGTATAAGGTGCATAAATTTAAAATCAATACAAAATAAAAGCATAAATGCTAGTGATCCTCAAAATTATCATTATGTACATTATTCTTATTTTACGATATTTGATATTTATATTTGAGTTCGATTAATTTGAATTTATATTGTATAAGTTTTATTCAAAAAAATGCTCTCTATCAAGAATATTTTTCATATTTAATACTCAAAATTGAAATCTCGAGTTAAGGGAGCAACAACTTTATTCATTGCATTATAATATTAAGCAGTTATGTACATTTATCACAAATCATGAAGCCGTTTGATAGAATGTATAAAAATAATACTAAATAAAGAATTAGTTATGCATAAATTAATAATATTAATTTATTTTTTTTATTGCTTGATTTGATGTATTGTTCTTATTTGTCCATGTATTGACAAAGTCAAACCATCCTGTCATATGTTTTGTCACCATCTATTTATATAATTTGGGACACTCATTAATTTCTTTTGTTAGTTTATGAAGAAAAACAACAATATTTATTGACTACTATATAAAACTAATTTGACTAAATGGTCTTGGACAATATTATCACCTAATATGAATCTTTCTTTAGGTCATTTTGCATTTTCTAATACTCCTTCCATTTCAATGTTTATATCTTACTTTTTAAATTTTGATTAAAAAATAGTGTAAAATAATATTTAATAATTTTTTTATTTTAATATTCTATATGACATGTTTAAAATCACAAAATTAAATGGATATAATTTTGGCACTATACACATCTTTAAATATTTCTTATTCTTATCCGTCCTAGTCTTGGTGGATAGATTCCCTGATATCTTTTGTTGGTGAGAGGTGATAGTCGCAGGTATCATGTGAAAGTGGTCGAGGGGAGGATCCGACATCCTAGTCATAAAAAAACAAATCTTTATTCAAATTAAGACATTTAAGTTGAAATGATAGGAGTAATTTCTTAAAATCAGATTAATTACCTCATAATAGATGTGTTTGATAAGTAACAGAGCAATAAAGTAGTTTTAGCTAGCATTTTCCATAAAAAAAAAATTTGAGTAAATAAAATTCATATCTAAATTGAAAACTCAAACTTTTCAAGTTTCAATTTCAGTTTTAATTTCAAAATTTATGGTTAAACGAGAGTTTATTATAACTTGAGTTCATCAAGTCAATGGCTCAAAGTCAAGCAATCCAATCTTCATACCTTATGGAGGACCCACAAATGTTAGTCAATTAAGTAATAGTTATAGTAATTTTTTAATCAAGAATTTTCAATCTGAAAAGGAAAAAAAAGAGAAGCAAACTTTTTTTTTTTTTAAATATCAAGGTTAGTCAATCTTCTTTTTTTTTCAAAGAAGTTGAAATTTTTTAAAGCTGAGAAAAAAGTCACTAGTACCTTTATTTGTGGAAAAATAAGATTTGCAAATTAAAAAAAGGGCAAAAGTTGAAAATTTTCTTTGCAAAAATAAATTTCACCACCTCTAACCACATGCCATGATTAATAAATTTTGAACTTAACCACCAACCACCATAACAAGCTTATTGCTTTTCCTTCTATTTGAATCTCTAGAGGGAGCATATTTTTGCTTCTTTATATCTTCAAAACATGTACTAAGAAATTAATTAAATATGTGTAAATAAAATTAACCTCAAAATTTTATGACAAAAGTATTTGGGATGAATAATTCAAAAAAATGAGAAGATTGATGATGATGTTATACATGGTTTTGAAGTAGGATGAATGAATGGAAGCTTATATCTTGTGTCTTGTGTGATAAGTATGTATCAATAAGTGTTAAAGGTGAGTTCTACGAAGTGATGGTTAAACCAAATATGTTTGTATGGGACAGAATATTGACCGGTCAAGAACTAGTACATGGAAAAGATGAGAGTAGTGAAAAATGTGAATGTTGAGATAGATGTGTGGGTTTAGTACGAGAGATAAGATCAGGAGTGAATTAAAGCTACTAGGGACAAAGTTGGAATGACCTCTGTGGGGGACAAATGGATAAGATGAGGGAGATAAGACTTAGATGGTTCAGGGAAAGTGAAGAGAAGATACAGATGTCCAAGTTAGGTGGCGTGAGGTTGGATACAGTGAATACTAGTAGAGGTAGAAGTAGGTTGAAGAAGCTTTAGAAGAGATAATTACACATTATATGACACATTTGCAAAACTTATAAAATATATGACCAATATAGGAAGATATGGAGATTGAGGACTAGGGTTGAATGTTAATAGGTAGTCGAGCATCGTCTAGTTTCTTTCCTAGTATCAAGTATAAATATTTCATATATTTTTATTTATATTGAGATGCATGATGTAATATTTTTATGTTGGACTATATATAAATTTTGTTTATAAATTGTATTTATTGAATGCGTTTTATTTCTTGATGAGATTCCACTTTACAGATAATTTGGACGTCAGTTCCTTGTAGGTTGAATTAGTCCAAGTTAGTTATATTTTAATCAGAGAAAATTACTTTCTAAAAATGCAATGTTAAATAACCCCTCTACATTTGACCTAGAGATAAGGTAAGTGTGTATTCTATTTTTTTTTGAGTCACACTTTGTAGAACTATGCTAAATATAGGATAAACTCATTTTGACATTAATCTCGAACTACTTATCTCTTTTCCTCCTACCAAACGAGTTTTTGTTCATTTGATAGTCAGTTAAAGTTATGAAAGTACTGATAATACAAGGAGTTGTTACGAGAAAATTACGTATTTATGCAAACATTAGTTATTTATGTATTATTAGTTATTCTATCTTATATCATGTCTGAAATTATACCTAAAGTCCCTCATCACTTATACATATATATTAGTTATATTAGTTTCTAAATTGCAAACCAAACAACGTATTAATTAATTTTATACGTGAATTATTTACCTCTTAACCAACTACGAAACATGATATTACTTATACAAAATTTAATATCTGCATAACTCACGTCTAAACCAACTATCCAACGACCCTCTAATGGCAATTACTAGGAAGATTCTACTAAACCAATCTTGATAGAGATCTCAAGGACACATTTAGTCAAAAGGTGATGCCTTTATTCCAAGTAAAATTCATATTACCAACAAAATTTCAAATTTCACAAATTTCAACTTCAAAAACTTAAATTCTTGAAGTTTCACATTCTAATTTTAAAATTGATGGTAAAACAGGAGTTTATTATAATTAGTGAAATGAGTTTATCAATTCAATGGCTCAAAGTTAAGCAATTCTTTTTTTTCCAAAGAAATTGAAATTTTTGAAAGTTTGGCAAAAAGTTACTTGTACTATTGTTCTATATATTTTTTCAAAAAAAATAAATAATAGATTTTGCAAACAAAATTGGCAAAAATTGAAATAACATTTTGCAAAAATAAGTTTCACCTACTCTAATTAATCACATGCCAAGATTAATGAACTTTGAACTTAACCACCAAAACAAGCTTATTACTTTTCCTTCTATTTGCACCTTTAATTGAGAGGGGAGCATATTTTTGCTTCATTATATCTTCATTACATGTATTAAGAAATTGATTAAAAATGTGTAAATGTCACTAGCCTGGAAAAAGTTTACCACAAAAGTATTTCAGGTCAATAATTTAAGAAAGTAGAGAGATTAACGATAATAATACATATCGTATTAGAGTAGGATGGATGAATCACATCTAGTGATGATAAGCATACGTCACCCGGCTTTAAATATAAGCTTTACAAAGTGTTGATAGACCAAATATGTTGTATGAGACAAGTCTTTACCAATCAAGAACTTGCACATTCAGAAGATGAGAATAGTAAAAATGTAAATATTAAGATGAATGCGTGAATTTACTAAAAGAGATAGGATCAGGAATAAAGATACCCGAGACCATGGTGGATAAGTGGACAAGATGAGGGAGATGAGACTTAAATGGTTCGGGGATGTGAAGAGAAGATATATAAATACCCTAGTGAGGAAGTGTGAGAGGTTGGATATAGTACAACGAGTACAAGGAAAGGTAGAGGTAGGCCGACAAAGGCTTGAAAGAAGCATTTAGACATGACAAGACATATCTGCAACTTACCATAGACATGACTCTATATAGGAAGATATGGAGGTCGAAGATTAGGGTTAAATGTTAGTAAGCAGTTGAGCATTGTCTAGTTTCGTTTTCACCATTGTTATTATTACTCTCTTACAATTTTATTCTTTGATTTTAAAATTACCTATTATTTCATTCTAGTAGAATAGTGCGAATTTCCTCAAGTATAAGATTATATATTGAGATGCGTGACATAATATTATATGTTGCACTATTTGAAATTTTCAAATTTTTATTGCAAGTCTATGAATGCGATTTATTCCTCGGTTATTATCGCTCTTGATATTTATTGAACTAGGATTTATCCTCTATTAATATACAAAAACTTCACTCTAATGCATTTTGCATATATTCCACCATACTATGAAATTGACATCCAAATCTGGTGATTTTATTTGAAATAAAGATTAAAATAGCCCCTTATATTTGAATTAGAATTTAAAATCATCCTTGAATTTTTACATGGAGCACTATCAATCCCTTATGTTGGCAATATTGGCGCATTTTTTGTCCTCTCCAAACTTCTGCCTATTTTTTAACATTGATTTTGTCTATAATTTTATGTATGGGATGTTCAATCGTTTTTTAATATGTTTAGTAAGAATAACAACTTCAAATGTGACAGATAGTGGGAAGAAGAACATCTTGTTCTACTTAGTAGAAGTATCATTGCAGCTAAAATCGAGAAGTTCATCACGTGCAATAGTACAAAATGTCCTTTTCTTGCAACTTCATATGTCAACGTGTTTTTAGTTTACCAACAATTATATTTCTACTCAATAGAACAAGGTGTTCTTCTCACCTTCATTTAAATGAAATTATTATTTCTACTAAATGTATAAAAAAAGGACTGAACATTTTATACATAAAATTATAAACAAAATCAATGTTAAAAAATAAATAGGAGGACTAAAAGTGCACCAATATTGCAAACATAAGAAACTATTACTACTTTATCTGAAAATTCAACAATGACTTTGAATCTTAACCCAAAGATGAGGAACTATTTTGAACTACTTCATCTTATGAATAAGACGAAGTCAAACAGCCTTCCTACTCCGGAGATAAGAAGCAAAATCTACGAATATTCTATCCTCTTCAAATCGCACTTTGTAAAACTACACTGAATATGTTATTATTATCGTGACACTTAAAAGGCAATTGCCCAGGAAGATTCAACTAAGCCTATCTTGATACAAGTCTTAGGGACACATTTAAGTCAAAAAGTGAAGTCTTTTCCACTCAGATGTCCAAGAAAACAACTTATAATAATTCAGTTGTAATTGCTACTCCACTTTCAAAGCAAATTCCACTCAATAGAAAAAGCAGATCTTGTTGTATCATGTGTGTGCCAAAGTTGTCAACAAATGATGATGTGAAAGGAAGCTCCACTTTTTTTAGAAAAGATTGTTGTTTCTCTATATAACAATACTTTTTTCTTTGTGGAAGTTTGAAAAGTGAAACATCTATGTGTTTTACTCATTATGTTACTAGACGAGAGATCTTTGATTAAGGGTGGAGAAATCACAACCACCTTACCATATTTCGAGATGCATTTCATGTTTGGATAGTAAGACATTGGCCAAGGCCAAAACTATTGCACTTCTTGGAACTAAACCCCTCTCCTCCCCCCCCCCCAAAGGAAAAAGAATATCATTCTGTAGTGACCTTTGTTGCTCAGACTCTTCAAAAATGTCTATGGGAGTGCATTGAATTCTCCAAAAGAGTGTATTTTGGAAAATCTGATACGGATGCAACATCAAAAGTGGAGTCCGTGCAACTAAGGTAACGATAGTAATCACAATCTATTCCTTCCCATCCTTGTAAAACCAAAAGAAAAAACGAAAATAATTGGATGGAGAAGAGTTCAAAGCATAAGCAAAAACCAAAACTAAGATAGCCAAGACCGAGAATCACAGACTACAAACCTGTTGATATCAATGTCTCGGAAAACATACTTCCGGGGACATAAAGCCCCTCCTCCCCTTCCCCCAAAAAAGAAAATCATCATACAGTAATGACAGTAACCAAAGAAGACAATCTTAACAAGTGCAAGACTAATCCACAATAGAAACAGGTGAAGAAAACATGTGATGCTAAAGAATACTCCACACTGCAGAAGTTTTTGGCATCAGTGTCGTGACCTTGACTCAGCTCGTCTAGCTTCATCTGGATGCGAAGGAAATAGCTCAATATACCTAGATCCAATCTTCATATTGTCCTTGCACATAGCTTTCTTGGCCTCCTCAGCAGAGGCAAATTCCACATAAGCCTCTCCAGTGGCTTTTCCATCAGAACGGTATGCAATGTGAACCTTGTCAGGTTTAACATTAAATTCCTCACCAAAAAACCTGCCAATATCTGTTTTTCTAACACTGTAGGGGAGACCTCGCAATTTCAATATCTCAGTGTACTCCATATCATCTTTATTCACGGATCTCTTTGGTCGAGGTGGAGGAGGGGAACGATATTCATAATCCTTACCTCCTTCCTTCACCTCAGAAGCTACAGCTTGGTAATAGTCTTCCTTCTTACAGCTGAAAACTTCCACATATCTCCTGCCCATGTTCTGTCTGTCCCTTTGAAGAGCATAATCAACTTGCATATGACCAGCAAAGACAACAAAAGCCTCCCCACTGAACCGTCCATCCTTGTTGACCAGGAAAATATCCACAATATCCAGGCCAGCGAAGAACTTGTAAATGTCAATTTCAGTGCAGTTGAACGGAAGACCCCTCAAACGAACAACAGGAAATCCAGAAGGCTGAAATCTGCTGCTGCCATAGCCATAAGGCTGGTGATAACTGCTTGCACCACTGCTCACTGCGAAGTAGGGATTTGATTCCATCATTCTTGGTCTCTTTGAGCCGATCTCGTACCCGTCCGAAACCCCCCCGCTCCCCAACATTGCCCTTCAATTATAATACCCAAAAAGGAAACAAATCCCCCACTCAACCTTGTTAATAAAACCAAGCCCAACCCATATGTTTCCTACAACCTAGTTTCCAATACCACTTATTCTAAAAAGAAATCACAACATTTCACATGCATCCCAAAAAAATAACAAATTAACGCATATTACATAATTAACATGGAAATGAACATACTCCCCCTTTTCATTTTTACTTGTCCACTATTCCAAAAATAGATTTTCATTTTTACTTGTCCTTTTAACATATCAAGAAAAGACAATTAATTTTTTTTTCAGTTTTTACCCTTAGCATTTATAACTTAATCCCCAAATCATTTTTCAAAACCTAATACTAAACATCAATTAATATGGGCATTATGGTAAAATCCTCGTATCAATAATTGTTTCTTATGGATGTACAAAGTCCTAAGTGGAGAAGTAAAAGCGAATGGAAGGAGTACTAAAAAAGAGACATACTCTCGGGATTATGGCCAAATCATAAACTTAACAAAAGAAAATTTTCCAAGAAGGGAGATATTTTCCATCCTTTTATAGTTCAAAATTTCTAGCGGCAGAAACAAATTTCATCAACATAACGCACATGATCATCGTAGAGATAGAAATTCTTCCAGCTTTCAAGAAAGGGGAAAAATTGCCTACAATCCTTAACACAGAAGAGAGTCTAACTTTGTGACTATGTAGGTAACAAATATGAAATCTTGAAGTATCCAGTGATCAGGAAATTTACATTGGTAACACAACCCGCAAAAAACATGATATCTATGTAACTTAAAAGGTCAAAATTTCGTTTATGACACCCTTCGGTGTGGCGTAGTAGTTTGGGCTTGAACTTCCACGTGGAAGGTCTCAAGTTCGAAACCCCTTGCCAGCGTAAACAAGGGGTTTGCCTTCTGGGTCGAACTTGTCAAACCGGACTTGCCTAGTGTGGGTTAGCTCTCGTATGTAGTTTGTGAATTATTGCATAAGAATAGGAATTTACCTTGTGTGCACCTAAAGGTTAGCAGTTGCAGATTCCCTTGTCATTTAAAAAAAAAAACATTTCATTTAGGAAGTTCTTATGTTGAGAAAGAGAATCTCACTTTAAGAAATTGTAGTTACTCTATCAGCAACCCCTTAAAGGTCGGATAACTGTGAGAACTGAAAAAAGGTCAAAGACTTTGTTTTTATAGTTCTTGGGTGATGCAAGGTATTGTTTCATGAAGTAATACAAAGTTCAAATGCCAGATATGAAGACATCTCAAGCTTCTGTTCCAGCGGATAGAAAGAGCTGCTTTTTTCTCTGGGGTTGGGGGAGGGTTACACAGCCTTACAGGCATAAATTCGGTCAATCAATTAACTCTCAAACCCCAAGTCCAAACTAGTAAGAGTTGATGTTATGATTTTCTTCTTCTTTCAATCGATCAATTAACTATCAAATCCCAACTCCAAACTAACTAGGGCAGATGTATGATCTTCTTTTTTCAATGTCCGAGAGATCCATGTGGAGCCAGATTTTTGGGCCTACTGCAGTCTTTTTTACCAGGGATGATGCACCACCCTCCCCCTATCCCCACCTCTGCCTTTCCCCACTTAAATACTGAACTTTCTTCGCTTGGAGCTCAAACTTGTACCTTGGACACAAGTCCCTCAACCTTTCCAGTTGAGCTAACCCCATGGCAAATTTAATAAGACTAATTTTCCTTTTACAGTTACTAAATCAATCCTTTTGCTCTACAAAAAAGTAAACCAGCAATGACCAAATCCAAAATTTCTCCTACATGGCTCTTAAATCCTATGTTTTCTCAGACTCTTCAAGATTTCAACGGGTTCCTGTACTATTCCCCCAAAATAGTGTATTTTTAGAGAATCCCAGACAGGTGCGGCATCGAAGATTCCCTCCAACTTAGCTTAAATCAAGCAGTGGTGGAACAAATAATCGAACAATTCACTAACGCACATCAAAATCAACAAACAAATAAATCAAAACACATCAACAGAACAAAACACCCAATTCACCTCATCAACAAAGCATACAATTTTATCAACGAAAAAGGGAATTAGGTTAACTTACCCTCTTGATCCGTACATAACTCTGAGAAATTCACTGCAAAATCTGGAAATCTTCAATGCCCTGAAGCTTCGCTGAGAAACCCTAGAAGAGAAATGAAGAAGACAAAAGCCAAACTACGGGTCCTAAAAAGGAAAAAAATTATTAACCGGAATAACTTGGCCCATGAAATTATGACCCGTTAATCTGCTTAAGATTGGGCTGATTATTGATTCGTTTATTCATGAGAAACATTGGTTTTAGAGAAAATTAAGTTTGTTCTCCTTTAAAGCAAATTATTTATATTCATATATCATTTTACATTTTGTATCTCTATACTATTAAAATTTTACTTTCTAATATTAAAATTCGCGCATTGATGTCATGTTGACATTGCACCTGCTTGTATGATATACCAACAGAGTATAAATATACCAACAGAGTATCACAGATGATTAAGCTCAATCTTATATGATATCGATATGGTATAAATATACTGGCAGAGTACATAACAAATACATTTTGGTATAAATATACCGGCAGAGTACATAACAAATATATTTTTTACTAATTTAGAGTTAAATAATTTTTTATTTGTCACTTATTTATTTCTTAAAAAAAATATCCTATATACCAATTGGGTATCCATATATTGCTAGAGTATCATAAAAGACTGAGCTCATTTTATATAATATCGGTATGGTATATATATGCCGCCAAAGTATATTTTATAGTATTTATGCTGACGTCAACATGCGAAATAAAAAGGGGTAAGGGGTAGAAAGGTAAATAGTTTAGGTAATGGATCCATTAAGGGTAAATAGTTTAGATGAGGTCTATTAAGGGTAAATAATTTCATATTAGGTCAATTTTGTATACCTTTTCCTTGATTTTAGTCCATTAAAATTTAAAGGAAAAAGTATACAAAATAGACCTAATTTGAAAGTATTTATGCTTAATAGACTCAATCTAAACTATTTATCTTTAATAGACCCATTACCCAAACTATTTATTTTTTTACCCACTTACTCTTTTTATTTCGCATGCTGACGTCATCATAAATACTATAGAATATAATCTAGCGTTATATATATATATATATATATATATACCATAGTGGTATCATATAGAATGAGCTCAATCCTTTGTGATACTCTGGTAGTATATTGACACCCAATTGGTATATATGATTTTCTTAAGAAACAAATAAAAAATTATTAAACTTTAAATTAGTAGAAAGTATATTTGTTATATACTCTGTCGATATAGTTATACCATATCGGTATCATATAGGATTGAGTCTAATCATCTGTAATACCATGTTGGTATATGTATACCCTATAGGTATATCATGTGCTGACTTCAGCATGTCATCAGCGCGCGAATTTTAATATTAGGGGGGCAAAAATTTAATAGTATATTCGATGAAAATACTATATTTAATGAAACTCCTAACTTAATCAAACTGTTGATAGGAAAGAACCTTGAGGGTACAAAATGTAATGGGACATATGAATGTAATTTGATTTAAAGGAGTATATGAATATAAATAATTTGATTTAAAAGGGTACAAACTTAGTTTTTCCAAATTTAAATTCATATATGTGACCCAGATTGATCGATGAGAATTTTTATTTAAATAATTTTTAAATTTTTTTAATTTAATATGTTATATATTATGTTAATAAAGAATAATATATTAGGTATTAAAAAATTGTGAAAATACAGATATGTTGACCAAAATTAAACCTTGTTTCGTTTAACTCAAACTTTCGACCTCAAATCCACAAAGAGTCTCCAATTTGAAAACGACAATCCTCCTAGACTAATTTTCACATTCTGAAGCTAATGAAACTGATAAAATTTCACTCCTAGAATCGTAACCTCAAATGGCATCAAACTTACTTTTTGAACAACTCGAGACTTAAAACTCAAAAACTCTTACAAGTTTCAACTTTTCGTCGGAATGCTAAAATCAGTCATACAAATGGGCCAAATAAGACTAGAGATAACTAATGAGAGGGGTAAAGTGCTAATTTCTCAAGAATTCTAGAAAATGACCGTTGAGGGCATTACAGTTTTGTAGAATTTAGATGTTTGGATCTAAATACTAAGATGTATATTAAGATTTAAATATTTAAATTTGAATGCACACATGAATAATAAAATATTTTATCAAAATCTGAATATTGAAAAATAAGTACTATTTATTTTCTGTATAAAATGTACTTTTATTTAAAAAACAACAAAAATAAAGTTTAATACATACCAAATTATAAATTAGGAGAATATTATATATATATATATATATAGTAGTAATGATGACTAACGATAATGATTATGGATGTCACTATCGATTAATGATGAAGTTGTTGATAGTAATTAAATATAACAATCAGGGACAAATTTGTATGTAAATTTTGGGGCACGGGAACCGTAGTCATCCGACTAATTTTGATATATTACTTGTATTATTCTTAAAGAATATATTAAATACTAGCCAAAGGAATTCATTCTCAAAATGGCAAGTTGGTTCATTGGCTCAAGAACTCTTTATTAGCGTGAAGGTTGGGG
This sequence comes from Solanum clarkiae, assembly GCA_011800125.2. Classification (NCBI taxonomy): domain Eukaryota; kingdom Viridiplantae; phylum Streptophyta; class Magnoliopsida; order Solanales; family Solanaceae; genus Solanum; species Solanum clarkiae. The sequence goes on along the minus strand of JAABOM020000075.1, from coordinate 4,724,237 downwards.
GTTCATTCCTAGCCAACAACACCATTTTTTTTTTCTTTTTTAAAAATAAAATATTGGTGCACCCATGTTCTTGAATTTCTAAATTCGTCTCTCATAACGATGAAGGTTTATAGTGGAGACTAAAGATGGTAATTATAGATACTAATGGGAAGATTATTGGCTAATGATTGTGTCATGAATAGTAGTTAAAGATGATAACAATAATTTTGATGAATAATAGAAATAACTAATGACGATGATTGATGATGATGACGATAATAATTTGACAATACATAGTTAAAAATTGATATACACACACCTTTTTTTATCAAGTAGATAATCACAATTATCATTATTATTGTTATTATTAATGACCTAAAAAAAATAGAAAGCATCTTGACAACATGTGTACACATAACACACTATATTATGGAAGTAGTACACAAAATAAAACTAATGTGAAATTATTTACCCTTAATAGATTCAATTAAAATTATTTATCTTTAATTGATCCATGATCTAAACTATTTATCTTTTTATCCTACTCCTCCTTTTTATTTCGCCTTGACGTCAGCATATGTCAACACGAATAATATGAAATAATCAATTGTGATACTCCGATGGTATATATATATCATACCAGTATCATATAGAATGAGACTAATCCTCTGTGATACTCTAGCAGTATATTGATACCCAATTGGTATCATATAAGATTATATTTTTTTTAAGAAATAAAATAAGAAACAAATAAAAAAATTATTAAACTCTAAATTAGTAGAAAATATATTTATTGTGATACTCCGTCGGTAAATTTATACCATATCGGTATCATATAGAAATAAAAAATTATTAAAATTATAAAATTATTTATTAAACTATAAATTAGTAGACAATATATTCTTATGATACTCCGTCGGTATATTGATACCCTGTCGGTATCATATAATTTTGAGATCTTTTTTCAATAAATAAAATAATCAAGAGAAAATTATTAAAGTTATAAACTTATTTATTAAATTCTAAATTAGTAGAAAATATACTTTTGTGATATTCTATCGGTATATTAATACCATATCAGTATCATATACGACTGAGCTTAATCCCTTGTGATATATTGATATATGTAATACCCTATTGGTATATCACATAAGGTGGATGTTGACGTCAGCATGACATTAGCGCACAAATTTTAATATAAGGAGCATAAAATGTAGAGAGATATATGAATATAAATAATCTGTTTCAAAGGAGCATAAACTTAGTTTTCCATATATTAATAAAGTGCAAATAAAAGTTAAAACTAATATCAACATCAATAATTTATTAGTCGCAGTTTATGAAATATACCAAGTATTAAATGAAATCAAATTAAATATTCATAAAATTGGCTTGAAATAAAGAGAAAATAACAATAAAGAGTAGACACATGACTATTTAAATTTTATTAAAGAACATACTAATGACAAAAAGTGAAAAAATTTCACTTATTTTATTGAAAAAATTGTTCGACGTAGTTGTTGTAAATGGTTTCATTAATGAGATAATTATGACAAAACGAGAAAGCTTCGAGTTGAATTGAAAAGATTGAAATTTGAAGGAACATCAAAAAGAAAAAAAAAATTGTTTAGTGTTCAATTTGCTATTTTTATTTTTTAAAAAATAGGAGTTATTTATTTTTGTTATATAAAACATAGTTACATTTATTTACCTTTTTTTCAATTATAAATAAACTAACAAAATTTAAGATTAGAAAAATAAATCATATAAAGAGATCAAAAGAGAAAAAAAGTCAAACCAGAAAAAAGAATATTTCATCTAATAAAATGACCAAAATAACCCTATACGCACTATCCAAGTATCATATTTCATCTTTATCAAATATCTCTTGAATTTCACGACCAACTCCCCTTTTTTATACGATAAGATTAAAATTAAATTTTCACCTCAAAATTATAAGTCAATGCACCTCAAATTATGAAAACAATCATAACTTATTAAATTTCCCAACGTATCCACGCTATGTAATCCAAGGGTCGATATTCATTCTCAAACAACTAAAGAAAAAAAATATAAAATTAAAAAAATATTAATAGCCCTACACGCACTATCCAAGTATCACATTCCATCTTTATCGAATATCTCTTAAATTTCACGACCAATTCTCCTTTTTATACAATAAGGTTAAAATCGTCTTTTCACCTCAAAATCATAAGTCAGTGCACCTCAAATTACGAAAATAAGCGTAACTTATCAAATTCCCCCGACATATCCACGCTACACAATCCTAAATTAAAATCAGTCTAAATTTTTATCACTTGCTAAAATTTTTATCCCTAATCCAAAGTCTCTTCTTAAATTTCACACCCAACATACACAATACATAGTTCATCCAAAGAGAAAAGTTTTTCTCTCTCAACCTTAAAAGGTAACCCTACTGGTTATATGTTGATTTTGAATTGATTTTCATCAATTTTTTTAATTGTTTTTGATGTTTTGCTATTTTATTACAGATTTTTATATGAAATGAGGTGAATTGAAGGTGAAAGTTGATAAGAAGTACGTATATATGTGATTTTTTTTTGTTGTTTTGTTTTTGTTTTAAATCAACTAGAAAGACTGATAACAAGTATGTATATGTGTATTGTTTGATTTTATATTGTAAACTAATCAGAAAGACTAATAACAAATACCTATATCTGTATTGTTTGATTTTATGTTGTAAATCAATCAGAAAGACTGATAACAAGAGTGTGTATCTATGATTTTTCTTTTTTGAAGATTTTTATTATTATATTTTGATTATTTATAGAGTCAAAATCTATGATTAATTCTGTTAATTATTTGGGTAGCCAAAAACATAATGACACGTCGTTAATAAAACTTTTAATTGTTATTAACACATCAGTCATTGAAAGTGAGGGCAAAAAAGACCCAATTTATTAAAGTGGGGGACTTTTTCAGACAAATAGTTAGACGAATAGTATTTTTGTACCAATCATATAGTTAAAGAATATTTTAGACCTATTTCCGTTTTAAATATTATCAATGTATTGTAATGTTGAATTTATTTTGAATTTTAATTTGTTTGTTACTGCATTATTATAGGCTCAGAGTGAAGAAAAGAGCTTCCAAGGATCCAAACAAGCCCAAGAGGCCAGCAAGTCCTTTCTTTGTTTTCATGTACACATCTGAACTTTGATGTTAGTTTTTATGAACTTTTTTTGCTTTGAAAATTTCTGATTTTAATGATTCTTTCAGGGGTGAATTTTCATAAATAGCCTACGATTGAAACTTAATATGATCAAATAGTTATATTTTACATAATTACACATTATAACCTCGGCTATATGACCTGTAGGGAAGGAGAGAAGCGAGCGAGATCGGGAGAGGGAGAGGAGAGACGAATTATATATATGTAGTTAATATACATATATATTTGTATTTCTGGCAAACGAGATCGGAAGAGGGAGGAGAGAGGCGAGCGAGGTTGAGAGAGGGAGGAGAGAGACGAATTGTATATGTATATCTGTCAAAATAATTATATATATACAAGTGGTATACAATTGTAATTATATATCTATAAGAAATTGTAGAGAGCGAGAGAGGCGAGAGGTGTGAGAGAGAGAGGAAGAGAGGAGAGAGAAAATAGCAACAAAACCCTAACTATATCTATAAATTGTAATTTTTTTCAAACTATAATTGTATAATGCAAATGCATATCATATATTTGCCTAATTATATATATATATTTTGTGACTTGATGTATAAAGGGAGGACTACAGGAAACAATACAAGGAAGAGCATCTTGAAAATAAATCTATGATAACTGTGAGTAATTTTTTTTGTTAACTATATTTGGTTCATTTTAACACCTTTAAGTCAATTTTGACTCACCCATTCTAAAAGAATCTTCAATTGAGCAAGTCATGACCCAATTTGTTTGAGCCCAAAGTAAATTTGGGCGGGTCATAACCCAATTCAATTTCTCTTTTAACCCAATTCGCTCATTTGACACCTCTAATTTGCAAGTCAAAGTCCGAGGTTGATGAGGAAAATGAAAATATCGAGGTTTGGATAATGAATAATACTATTTCGAATTTAAAAGAATTTTTAGGTTATGTATTAATTATGAAATTTTATTTTCTTGATTTTCACAGGAGGAAGAGGAAGATGATGATCAAATGCTTTTGGAGGAGTAAATTAATGGAAGCTATGTCCCCATTAATATTTGCTCTTTTATTAGTTTATTTTGAATTTTTTTGGATATGAAAAATAGATTAATAAAATAGAGCTTTTTTAAAGCTCATGCTTATGTACTTTTTATTGTGTTACTTAATGATAATGTGACTTTTTAGGTAATTTTCTTATTTGTTTTTTGCTATGATTGTGTAGCTTGTTGGTATGATTATTCTTGATAAAATTATTTAATATTTTAAAATATCTTTTATTACTGAGTGGCGTGATATTTAATGATTGTTATTGGATTCACTTTTTCAATATGTGTGAAAAACATAGCTTATTCAAGTATCTTTATGTATGTTACGTCAAAAAATGACCAACTTTTAAATAAAAATTGAAAATTGTTCGAAAATCGAAAATTAGTCTAAACTCAATTAATTTGAGAAAAATTAATTCTCGAGATTCGAAAAAAAAGACAGAGTCGCCACCTAATTTTACGGATAATTAGAAAACCATTAAAATATTTTAAAAGACTAACAGAAAATCTTTTAA
>JAABOM020000075.1:4697673-4717688 GCA_011800125.2 Solanum clarkiae | reverse complement strand
TTTATGAAAATCAATTAATCAAAATTTGAAAGAGATTAACTAAATAATTAAGTTAAAATGCAAAAATTTCACCTTTTAATTATTTAATCTTTCCATTTTTATCCTTGTCATTATTATTATTATTATTATTGGCAAAGAAAATATACGTATATATATGTGTATGCGCATGTGTATATGTATCCATATTTTTTAAAAAAATGACATAAACAAATTTTGACTTTTTGGGGAGTTTTAATTAGATGGAAACCTGTTAGAAATGTTAGAGTTAGACAAACAATCACAAATAAATAAATTATACAATAAGTCCAAATAAATAGTATTGGGGCTTGACAAGCCCAAATCTTCAAACACCTGTCCTATTTCTATGAGTTCTGGGCTTGTCAGGCCCATTAGGATTTCGCCACTGCTGCTCCTGGGATTATTGTCTTCAAGTTGTTCCTAGGCTGACTCGAAAGATAGAATTTCTTGGGCCTTTGTGGCCCAAGGAATGCTGGATTGGGGAAAGTCCCTGATGGACCCGGATTGATGTGTTCATGCAAAAGAAATATGTGGATTAGTTACCCAAATCAAGATAGGTCAAGCAAAACTTAAGTAAGAATAGGAGTTAATACAAACTTAATCAGCGAGAAGATGCTGTCCATGAATACAAAACATGATGAATTAACCTCTTTATTCATAAATCAAAGAAATGCTTACTATGAAGTCACATGATAGCAACAAACAAATCAACGTGAACTGGAATCTAAACAATCGAACCAAGATGATGAATGAATGAAGAGCATATTTATTCAATACATATATGACCACGAGCATAACAAGAAATTCACAAATGAAGAGAGGAATGATACTGCCAGAAACCGAAATAATTTGATTTGAAAAAAAACAGAAACAGAAAATCTTTGGTTGGGAACAAGAATTCGCAATGGTTAAACTTTCAGATTAGAAACAAAATAACAAGAAAGAACAACTTACCAAACCCCCAGTAGCAATTTAAACTGTTAAGACCTCAAACGAACATATAGTTTAATAGATTGTGTCTAACTTAAACAATTCAAAACAGCCTCGTATTCGCCGGGCTAAATGACATTCTATTATGAAATATCAGTTCGTACTGCAATAGAAATGGGTGCAATTTTCCCAAGTTATTGTCTTAAGACTAGTGAAACGAACTACTGAGAATCGAACTTGAAAATCGAACAGCCATGACGGATACAAGGACAGATAACAGTTAAAAAATGAAATTATGTAACAGATTGCATTGCCAGAAATTTAAGATCAGACAAAATTGCAGGAAACAGACTGACTAGCTATGGGCTAAAACTGATCCTAAGTCATATGCGCCAGAACTCAGCAGATGTCAAAAAAAACTTGTGAACATAGTCGAATTTTGGCGTTAGCAGTTTACTCAAATAAGGCAGTGAAGATTCCTTGACCAAATGATATGGTAAAAGATATTCACTACATCGGCAGCCACGTAAATATGACAGTTTATCACTTATGACTCGAAACCTGAGAAACATAAGGTAGTGGCGAGGTGCAAAATAGCAAAACAGACAGCAAAACAATCTTAATCTTGACATAAGATAGCAAAACAGCTGTTCAAGACCTCTACTGAATATTGTTATTAACTTAAGAGATACTAACAGAGGGTTAACACATTGAGCAAGCCATATACATGGAACGATATGGACGTAAGAGTTACAACTATTATATCAAACCATCATTTAAATAAATCCGCAGAAAAGACTGCTACCAGTGAGGCAAAAGTTTAAGGTTAACCAGAAATTTAGGCTTGTCGTACCAAACAACATTCTTGTGACAACAAACAATGCAGCCAACCCACAGAATCAGGAACATCCCGTCATGACACCAATTTTATTTAGTTTAAACTCGAAATATGTACTCGATCCAGAACAACACTTCGGTTATCGACCAGATAATCATCACTTATAACAAAATCATAGCTACTTCGAGCTAAACGAAGAATAGAATCTGAACCATAATGATAAAAACCAAGAAAAAAAAAATTTCGACTCACATAATAGAGCATCTTCAGAGTAACGCTTCATTTATAACATGTCTTTAGGGAGTGATATACCAGACTTGTCGATTTAGGCATCAAACCAGAAATAGTTAATGATGACCAGAAACATCACAACATATACTTCATTTAAAAAAATAAAAATAACTCGGACGAGATTGAGATATTACCTTTATCGGGGCAGCGAACTGGAGATGACGACGAGCTTTGACGAAACTTGGATACCAATCGATTTCTAGAAATTCTTTCTGAAATTATTGAATGTTGAAAAAAGTTTAGGATTTTTCTTTTCTGTTTTCGTTCCCTGGTTGTTTTTCGATCCCCTCCTGTCGACCGCCTTCCTATTTTTTCGTTTAGGTTTTGGTTTTATTTTGGAGAGGAAGAAAAAAGGGAATGGAGTCTGCGGAAGGGGCAAACGTTTGGGGAAAGGTTTTTGTGGGGAAGGGACGAACATTTGGGGAAAGGTTTTTGTGGGGAAGGGATGAACGTTTGGGGAGAGAAAAAAAAACGACTTGGGGAAGGGGAAAGGGTGCATGCGGGCGTATGGGGAACGGGAGAAAGTTTTGGAGATGGGGTTGCGGAAGAAAGGTTGAGGGCGGCGGGGGATTTAGGGTTTGGGTCTAGGGAAAGTTTTCAGGGGAAAATGAAGAAGAAGGGTCGGGGGAGGGGTATTAAATTAGGGGCGCGTGTAGTCACGCGCCCGGATTAAGATTAATAATTTTTTTTTTAAAAAAAATTATTTTAAAACAATGTTAAAAATAAAAATAATGCCCCGTAAATGATTTGACACCACGGAGGATAAAAATTGGGTATCAACAATGTAAATTTTCTTGTCGTAAAGGGAGTGTCGTGCATTTCTAATGTCATGTTATTTGTTTCTTGAAAAATGGAAATTTAAAGTAATAAATCATCTTAGATGTGTTTTATTCTTATCTGTATTGATTGATATACTAATAATAATATTTTTGTATTGATTAACGTAGGATATATAAAAATAATATTTTAATTATCAATTGCAAGCAAATCACTCTTTTTTTTTAAATAATTTGGTGTTGTTGAAAATTTCAGATCCAACTCATTTGGTTGGTCATTAAATTCCCATGGAGTTTGAATTTGAAAATTGAGTTTTTAAAGTTTTATTTGAAATTATTTTATTTGAAAATTTTGATTTGAGGGTTAAAGTTCATGTAATAACCTCATCGATTATTTTTTAAAATATTTAAAAAATTATCATTTTACTCCTTTCCTTTAGTTGTCTTGAGTAGTATTGGATTAGTTCATATAACTATCTTTGAAAATTTATTGAAAGATTTAGAAATGAGTGAGTTTTTGAGTTTTAAAAAGTTTAAGTTGCTCAAAAGTAATTTTTGATACCAATCAGAGCTACGGATATTGGAATAGAATTCTATTAGTTCCATTAGTTCTAAAACATAAAAATTGGTCTAAGAGTGTCCTTGTTTTCGAATTCATTCTGAGATGTCTCGTGAGATTGAGGTCCTAAGTTAGAAAGTTTGATTTAATATGAAGTAAGTTTGACTTGATCAATATTTCGAGTTTGGAGGTTCAGATTGAATTCCTGATGATTTTGTTGGCTTTAAGAGGTGATTTTAGGCCTAGAAGCAACTTTTCATATTATTCGGAAGTCTCGAGGGCATCTTAATCTTTTTGTGTCCCTGACTAGTTTCATTGTGACAAATCAAATTTCAGATTGAGAATGCCTCAGATCGAATTTTCAGTGGTTCCCTTAAGTTTGAAACGTTAAATTTAATGGGATAGCATATATGATTTGTGTGTTTGGAGTTTTCAATGAATGCCGAGAGTCCATTCCATGAATTTGAGCCTTGCGTGTTTCTGGTTTCTAGTGCTGAGTCCAGTATAATACTTTGTTTGAATAATTATTATGCATTGTTTCATAATATATTATATTGTGTTTTAATGTAATATATCATATTGTACTGTATTGTTTTAATGAATATAATATTTGGATAAATATATTATTTTTTATTGTTACATAATATGATACATCCATAATTTAAATTATGGGATATATACCATGAAAATTATTAAATAATAAGTAAAGTAAAAAATCTATCAAAACAAACATTATATAAAAAAATAGGTAACAGAGATTTCCGGCGAGTAAAAAAAGAACTCCGTCGAGAAAATGGCAGCTCCCGGAAAATGCTTCCTTGTCACCGGCCCTGCTGTATGCTCTCTCTTTCTCCCTTTCGATCTCCCCTTTTCCCCCTCACTTTCAATGCACTAGTTGTGAGACCAATCTTTCTTACCGTAGAAAAAAATTTGACATTGATTTGGTCATTTTTTTTCTTTGTTTTTTTTCAGGGTATTGGTAAGACAACTTTGATAATCAGAGTACTCGAAAATCTCAGAAGTTCAAATCCCAATTTGAAAGTTCAAGGATTCTACACTCGTATGTATAATTTCTCTGTATCCCTTCTTCTTTATTCCGGTCTATTTGAGGTATGGTGGAGTCAGGTACCATCGAGGGGGTAATCGGAAAGTTATGCTGTTTATATATGGTTAAAATTACTTTTTTGTTGAACCCTTTTGGCCTTTTTGTATGTTTACTTCATATTTTGCACTAGTGAAAATTGTAACTTCGACACTGATTTGGGGTGGCTGAGCCCTTTGATTACAAGTTCTGTAGTAGCTTTGGTGGATGAGTATATATGCAAATTATTAGTTTAGAAAGAATTCCAGAACCCATAAGCTGCAAATGCTTGTTTGGGTTGTGGGAAATTCTAATATTTTAATCTGATTTTGATGAAGGTGAGATTAGAGAAGGATCTGAGAGGATAGGATTTAAGGTTGTGACACTTGATGGACGTGAAGGGCTTCTTGCTTCTAACAAAATCTCGAGGTGAAGCTTTCTTCTTTTGCTCTATTTGTTTTGGTATTTTACTTTTGAGTGGATTGGTAAATAACCATTTGAGCTCAAAATGCTTGCTGTTGAGCCAAGTCAGGTATTTATGTGAAGAGGGGTGGAGGGATGACCTTATTATCTTTAAGTTACATAGCTGAAACAGGAAATTTGTCGGTTGAAAAAAATAAATAAAGATATAGAAGTGTTTGTGGAGACAATTGGAGAAGGTTACTGTTGCTGTTCTTGACGTGAGATGAACTGCTGTAATGAGAGGTAAATGATGAAATAGCCGGGCTATTAGCTAAGTAAGGAGTGAAGACTGGAACTTGTTGGTAACAAACAGGTTGTTGAGCCTCCTCTAAACTCATGACTTCAATAAGACTTAGGCTAGAGATTGGACATAAAAAGCATGATTAAATGTGTTCGCACAGTCAAAGCAATATGGTTAAAATGGAAAGAGATTGGTACTGTTTTCTGAGGTTGAAGTATGAACGGCCAATAGCATCATCACTAGAAGGTGAACATGTTCTTGTATAACAAATCAATGGTGAAAAAAGGTTCTAAGAAGCATTAGGAGAATATTGTTAATGATTCCTGCCACACTAACCTTGTTATTCTTTCCTTGACCCTTCTGCAGTTTGAATCTTGGATAATGGATTGTTCGAAGAAAAGTTGTGAGGGGATATAGAAAGTCCATTTTCTGTAAGAGTATATTCTAATAAGCCACTTCAGGAGAGAAGTAATCAAAGTAGTAGTACTGATATGTGTTCAGTCAGTTAGCAGTAGAGGCTGCCAGATTAGGAATGATGGTTGTGACCAGTGGCATTAAGCCTGGAAACAGAAGTGTGATGAGAGAGGTGTGATCATTTCATGGTTTAGAGTCAACATCTTCGGTGACTGTTTTTTCAATCCTTCGAAGGTTTCACAGGGCAGTTAAGAACAAGGATCGGGAGACTAGTGTTAATCCAGTCAAGTGTGAAATGCCATACCGAGTCCAGAAATACTTATCATGAGTGGATGATGGGCATGGAATGGAAGCATCCACCAAGAAGATGTAATATTGACTTTCTAGTATAGTGAACAAAATAGGTAATAAATTTTTAGTATAATGAGAAAAGCTTTTCAGTGAGATATGTGGGTAGGTAAATTCAATTGGTACAAGCCTTTGATGTTGGAAAGTTGTGTAGGAGACAAGGGAAGATTGTGGGGATTGAACTTAATAGAGGAAGAAAAAGAAACCTTGGTTTTGATATCACGTTGAGACTTTGAAATGTGATGTGTCCGTAGCACTTTCTTCTGATGAACTAATAATTTAGTGATGTGGAGAAGACCATATGAAAACACTAAAAAGTATAGAAAAAAATGGAGAACCTATAGAAGAGTATGGAGTCTTAAGGCACCTACTAGCATGAATTTCATCGGTGTCCAAAAGTTAATTAAAAAATAAAAGGCATACACCAATTTGTACAAAATCATAATTCACCCCTCCCTAAGCTCTCATATTCCCGCATTCAAGGGTGTAGCCAGGGGCGGAGCTACCTCATAGTTAGGGGGTTCGTCTGAACCCCTTCGGCCAAAAATTATACCATTTATATATGATTAAAATAATTCTTTATGTATATATAGTAGATGTTGAACTCCCTTCGACTAGTTCGTATATCTGCTTCTTTAGATTTTGAACCCTCTTAGTAAAAAATCCTAGCTTCGCCACTCGGTGTAGCTAGTAGTTAATGAAGTGAGGCCAAAGATCTCATATTCCATCTGCTTAAGTCTTGATGGATAAGTTACTTGGTACTTGTGCTGGTGGAGGTAGCAGGTATCCGGTGGAATAATCGAGTTCCTCGCAAGTTGGTCGGAGCAACACCACTATAAGAAAAAACAAATAAAATCTCATTCCCATTGTCTCTTATGCACGTAAGTATTAGGGTGCTAGTTTCCAAGCTCTACATCTGCTTCTTCTCTTTTTGAATGTTCAAAGAATTTATTTGTTCTTCCCTTCATGATGCTCTTCTGTAGCACCTGTCCATAAGGTAAAGTGTTGTCAATCCTCCACCCTCCATCAATAATGCCTGGTCCTTATTTTCAATTTTCCACTTGTTTCTTGCCTGGTAATGCTCTGTTAAAGTCCTTAAATTGTTTATTTTATTTCATACCAAACACAATCTTGATCAAGACTTCCTTAACCACTTTGGTCAAATACCTTTTCTTACCCCTCTAGTCTCGTCCATTCTTTCAATCACAATATTCTACACTGTAGAGACCCTGTTTGATGCTTCTAGTGTTAGCCATAGATAAGTTGTTGGAAGTGCTCTTATCCTGTGGTCGAACACATGTGCTAACTGCTTAATGTTGTCCACTTCTCTCATTCGTAAAATCTCACAAATCTTTAGGTGATTTTTCAGTCTCAAAACTACTTGGAACCACATTTAGGACCTGTCTCAGGTAAGATACATAGAATGCCTCAGCATTACAAAATTTACAAAATATCAGGGTATTATCTGAGCACAAGAGATGGATGCCCACTTATCATTACTCCTAACACTTGCCATGTAGAATTTCAAAGACCCTACTGCCACCACTCTGTCTATCATCAAAATCAACAACAAAAGAGATACTGAGTCCCTGTTTCGACCTTCTGCAGCTGTCAAAAAACCACATGAGCTGCTCAACAGTACTGAGAACCTCACCTTACAAGAACAACAACAACAACATACCCAGTGGAATCCCACAAGTAAGGTCTGGGGAGGGTAAAATGTACGTCGACCTTACCACTATCTCATAGAGATAGAGAGGTTGTTTCCGGAAAATCCTTGTCTCAAAAATCGAGAACCTCACCTTAAATATAGTGTCACGCCCGAGAGGGTGCCCTAAACGTAGCCGGCACTCAGAGACTATTGCTAGTCCCCAAGCGAACCACTTGGCCTCATCACATTAATTCAATCAATAAACTCAAGACAATCAGCAGAAGACGAAGGAAAGTAATGGGCACATCTCATCTAATCTCAAAATAATATTATAAATGGAAAGACTAGTAGAAAGGAACTAGCTCAACAAGTCTTACATTAACATTCGACTCTAGTCTATGAAGCCTCTATCACTATCAAACAGTGCCAGTGACAGACCCATGGCTTCCTCAAATCCAAATAAAGTAAAGCTAAACAAATTTTAACTCTAAGGTAAGATGAAAATAACATAATGAATCCTCCGAACTAGGGGAGGCTCATCAATCAGCTGAACGTCCAAGATCTTCAATGATGCGCCTGTTGATGATCTCCATTCTTGTATCTACATCATAAAACGATGCAGCGCCGAGTGGCGTCAGTACGTGGAATATACGGTATGTAAAATAGCTGAATGAAACAAAAAACAGGTAGAATAATATGGAAATAACAATCAACTCAGAATAATAACAATCAACATGTCAAGTATCTATCTAAAGCAAGGATAAAGAGTAGACAAATGACCCATCTAACCCATCAAACCTCATCAATCAAATCAGACTCATCTCATCTCATATTATCTCATCTCATCTCGACTCGAGGTACTCAATCTGGGAACTTTTTAGAAGTTTCTCTTATCCGAAAACAATCATTTATGAGTCAATGATTGTACTACAATCTCGCTGATGTTGCCACAGCCGTTCCGTACTTGCCAAGTAGGGAACGAATCGAAACCATAATGGACAAGTCCAAGAGGGAGACGACAATCTACAAGTCCTCTATTGATTTGAGAGACTCTCTCAAGAGGGAACCTCAACATGATGTGATGTGATGATTCTAATCCTCTCCTACGCTTGGCTACGTAGTTTGACGAGTGCGAGTTGGACTAAGTCTTACTCTTTCGATGCTCGATACTCCTCCCATTACTCAATGCTCATAAAACAATCCATCTAGTCAAACTATCTCAATCAACCTCGTGGAGGCACTATCTTTCAATCAGTCTCATAGAGACTCTCATCATCTCATCAATCACCATCTCAATCAATAGCTCAAAAGCTTAGAACAATCATTAGGGAACAATCGAATAGACAAATCATTAGAGTTTATTTATGGAGACTCATAAGACTATCAAGTATTATCAACCTATCATCCCTCTCACATCACAATCACAATCGACATTCTCAATCAAGACTCTAGACTCAATCCCTATCTTCTTTCATGCATGCTTTCAAAATTGTCATGTAGGGTTATGCAATATCTCATGAAAAGTAATTAATTCAACAAAACAAGTTTATGATGATCATCACACATATGAAAATTCATGTAAGTAATATAATTTTCAAGAAACCATTCAAGAATCATGTATGAGGACTCATGGAATCTCAACTCATCTATGACCATCTATGGGGCACATGGGAGAACAATCTCATGCTTTTAGTTTAGCCTTACATACCTGGGATGAAGCTTTAATGATCAATCTTCAAGAATCCTCCTTGAATTTCCCCCAATCAAGCTTCTCTCGTCTCTTCTCTCAAGCTCTAATCTTTCAAGTGTTAGAAAAGGACTTAGAATGGGGTTTAAGACCCTATTTATGCCTCAAAACGACCTTAATTTTATCGTATTTTGAGTTTATGAGGGGTTGGGAATTAACCGAAATGCCCCTTAAATTAAAAAAAAAAAGTTTCAACTTCAGAATGCCCAGTCCATGACATGGACTGGGCGCGCACTAGTGTAATTTTGATTGAGAACTTAAAAAGTGTTGAAAAACTATTTTCTATGAAAATACACATAAATCGCATTCATCAAATGCGTTTTATGTATAATTTTTTGTAAATCGTTTTCCGATCAATTTTTTCCAATTTCCGTCGAAAAAATTCAAAAAAATATAAGTGTAGGTCCACGTCCCAGGCGCGTCGCGCCTCGGGCGCACACCAACACTAGATTTCTTCTCGGATTGAAAAATAATTTTTCGATCCGATGGCTCTAAAATCCGACGAGACCATTTTCCCACTGATCACAAATCCAGTCTCGGATTGCCAAACGGAGCATGGGAAGACGCATTATGCGCACGTCTCTATTCTAGGGGTATTTCGGTAATTTTACCGGGTGTTACATATACAAAACTTATACACTGTTCTCCAAAGCCATCTTCAACATCAAGAAGTCCCAGAAATTCTAGTTCACATGATCATTGTCCTTGTGAAGATGTTATTTGCTTAGGAAATGTGGTTCCCCTATTTCTTTTGGTGCTTGTTTTAGAAAGTTTTCCCCCATCAAGTTATCTGGAAAGTCATTTCTCTGGGAAAATTGTATTGGTATCCTCATTAATTTTGTCTCCACATATTTCTTATTGTTTCTGCTGGTGAAAGAGATCCAGCTTTTGATATTATTTTTGAGAATATTTCTCTTTGATATCAACAATTTGCATATAGTGCAAGAAGAAGAAATTCTTGCCCGTTATTGCGTTATTCCATGAGAATTTTATGAATGGAGAGTACTAATGTGAAGGAGATTTAGTGTTCAGGCTATTTCCTCTATTGTTGTATCTGTTGTTTTCAATTGTGGGAGAAATAAGAAGACAGAATAATTAGTTGTTTATTTACCAGTAAAATTTCTCTGATGAATGATGTCAAATTTGATTCAAGTCAATAGTTCCTGATGACATCCTCCTCAAGATCCTCTTTGGATCATAATATGCAGCACGGGTGATTATGGTTGATTTATTTTCTATGAAGTGATACAAAAATGTCAAAAGCTATAGCCTTATATATACAACTGTTGTTTTTAGTTTATTCAAGCTATATGTTTAAATTATCTGACTATGTCCCCATTGATTATAGCATGGTTTTGGTGTTATGCTTTCATTTTTTCTGAAATATTTTAAACCATGCAGCCCGCAGTCTCTTAGATGGCCCACCGTGGGAAGATACAGGGTAGATGTTGCATCATTTGAGTCGTTGGCAGTGCCAGAGTTGCAGGTTGGTTGAGTTCTTTCTGCACGATTTTAGTGCCTCTTATCCTGACATTGTTGTACTTCACTTTGGGCAATAGCTTTGTTCATGGCTCTTCTTAAATAACTAATCATGATTGCAAATTGTAGAACACTCTATTTGTCTCATCTTTACTTTATTACAAAAAAAAAAAAGAATTTCTGATCTGTAATACGTTGTACATTTCCATTTTGATGGTTCATAATTTGTTAGGTAAGGGAAGATACTGATCTCTTCATCATCGATGAAATTGGGAAGATGGAGCTCTATAGTTCCTCATTTTTTCCAGCTGTACTAAAGGTCCTTGAATCTAATATCCCGCTCTTGGCTACTATCCCCATTACAAAAGCAGGCCGAGATATACCTGGAGGTATTCCCCCATATATATGTAGTTGTTGCAAATGATAGAGCTGAGGTTAGCTTGCTAGTTGATCTTTATTCTTTTGTTCAAAAAGGGAGATACTAGTGTGACATATCTTCATCACTGTAGACAAAAGCCCCTTCATCTGTATGTTTTGCCTTTGTGCAAATCTGGGCCTTAATTTTGTTCTGATTGCACTGGTAATCCTACATGCCAAAGCTAAATCAATCACATTGATAGCCAAGTATCTATGTACTAGGGATTTGTCGAAGAATGGTATATGGGCCATTTAGATTTTATATTCAAGGGTTTAGAGTAATACTCCGTCCATTCCAATTTATGTGGTACCGTTTGACTTTTCACAAAGTCTAATAGAAAAGGAAAACTTTTGAAATATGAAGTCTAAAACATTCTTTGACCATGTGTGGCTATAAATCATCTCATTAATGGTAAATGAGAATTTTAAAGTTAAATTATTTTTAATTATCCAAAAGTGACAATTTTTTTTTTGGGAAGGATTAAAAAGAGAAGTGTGCCTCATAAATTCGGACAGAGGAAGTGTTAAGCTGCTCGGACTAGGTGTAGGTATTCTATATGGGTGTGGATCTAGACGTCAAATCCTTCATGATCTAAGTTTTAAGATTCAGAAACAATCTCTCTAGGAGGTAAGGGTAAGGTCTGCCTACACTCTACTCCTTCCGAACCACACTCCGTGGGACTTTATCGTGTATGTTGTTGTTGGTAGGGATCCAAGTATCAAATATACAGATACGGATGTGGGGACTCACTATATCTAAAAATGGAGCTAAAAAATATACCTAAATTATGAGACATTATGTGGAATACTTATGTGTAGCTTTTAGAGTTCAGTAACTCAATCTTTTATCCTCACGTTGTTGGCAGCCATCTAGAATTCTACGGTAGCCTTTGTCTTGAGATTTTAAAATGCCAAATCATGACTCTAAATTTCCCGTAGTTTATGCCCTTTGTGGTCAGAAGTGCTTAATGTTGATTGACCCCATCTAGTACACCGATACTAGTGTCAGTGTTGTGCGACAGGGTGCAGCACCACAAATGAATTCTTTTACTATTTGTCTTTGTTAAAGCCGGAAGCAAAAGATGATAACTCCAAATCTATGTTTGTTATTTTATGTACCTACATAAGCTATCCTGACCACTCTGCAGAATCAACTTATTACGCCCTCTCTTGGTCATTTTTCACAAGTCTTCTATATTGTTATTTTCTTGTCTTTTATTCTCTGCTTTTGACCTCCGAACTTTCTCTGTTTACGCGGGTGTTGGACTTTTAATTACCAAAGAAAAAAAATAAACCAAAATGATTTTGAATTTTTGCAGTTGCGAGGATGAAAAATCATCCAGGAGCTAGAGTTTTTACACTTGATGCAAATAACAGGGATGCTATGAGAGAACAAATATGTTCCATTGTAGCAGATGTGCTGCAAAAGCCTTAGACGTCGAAGAGCATAATCTTCCAGCTAATGTTGTAAATGCTCTTGCTGTTAAAACAAACTTAAATCTGATAGTAAAATCTTCCAGAAACTTATCCTTCATTGTTTTGTTCTTCAGAGATGCACTATTCAAGAACTCGAGGAATGAATATTCTCCCGATTCCCTTAAAATCTCCCAACTCTTTGAAGGCCACTTTGAACTCCATGGCGTAGAATGCTCAGAACAGCTGCTTAGAGAGGAACTTTGAAGACGGGAGAGAAAAATGGAGCGCGTATTATACAACACGTTGCTGGCTAATTCTAACTAGTCACAATCTAACTCTTTTGAAGGCTTACTGTACTTTCTTCTGTGTTAGCATGGTACAGAAAGATGCCAACTTGATGACTACTTTTTTGTGGATTGGGTGTTTTGTATTGTATGAGGGTCTTGCGGAAATAGTGGTTGCGTGCATTTTAACCTTCCTGGACCCCAGTTGTGGGATTTTACTGGGTATGTTGTTGTTGTTGTGGTGTTTTGTATTGTATTGACCCCCCATCTCCTCCACATGGTAGCGATTCAACTAAAGATTTTGATTCCAGTGGAACAACTATGATTATGGTAGTTGTGGTGAAGTTGGGATGGGTAATGTCTAAGCCCACGGTAAACATTTGATGAGCCCAAATAAGAAATCCAAGAACACCTATATTGATCATGTAATCGTGTGGAGACAACTCTTTAACCTTTGTTAGTGACCAAAAACAAAGAATAGTACGTATTGTATTATTGCAGATTTCAGATTTGAACTCTGAAAATGGAAAATTTTCTATCGAGAGTTTTGCCCCAAGAAATCACCCATGCTATATTGTGCGAAAATCTGAATTTAGTCGAGCTGTAATGCATAGAGCTTGGTGCAATTCTAGAACCGTAATGATTTTTATTAAATCAATTCAAAATATAATGAAGTACTAAACACAAAGAAATTCAACTTTTGATATATACGTATATATAATTTTGATCTGTGAACCCCAAAGGTGGTCCAAATTAACAGACTAATCAAATGATATATTACTATTAATTAAAGTTATAGCTTTCATTATTAAGGTCACTAAAATTCTCATGGCTTAAGGGTTTGCATGAACGTGATACAATCCTTCAACATCATTACAATCCTTCAACATCATTTCTAATAAAGGTTTCCTCACTTTGCTTAATTTTCTAATAAGAATTAAGCCCCACCAAAAAGTTATATATAATCTACATCCTCATGAGTTTGCAACTGATAATAGTAAGTGGCGGAATCAAAACTTTTATTAAGACTAGTACTATATATATATATGGAGTAACTGGAAAAAGTCACGTGTTCAAGCTTTGGAAATAATCTCTGACAGAAATGCAAGGTAAGGTTGTGTACAATACACACTTGTGGTCGGGCACTTCCCTGGACCCTGCGCGCGGGAGCTTTAGAAATGTGGAGAACTCTCAAGAATGTAAGTAGTTGGCATTGAAGTGTATTTATTTACTTTTTCTTCACAAGTGTGAGACTATTTACTTACCTTCTACTTTTGTGTATGTATGGCCTTTTTTTTTTCTACAAATGTGAAGTAAATTCTCAAGAATATATGTGTGTGAGACTATATATTGATTTGCTATAGATCAAAATAAGTTCTTCGTTTCGTGATCATGGTTGTAGGTAGCCAGAGTCGGATCTAGGATTGTTGATGCAGAGTTGTTTCTCCAAAAGTTATTGCAGTTTGCACATTATGGTAAGATTGTTGGATCTTATTGACCTTGATGCAGAAGAGACAATGAGGAAGCCTCTTTCACATATGAGACACGAAGGTAAGTGTTTTGGTTTCTCGAGGCCAATGTTGTAAGTAGTTTAAGGTGTACAATTTAATGAACAGTCTTGATCTCCATTTTGAAGTTTTGAATTGAAGTAGTAGAGTTGTAAGTGTCCATATAGTCCGTTGAAAAGGGGTCGTAGATTAGTTTAGATCGTTCACAGTAGTTCTACCTATAGAAAATCACCTATTTGTTCTTATGTATATACATAGTAAATGTTGAATCCCTTGCTTTCTTCGTGTGTTTACTTCTTCATATTTTAGTGAAAAATCCCTGGCTCCGCTACTAGGGGCTATAATAGTATGTTTCTTTCATTTTCATTTTCTTATCTGCTTACTTATTAGAAGTACTATGATTCATTAGTCTTTTCTGCAGGCCTAGAAGCTCCTCGAAATAGATCGGACAACCCAGCAGAGGCTTCATGTAGCTCCTGCATTGGAGGGGACAATATCCTGGTAATAGTATTCTGGAATTATCGTTATTCTGGTTGTGTTATCTTCTGTTAGTTGATGTGAGGGTCAAATCTTACTATATGAAGCCTTAGCAGTGAAATGAGCAAACTTGATATCTTCTGTACAATTCATGCACTTTGCAAGTTCAGGTTCAAAAAATTCCTCTATTTTGCTAACGTACTCGCGAGTTAACATTTGGAACTTCTTGAGCATTTGATTCTTCTCTTCGATCATCATTTTATCAACTTCGCGGAAAGATTCATGATAGATGCATTTAGGTGCTGTAGAGTTAGAATTTCCATTGTCATTTTGAACTTAAAATGATTCATTCAACATGTCTGTCAAATCATTCTGGTTTCCTTCCTTCTGGTGTTTTCAAGCATTTGATTTCTTCTCTTCGATCATCGTTTTGTCAACTTTGCAGAAAGTTTCACCTTAGATGCATTAGGTGGTTTGGAGTTGCAATTTACACTGTCATTTTGAACTTAAAATGCACACTCGACGTATCTGTCAAGCTTCTATGTATCATTTGGTTTACCTTCCTTCTGGTGTTGCTTCCGTTTTTGCTATTCAACAGAGTTAGTTATTTCTTTGACACGTCGTGAGAGTGAAATCCGTCTCTGAATGATTCTTATTTGCTAGCGTTTTCGCAGTTTAACTCATTTAGTTACTTAAATTCAGTGTACTTATCACATGACAAATGACTGGCCAGAGAAGAACTGCTATGTGAATGAGGCTCCAATGAAGAAACTGATAAGGGAAGAATTAGCTAACAGACCAAACACAGGACAGAATGCACCTAGCGTTGTAGCCCGTCTGATGGGCCTGGATACGTTATCAGTAGACGAGGAGAGGTTGAGAAAGGTTTCCTCGAGGCAAACAGTTTTTGATTCCTTTGACAGACAGAGTAGTGATAGCCTGAAGTTCAACGAACTTAAACCCCGAGAACATCCACAAGAAGAGGAGCTACAAAAGTTTAAGAAAGAGTTTGAAGCATATCAATCAGCAAGGTTCAAGGAATGCTCAAAGTTTGATGAACTGAGCACCAACATGGATCAACGGATGGCACAACGACGCCTGAACTCAATGAGAGAGATGGTTACTGAGAGATCTGTAGAGCTTAAAGGACATGCTGTGACAGAAAATATACACGAAAGAGGTATTCCGAAGATTCAGAAAGATAAAAATGATTTTCTTTCAGCTGCACGAAATAAGACTAATTGTGCATTGAACTTTAAGTCGGATTCTACTCCTGCAAAGATTGTAATTTTGAGGCCTGTTTCCAACAGGATGGGTAAAAATGAAGAATCCTGGGATAACTCTCCTAGAATATCCGAAGACGGGAGTAGTATAGAAGAATTTCTTCAGGAGGTCAAGGAAAGACTAAAATTTGAATTGCAAGAGAAGAGTCTCAGAAAAACAACTGGCAAGCCATCAGATGCAAAGAGAATAGCTCAATGTATTGCAAAACAGGCGCGAGAGAGCGTTACTAGGGACGTTGGGACAACTCTACATCGATCAGAATCAATGCGGTCTTATAGACAACGTGACGAGGCTGGTTCTTCCGAGTTCACTAATAGAGATGCAAGAAGAATTTTGACAGAAAGGTTGAGGAATGTCCTGAGGGATGATGAATCATCTCATGATATCGACAAACATAGTCGTGTAAGCTCCAGATCAGTAAGACAGAATAGAGAAAAGAGCAGAGCTGAACTAATCAGACATTCCTCAAATGAAGTGTGCCACGGGGATGATATGAAAGACGAATCAGACATGCGGAGCAGATATTCCAGACAGGAACTTGGTAATGATGTTATGCTAGACCAGAAACTATTTCATAGGAACCTGGTTAGATCCTTGTCAGCTCCCGTATCACGATCATCATTTGGAAAACTTCTCCTGGAGGATCGAGACGTGTTCACAGGGGCTCATATTAGGAGAAAACACGAGGCTATCGAGGAGGTCACAGTGAACGTCAAGAAATTGCGTAAAGAGAAGTTCAACCTTAAGGAAAAAGTTTCCAGCTTTAAGTATAGTTTTGTACTTAGAGGAAAGCTCTTTGGTAGAAAAATTCAATCTTTGGATGAATCACATGGAAACAAACAAATTCACATGAAAGATCTCCACAGCACACATACAGTTGCATCCCAATTTTACGCGAGAAAAGTAAGAAACTTCACGTGTCTTCTCTTTTCGACTATTGAAACTATTCAGATAATAGTCAAAAACACACCTGAAGTATCACATTTTCGCGAGTTTCCTACCTGAACTATTAGGTGTTCGCTTTTTCTGCCTGAACTATCACTAGCTATTTATTAAAACACATTCACTTTTGCTACTTAAAATATCACCATCTTTCAGGTAGGAAAAGGTAACAACAGATAGTTGAGGTGTATTTTGATAAAATAGTTGGTGATTATTCAGGCTGAAAAAGCGAACACCTAAAAGTTCAGGTAGGAAACTCGCCAAAATGTTATACTTCAGGTGTGTTTTTGACCATTAACTCGAAAAATTTTGATCTTAAATATGCAGTTTAATTTCGTCGATGGTCACTAAAAACTTATTCTTTGTATGATCCTAGGAGAATTCCACTGAGGTTCCACCAAGCCCTGCATCTGTATGTAGCACAAACAATGAAGAATTTTGGAGGCAAACAGATTATTTTAGCCCATCATCATCATCATCAATTTCAGATGTAAATCCACTGGATGATCATGAGATACCTCATGTTTTCAAAGAGATCAGCTCTAATCTGAACGGTACGAGTAAAAACTTATGTTGAATTTTCCATTACATTTGTAGTTTACGCGCTGTTACAATGTGATGTGAGATGGACTTACACAATCGAATCTTGTCATAACGAGAAAACTTCAACTATTCCCTCCATTTCAAGTTGTTTATCTTGTTTTGACTTGACACAGAGTTTAAGAAAGTAAAGACGATTTTTCCTTTACATTCAGTTAGCGTCTTTCTTCCTCTAGAAATAGGGAAACTAGACTTGAGGAACACTAAGGAAACTCGACTTGAACTTTGGTACAGATGATAAAAGAAGTTGTTTCTATATGATGCGATGCTGATTGTTAAAACTTTCGATGACACAGAGCTAAGGAGGCAATTGAATCAGCTAGAAACTTGTGACTCAGAGGAGCCATTCATCGACGAGCAGCCTATTGAAGAGGAGATTGTAATGCAGATAGAGGATCCAGCTGAAGCATTCATTAAAGATCTGCTTGTTGATGAAGATGTTAATGCTCTAGGAAAAGAAGTTGAATATCAGATTCTTGGTGATCTTATTCATGAAATGATCAATGATATGCAACCATAAATCTTTTCTCTTGTATATATATATATGATCAATGATATGCAACCATAGGTTATATCTCATTTTTCGATTCACTTTTCACTTTCAAAGTTTGTATTTAAGCATGAACATTGTTTCAAAACTTTGATTAGCGGAACCTGACTTGGAATAATACATAAATGTGCCTTTTAACTTAGTTTCAGCTGGTATCTACGCTTTCAAACTTTGAATATAAAGTTAAACAAGTAAACGCATACGTCTTATGTGGCATAATACAAGTCAGTTCAGGCAAACGTATATTAAAATCAACATGGAGTACCTAATTTGTTGCCTACATAAGTTAGGGAAAATATATATGAGGATTGGTTGAAAAGAGATATTGTTAACAAAAAAATATATATATAATTTTTTGCAATATGAATTATTTTATACAAATAAGAGTTGGTGGTTTTGTTAGTCCTATGTATAAAGTTTGGATTATGTTTATCCAATATTCCCTCCATCTTTTTTTAGTTATTATGTTGTATTTTTCAAAAGTTAATTTGACTAATTTTTAAAGTTAAATTAGATTAAATTAATTTAAAATTAAAATTAAAATTAAAATATTCAAAAACTATACGAAAAAATATTATTGAATTCAACTTTTTTCATATCAATATGATGAAAAATACATTTTAAAATATTAATCAAAGTTTATATAGTTTAACCCTAATAACAACTATGACAATTTAAAATGGGACAGAGAGAAAATTTGATTATTAATATTAGCTAATATATTTGATCAAAATTTTGATATTATCTATCACAAATGAATGTGGAATAATAATCCCAAAATAATTTTTTTTCAAAATTAAAAAGGTCCCTAAAAGTACCTTTCTATCATGATATATTTCAACATTATCTTCTCTTATACTTTGGACCAATCATATCATTATCTTTTGTAAATTAGTTATTTCTATACGAAGTTGATGCACATAATATTGAAATTGGAGCAAAATTTATTTAAAAATTTGAGTTTTAATCATATACAGCAAAAGTCATAAAATAATAACTTATCTTTAAACATTTAACGCTGAAATTCAAAAAAAAAAAAAAAAAGACTAAAACTAATAATTTTTCATAAACTTTATTCATATATTACTTCAAATATATCTGTGACTAATAAATAAATATATTTTTAACTTATCTTGTTTTTGCATTTATGTCCTGTAATTTTGGATGTGCATGAATAGACATTTAAACTATCCAAAAAGTTGAACAAGAAAACATCCATGTCCTATGTGACATACTATGCGGAGGACGTCGTGTAGGACGTAAATTGCCACATAAAGACGCCACATAGGATGTATGTCTCTACTCATTCAATTTTTAGATAGTTTAAGTATCTACTTATACATATTCAAAGTTGGATGACGTAAATATCAATCGAAGCTAAGTTAATAGAGTATTTATATATTACGCCCCAAAAAAGTGATGAACATGATTTTTTGTCTGAGTTTTTATTTTTTTATTTTGAGCCCATAAATTATACTCCCTCCGTCTCATATTAATTGAAGTTTTTAGGTTTTTTTCAAGGTTCAAAATAAGGGGCTAGTTTCCTCTGTGGTTTTTTCTTCTTCTTTATCGTAGAGTGTTCTGTCTTCTGTAAGAATAGTCTCTCTCTCTGTAGTGGATTGAGGGTGCATCTTATTATCAGTATTATTCTTCAGTGATGTCATCTCTTTGTATCTCTCGTCAATCTCTCTTTCCTTCTGAG
>JAABOM020000075.1:4675356-4689445 GCA_011800125.2 Solanum clarkiae | reverse complement strand
TTACATCCAACCTATTTACAAACAACAAAATAACCATAAAAATTGAATCTTGATTATTAAAATTTAAACAAAAAAATATTATATCATACTCGACCATCTTCACATCCAAGAAACCAACGACCTGGATTATGTGTGGACCAAGAAATCTTCATTATTGATCTTTTTTCACAATGACAAAAAATATTGAAATTCATTATTTATCAAAAAGGTCAAAAATGTGTAAAAAAATGGAAAGGCAAATACTTGTGTATTTTTTATAAAAAGAAGAAGAAGAAAGTGTATGTTAATTTGAAAATAAATAGTATATATATATAGAAATTTAGTAGGGGTAAAAGGGTCAAATTATCCTTTTTTTCCGTTGGATCGTTCAAAGAAGGACCATACACACGCCTCATTTGCGTGTCACTCACACACTGTGCCACCTCAGCAACCTGTGTCTACTTGTTCAAGAATTGCCAAGTTAGGGGTCATATTTATGCAAGTTGAGAGTTTGAGTTCTAATCTGTAATTTAATGTTAAGTTTGGGGGCATATGTGTATATTATGCCTAAAAAATAATTTTATATGTTTTATTTGTCTTAACACTTTGAATACAAGCATTTAAATAGAAACAAAAAATGATAATTTGCATGTACACGTGTCGCATAAACACAAGCCAAAAAAATTGGGGAACTAACAAATTCAAGCTAAAAGATTCCTCCGTAATCCGTACGTGTGAACATAACGTTGAAATCAGGGAATCTTAGTAGTTTAGTAGGTTGGTTATTCGAACGTTCATCTTATTGATGAGAATTTAATTTCCCACATTGTAATATTCTTTACATTTTCCTTTCCCCTACTTCCAATTTTTTAAAGCAAATAATAATAATAATAATAACAATAATAATAATAATAATAATAATAATAATAATGTCGAAATCAAGATTCTCGATGAATTTCCTTTCAAATCGCCAACTCCACCTATGATAATCAGTCCCTAAGCTTGCTGGAAGAACTCTTATAAGGTCAAAGATTGTATCTTTATTACATTGTTCTCTCTTTATATGTAAGGAGTTTAAAGGAGAATTGGATCGAGAGACTTTACTGTATATACGTTCTTTGTATTTTTATAAGAAGTTATTTTCACAACTGGAATTCAACTTTATTGGTTACACGAGAGCTTCCTTCAGTAACAAAATGATGACTAACAAGCTTATGCTATTAATCAGAAGATAAATCAAAGTTTTTTTTAAACCTATTATATTGTTCATTTACATACAATGTTCATTTTGCTTGTTACTTAAATTTTTATATTGTTAAATCCATCATAACGACAAAAAGTCTCATTTTATGTAACGACCAATCTGATATGATTGTGTGGATACCTTATTTTTCTTCTCATTTATCTTTGTTTTATTCGAGGAATCCTATTTTACTCCTTACATTATAACTTTTTTTATAATAACTTTACTTCATACCTCACTTTTCTCATATATTTTCCCTTCAAATAAACGTTTGATATTATATAACAACGAAAAATGACATGATCTATCCAAACATTTTATATTTGTATTTATCAAAACAATTTCAATTGTGTATGATATAATACAACAAAATATAATAATATACAGTATAGTATGAGACGATGTATAACAATCATACAAACAAAGTGTTAGCGTCGTCATTTGGCATTTGACGACGTGTGAGGCGATGACTGGGTTTTGGAAATTGGGCTCATAAGGTAAGTGTGGGTTGGGCCTTCTGTTGTGTTGTTTAAGGCCAGGCCCATTTAAGTTCATTTTTGTTTTTTCCAAAAAGAGATGTTCTTGGGTAATAACCCGACCCGACCCGACCCTACATTGAGTCGCATAATATGATTTATATTTTGTTATAGGTGATCGATCATCCCTAAAACCCTAAACCCTAAAGTTTTGCTCTCTCCTCTGTATCTTTCTGGATTCATCAATGGCGATGGGGGAAGTGAAAATCTCAGAGATGCGTGACCTAACCCGAATAGAACGAATAGGGGCGCACTCCCATATCAGAGGTCTCGGCCTCGATTCTTCACTCGAACCTCGGTTAAGCTCTGAAGGCATGGTAGGTCAAATTCCAGCTCGAAAGGCTGCTGGAATCATTGTTAAAATGGTTCAACAAGGTAAAATTGCGGGTCGGGCACTTCTACTTGCGGGTCAACCCGGAACCGGCAAGACAGCAATTGCTATGGGTATGGCTAAATCGTTAGGTCAAGAAACCCCTTTTGCTATGCTTGCTGGTAGCGAACTTTATTCACTTGATATGTCGAAAACTGAAGCGTTAACGCAGGCTTTTCGTAAAGCAATTGGTGTGAGGATTAAAGAAGAAGCTGAAGTTATTGAAGGTGAAGTTGTGGAAGTACAGATTGATCGGCCTGCTGTGGCGGGAGCTGCATCGAAAACGGGGAAATTGACGTTGAAAACTACTGATATGGAGACGATTTATGATTTGGGGGCGAAGATGATTGAGGCTTTAGGGAAGGAGAAAGTTCAGAGTGGGGATGTTATTGCTATTGATAAGGCTTCTGGGAAGATTACTAAACTGGGGAGGTCGTTTTCGAGGTCGAGGGATTATGATGCCATGGGACCGCAGACTAAGTTTGTACAATGTCCTGAAGGGGAGCTGCAGAAGCGGAAGGAGATTGTACATTGTGTTACCCTTCATGAAATTGATGTTATAAATAGCAGGTACTAATTTGCTCAGTACTACTTATATTTGTTCACGGAAAGAAATGATTTTTTGTTCGATTCATTGTAGCTCGATTTGGCCTGATTTTCCTTGAGCTGTCTATCTGAAACAACTGCACTACCTCTTAGATAGGTGTAGGTCTGTGTACCTACGGTGGGTATGTTATATTGTTATTGTTCTTGTTCTTGTTGGAAAGGAATGATTTTGATTTGTCTATGGGTAACTGCTTAATTGTTCCTTGTATGCATTACCCTCTCATAGGAAATTGCTCTTTACCTAGCTGATTCTCGTTTCAGGTCATCTATTAGGAATATGAATAAGAGTAAATAAGTGTTCTGTCAAAAGGTTTTAGAAGTCAAGCTCAGTGTTATTGCCAAATGGTATTGTCCTATTCATCTCCTTTATGTATAATATACCTTTCGCTAAGTTAGCTACTTATCTTATCTTAAAACACTCAGTTAGTAAGGCACAGGGCTACAATGAGTATTCATTTAATAGCTTTTCTTGGTGATCATTTTGACAGGATTGGCTTCAAAAACAACTTTCAGTTTAGTTAAATTTTGCCAAAAGACTGAATGAGGTGTGTTTTGACTAGGAACTAGGATGACTATTTCTTTCTTGCTAATCCCTTCACTCTTGGTGCTGTGTTTTTACCTCTCTTTTCTGCATTATGTTTGGTTGTATTTTGGCCTCATATAAGGGTGGACTATAACATTTGAATAGCAGACTGATCATTCTGTGTGCTAAAGTTTGATAGACTACTTTTAACAAATATTTATGTTTGTCATTAGTCTTAGATTTTGCACCTGCTCCTTTCCTTTGCCTTTTCTCTGCTTCAATTCAAATTAATGATGCTGGTTGCCATTCATAGTTTACATGTCTTTCCTATTTAGTGTATTTGCAAAACTTATCAGTTTCATGCTTGGAGTTTTAGAGTTGCCTCTGAAAACGTCTGACATCTTAAAAGAATTTCCTTGTTTGCTACTTCATTAGATTAAATATATTAATCAGCTCATCTCAATTTCAGAACGCAGGGATTTTTAGCACTGTTTACGGGTGATACTGGTGAGATTCGTGCTGAAGTGAGAGAACAAATAGATACCAAGGTTGCAGAGTGGAGGGAGGAAGGAAAAGCAGATATTGTGCCTGGTGTCCTCTTCATTGATGAAGTACATATGCTTGACATTGAGTGTTTCTCTTTCCTAAACCGAGCTTTGGAGAATGATATGGCACCTATATTGGTTGTTGCTACCAATAGAGGCATTACTACAATCCGGGGAACAAACTACAGATCCCCACATGGTATTCCAATTGACTTCCTTGATCGCCTGCTCATCATCTCTACACAACCTTACAAAGAGGAAGAAATTCGCAAAATCCTGGACATCAGATGCCAAGAGGAGGATGTAGAAATGTCTGAGGATGCAAAAGTTTTATTAACCAAGATTGGAGTGAATACTTCTTTGAGATATGCCATCCACCTTATCACTTCTGCAGCATTGGCTTGCCAAAAGCGGAAAGGGAAGATTGTGGAAGTGGAAGATATTACTCGAGTCTATAATCTGTTTTATGATGTGAAGAGATCCACACAGTACTTGATGGAGTATCAGAGCCAGTACATGTTTAACGAAGTGTCAGCAGGAGAGGCCGAAGAAGATGAAACTACTGCAATGGTGTCCTGAAAGCTTCTCGACTTGGGATTCAGGAGATTGCAACTTAGCTTTCGCCAAGTATGTAGTCACCTGGTTCCTGTTTGATGATTTCTTTTCTTTCAATTATGTTTTCTCCCCCACCCTCCGCGCGCCCTTGCGTTTTCTTTTTCTCGTTTTTCCTTTTACCTTTTCCCGAAGGCATATGCTGTTTGTGTAAGGTAGAACATTAGACATATTGCTAATACACCATTAGGCAAGTTTTGAATTTCTATTTGAATATGAGATGAGGTATGCAAGAAAGAGAGGGTTAGGATGGAGAGGAAGAGGCATGATGGAGGAGAGGGATACAGGATAATGAGGTAGCCTATCAAAGGATTTGTTCATCTAGACCCCAAAATGTTTTCAGATGGGAAAGGATTGAGGGACAAAGTCAAACTAGATAGAACAATTTTCAAGGACTCAGTCCAGGTGTGGGTGAGGTAGTCTTGGGAAATGGATGAGCAGAGAGTGCATTTCAAATGCAAGTCCAGGAGACTGGATCTTGATTTTATAGGGACAGGATGAAGAAGACAAACAATAGACCCAGGAGAGTGTGCTTATAATGAACCCCCGTGGGGATGGTTTGGTGATAGTAAAGTGCCAACGAAAAGAGAGCAAGAGAGACGATGTTCATTGTTGGTATACTTTTCTGGTTATAATACCAGTTAACTTTCTCAAAATAGAGAGAGAGAGAGAGAGGGAGGGAGGGAGGAGGAGGTTCAGATGGGAGGTAGGTCGCTAGGGAGGGTACTCTAAGCTGATAAAAACAGTCTGGAGACTGTAGAGTGGGTGTATAAAGTTATATAGACAAATACTTTTCCCTTCATTTAGGCTGCTTTATTTATTTGGTTTCCATTCTGAAAGATTGGCTGCTTCTTACTATCTAGAGATGGTGTGTATTGGAAAGACTAGTTTTGAGGCATGCAATAAGAATTAAATGATGTATTCTGTTTTGCCTTTGAAGGACATACTAAAACTTGGGTACTAGAAACACGTCGCTATTTCTTGAACGAAACATGGTGTCTGAGGTTCTTATGGAACAGAGTTATAATGATATACTTAGCTTAGCATCTTGTGTATGGGTTCATAATTCTGACATTAGTTCCTGCTAGTAATACTGGCTCATGATCTGAACTACACTTTAGGGAGAAAAATTGCATTTATTATAAATGTTGTGAGGTGCCTGTGTGTTTGTTATTCAACTTGAAGAACTTCTGTTGAGCAGTGAATTTTGCACATCCACGGGTTAATCCAGTTGAACACAGGGTGTTGAAATTTTATATTGCTCAACTTTTCATCTTTTTTTATCTCCATTGATGATGCTATACTGCCAGCTGCTGAATTTTTTAGTTCTCTTTCATCAAGTTGGTGTGATGAAGTATTTGTTATTTCACAACCATGATACTCGGTGTTTTTATGGTATATGTTGTGAAAGTGTAGCTTTTCATTGCTGACTGGTGAGGTAGATGCTGTGCTTAAAGCTACGTTAAAATGACTCAGTACTTTTAAGTATTCGTCGTATTTTCGTAGAGTAGTCTATGTAAGTTTTTAATATGAGAAAACTGCTAGACCCTTTGCACGTGGTAATGCCATTTTTATGCTTAAGTAGATATAACTAAGAGTCTGCTTATATATGTGTGTGTGTGTATATATATATATTTGTTTCTACCCAAGGGCCCAGGAACCTCTTTGATAAGTCTTCTTTTTTCATTCTACACTACAAAAGACAGGCATGAAAGAAAACACAAGTGTGAGAATATCTAATTTGAAACTGACTATTGAGTCAAATCCTTCATACTTGTGCTGAAAAGTTACTTGACAACATGAGACATATCTAAAGTCCATGAAAATAATTCTTTCCTTTTTGGAGAAACTTTTGAAAGTAAAAAATGGAAATGTTGTGAAACGGCACATATAATTCAAAGAAAATGAATACTGCACCCAAGGGTGTGACCTAGTGGTCAATGAAGTGGATTAAAATTCATGAGATTTCAGGTTAAATCCTAGCGGAGACAAACCATTGGTGTGATTTCTTTCCCATCTATTCTAGCCTTGATGGACAGAGTTACCTAGTAACTATAATTGTTGCTGGTGGGGGTGATATATATATTGTGGAATTAGTCGAGGTGCGTATAAGCTTTTAGCTCGGACACCACGATTTTCAAAAAGAAATATTTATCTTGCATTTTCTCAGTTGTGCTGACTTTTTTTTCCAAAATTCGTTTCGATTAGCTATAATACTAGAAGAACTGGATCTGTTTATGTCACGTAGACCTTTTGTGCAAGAAATACTTCCATTTGGAGCAATATGTTCCGTTCATGCTATCCGAGGGAAAAAGATATTTAAATTATATTTTGTGCACTATTTTAAACAACATAAGTAATCACCAAGCTGACATGGGTGTGCACATTGTCAATACTGACAAACTGGCTTTCCATGATGCAGATATGGAGAAAGCTTTCATGAATAGTGAAGATGGGTGTGCACATTGTCAATACTGACAAACTGGCCTTCAATGGTGTTTGTTGATCATGCCAGTGAGAAACGAATTTGGTGGTTCTCGATGCCTTTGTTTCCGCTGACATTGTTCATGAGCTACGCTTTCTTCTCATTTTCCTTTTTTCTTTTGTGGGCGCAAAGTTGTTATTTTAGTTTTTAAATCGGCTGCCTGTTTTCTCTGTGTTACCAACTTTCTGGAGTTGCTATATATGTTCATGGTTCTTGGTTGATTGCATTAGTTTGGAACAATGCATTTGTCTTCTTAAGTTTGGTGCCCCTTTTTTTTTATATTTGCACCGGGTGTCCGAGCCTCTTTGAGCCCCGACTAATCTCGGGGTGCACCTCTTTTCCCTTTTGGTTGCTTCATTCTCCTGGCTAAGGTGAATTGTAGGAAGTTGCTGTCCTACATGGTGTTTGAGTTTGCTGATTCTAGCCATGTTACTCCGACTCACCAAAAAAATTGTCACACCTAAAACAACATACCCAGGGAATCCTACAAAGTAGTATTTGGGTAGGGTAGCGTATGCAGATCTTATCACTGCCTCATGGAGATAGAGAAGTTGTTTCCGAAAAATTCTCCTCGGTTCAAGTGTGTCCGCTCCAAAGAAACAATGGATATAAAATACAGCTAAAATGAAGAGCTCAATTCTACAAGAAAAAAATAATGGAAGTAGCTGAATAATGGAAGAACAGTAACACAATCATAATAGCAGAACTAATCCAATGATAAGCCTAAAAAAATCGTCACAAAGCAAGACAATAATTTACCTCTACTTTCTATTCTAATACATAACCTTTCTCTTATTTCTAAGGTCATGTCCTGTGAATGACAAATTGAGAATTTTCACATTATAAAGTAATCTACATCATAAAACCAGACTAATTCTAAATATTTGTAAGTATACTCACTACATAGTTAGTATATATTTAGTGTATATATGTTATATATATGTTGATTATATATTTATAACATATTATACACGGAATATACACCATTGTAAATATAATCACTACATAGTTTATATTTAGTGTGTATATGTTGATTATATATTTATAGCATATTATACTATTTTATATTTAGTGTGTATATGTTGATTATATATTTATAGCATATTATACATGAAATATACACCAACTATAACTAAAAAGGACATGTATAGGGGGCAAATATCCCAAGAAATTGTCACATGTTGAAGGTATGGTTTAAGGAGTCCAATTTAAAGGAATAAAGGCAATTGGATGTGTCAATTCCCATGCTTTAAAAAAGAAAATCTAAGCCTAAATCTACACTTTATTTTTGGTCTATCATATGATATGATATATCAACTTTTATACATTTAGGCAAAAGATAAGATATAGTGATAAGAGGTAAAGATAAAATATAATGATTATATTGCCATATAACCTATTGAAGACGTAAAGGATAATGATTATCCACTTACGGGCGTTTCAAATTACCTATCACGTTTAATTTTTCGAGAGCTGAATTGTATGAATTTATTCAAATACTTGAAGATATATTTTTTCAATATATTTATATGAGAAGTATTATAACTTACTACTTTTGATATAGTTTGTGAATATCTAAATTTTAATTTTAAGATATTGAATTAACATAATCTAATTTAACTTAAAAATTTAGTCAAATTGACTCATAAGTGAAACGTAACAACAGTTTTGGGATGAAGGGAGTAGTATCTTTAGTCACTAACATAATCCTATTTGTTTTCTGGTTGTTTAGCTTTTTTCTAGTGTAGATCACGTCATAAAATTTCTCTATATATACAATTGAAAAATTATACTTTTTCTCTCCAATAATAGTTGTCCACTATTAATATGGCACAAGCATCAAGAAAAATAAATAATACGAATATATTTTATTAAATTACCCTTATTAAAAATAAGACATCTAAATAATAAAAAATAATACTAGTTAATTTGTGCATTGCAAAGTTTTCTTTGTGTCACCAACATTCTGGAGCTGCCATATAAGATCTCATGTTCTGCGTCAATTGCATTGATTTGGAACAATGCATTTTTGTCTTCTTGATTTTGGTGGTTGTTCACTTTTCCCTTTTGTTTGGGCAACAGACCTAGTGGAACTCTCAAAAGGGCAACGGACCTATTGGAACTCTTAGCTAGCTCGTCATAGACGGTTCCGTTAAGTTTACTAAGAAAAATGGGCTTGGAGCCCCGGCACCTCCAAAATCGATGCCCTCGGCAGCCTCAGATTTTGTTGGTATTTGTCGAAATCGCTTGTTTCCTGTTCCTTGACACATAAAATCCTACCAGGCATCCTCCGGCGTCGCCGGACAACCTGAGACTCTTGGTGGACTCGTTACGAACTTACTTGTACAATTTATCGGGAAGTTTGCCTCGAGCCCCCGACAACCTCAGATTACGTGGGCTATCACCCATGGAAAACTATCGAAATCGCCTGTTTGTTATTCCTTGGCTCATAAAATCCTACCAAGCGTCCTCCGGCTTCGCCGGACCACCTTGGATTCTTGGCAGGCTCGTTACGAACCCACTCATATAAATTTCGGATAAGTAGGCTGCGAGCCCTCGACAATCCCAGATTCCGTGGGCTAACACCGATAAAAAATTACTAAAATCGTTTATTTTCGATTCCTTGACCCATAAAATCCTACAAGGCGTCCTCCAGCGGCACCGGACCACCTGGGACTCTTGGAGCTTGTTATGGACCCATTCGTGTAATTTTTTGAGAAAGTTTTCCCCGATCCCCCGGCAACCCCAAATTTCGTGGGCTACTACCCACAAAAAACTAGTGAAATTGCTTGTTTCCTGTTCCTTGGCCCATAAAATCCTACCAAACGTTCTCCAGCGATGCCGGGCCACCTTGGACTCATGGCAGGCTCGTTATGGACCCACTCGTATAATTTTTCATGGGTGGGACTTTCAAGTGAACCCAATCATCAACAAAAGCACACATAACCTACCTTAGTACCTAAGGACACCATCTGCCCCTTGGGAGAAAACCTCCACTTTACCATCTTCCACTAAAGCATTCAACTCTAGCAAGGCGGGGCCTAGGTCTTGCTCTATCTTGACCTCTTCAACCAAATTGGATTTGGAACTATTAAGCCACTACACTACCATTCTCAACTTCATCAAGAAAGTTTGTCTTGAGCCCCTGGCAGCCCCAAATTTCGTGGATTAACACATACGAAAAACTGCCTAAATCACCTATTTTCTATTCCTTGACCCATAAAATCCTACCAGGAGTCCTCCGGCATCTTCGGGCTACTTAGGACTCTTGGCGGGCTCGTGACGGAACAATTCGTATAATTTTTTGAGAAAGTTGGCCTCGAACCCCGACACCCTCAGACTTTATGGGCTAATACCCACGAAAAACTGCAGAAATCACATGTTTCCTATCCTTGGCCCATAAAATCCTATCAGGTGTTCTCCGACGCCACAAGGCCACATGAGAATCTTGGCAGGCTTGTTGCGGATACATTTATATGATTTTTCAAAAAAGTTTGCCCCGAGCCCCCGGCAGCCGTAGATTCCGTGGGTGTTATTATCTATTTCTCGCTCTTCGGCCTATAAAATCTGACCAGATGTCCTTCAGCGTCGATAGGACACCTAGGACTCTTGATGGGCTCGTTACGGACCCACTCATATAATTTTTTAGAAAAGCTTACTCGAAAGCCTCGACAGCCCCAGATTCCATGGGCTAATACCTGTAAAAAAAACCATCAAAATTGATTGTTTCCTATTTCTTGGCCTATAAAATCTTAGTAGGAGTTCTCG
This sequence comes from Solanum clarkiae, assembly GCA_011800125.2. Taxonomy (NCBI): domain Eukaryota; kingdom Viridiplantae; phylum Streptophyta; class Magnoliopsida; order Solanales; family Solanaceae; genus Solanum; species Solanum clarkiae. The sequence continues at coordinate 4,678,778 of JAABOM020000075.1, read as the reverse complement.
GGCATTGCCAGGCCACCTGAGACTCTTGGCGGGCTCGTTACAGACCTACTCCTATGATTTTTTGGGAAAGTTGCAGTAGAGCCCGCGACAACTCCAGATTTCGTGGGCTAACACCCACGAAAAACAACACAGATCGCTTGTTTCCTTTTCCTTGGCCCATCAAATCCTACCAGGCGTCCTCCAGCGTCGGGCCACTTAGAACTCTTGGCAGGCTAGGCGGACCCAACAGTATGATTTTTCATAAAAGTTGCATAGGTTCCCCTGGCAGCGCTAGATCTCGTTGGCTAATACTCACGAAAAACTTCCCAAATTGTCTGTTTCCTATTCCTTGGTCCATAAAATCCTACCAGTCGTCATCCGGCGTCGCCGGGCCACTTGGTACTCTTAGCGGGCTTGTCACAGACACACTCGTATGATTTTTCAGGAAAGTTGCGTTCGAGCCCCCAGTAGCGCCAGATTCCGTAGACTAACACCCACGAAAAACTGCCAAATTCGATTGTTTCCTGTTTTCTTGGCCCATAAAATCCTACCTGGCGTTCTCCGGCACTGTCGGGCCACCTGCAACTCTTGGCGGATTTGTTATGGACCAATTTGTATGATTTTTTGAGAAAGTTGCATTGGAGCCCTCGGTACTGTCAGATTTCGTGGGCTAACACTCACAAAAAACTACATAAAGCGCATGTTTCTTGTTCTTTGATCCATAAAATTCCACCAGGCATCTTCTGGCAGCGTTGGGCCAGCGGGACTCTTAACGGGTTTGTTACGGATCCACTCATATGATTTTTCGATAAAGTTGCGCTGAAGCCCCCGACAGGTCCAGATTCTGTGGGCTAACACCCACGAAAAATGTCTGAATCATCTATTTCTTATTCCTTGGCTCATAAAATTCTACCAGGCATCCTCTGGTGTCGCCGAGCCACCTTGGATTCTTGGCGAGTTCGTTACTGATCCACTCGAATGATTTTTCGAGAAATTTAGAGCCCCTGAGAGAGCTAGATTCTGTGGATTAACTCTCACGAAAAACTGCCCAAATCGTATGTTTCTTGTTCCTTCGCCCATAAGATCCTACCAGGCGTCCTCCGGTGCCGTTAGTCCACCTAGGACTTCTGACGAGCTCATTATGGACCCACTTATATAATTTTTCAGGAAAGTTGCGTTGGAGCCCCCGACAGCCCATATTCCGTGGGCTAACACCCATGAAAATATGGCTAAATCGCTTGTATCTAGTTTCTTGGCCCAAAAATCATATTAAGTGTCCTCTGGCATCGCCGAGCCACCTGGAACTCTTGGCAGACTCGTTATAGATCCACTCATATGATGTTTCGGGAAAGTTGCATCGGAGCCCCCGACAACACTAGATTCCGTGGGCTAATACCCACGAAAAACTGCCTAAGTTGCCTGTTTCCTGTTCCTTGACCCATAAAATCCTAGCATGTGTCCTCCGGTGTCGCCGGGCTACCTGGGACTCTTGGAAGGCTCATTACGGACCCACTCATATGATATTTCGAGAAAATTGCATCGGATCCCCTAACAACGCCAGATTTTGTGGGCTAACACCCATAAAAAATTACACAAATCGCCTGTTTCCAGTTCCTTGGCCCATAAAATCCTACTAGGTGTCCTACGATGTCACCGGGCCACCTGGGACTCTTGGCGGACTCGTTACAGATCCACTTGTATGATTTTTTGGAAAAAGTACACCGGAGCCCCCGGCAGCGCCAGGTTTCATGGGCTAACACTCACGAAAAACTACCCAAATTGCATGTTTCCTATTCCTTGGCCCATAAACTCCTACCTAGCGTCTTCGGGGACCGCCGAGCCACCTAGGACTCTTGGCGGGCTGTTTACAGACCATTCGTATGATTTTTGGGGGAAAATTGCGTCGGAGCCCCCGACAACGGTAGATTCCTATTTCGAAGCCCATAAAATGCTCCCGGGCACCGTCTGATGCCACCAAGCCTACTAGGACTCTAGATGGGCTCATTACGGTTGGGTACGTGAAATTTTTCAAGAAAAGTGGGCCCAAAATCTCAACACCCCTAGAATCCTTGGGCTAAAACCTACGAAAGACTGTTGAAATCCCCTGATTCCTATTTCAAAACCCATAAAATGCTCCTAGGTGGCGTTCAATGCCACTGGGCCAATTGCACTCTTGGTAGGCTTGTTACACATGGGTTCGTGGAATTTGTCGAGAAAAAAGAGCTCAAAGCCCTGGCACTCTAGAATCCGTAAGCTAACACCCACGAAAAATTATGAAAATCGCCTGATTCCTCTTTCAGATCCCATAAAATACCAAGACCTGTTCGACACCACCACTACTAGGACTCTTGGCGGGCTCGTTATGGATGGGTACATAAAATTTACATAATCTCGATTACTAACTGATGTCGGGTCTTGGGATCGGTTCCTGTGTATTATTTCTTTGGCATTTATTTCTTCTCATTTATTTAGCAGCTTTTCTCTTATTATGGTTATCTTCCATAGGATCGTCCGTTGCCTATGGTTTCGAGCTATGGGTTAGGCTTACCTACTGATGAAATGTAGCCGGTGTCATCACTTGCTTTGAGGAGTTAGATCGTAACACATTGACAGACTATATGATATGGGGGCCATAATCGAAAAACAAGAATTATGAGGCATGAGTCCTCCTTTGATACCATATAAAAAAATAAATCTTACGTCAAAGTCAACCTCTAAAATCTAGCTGAAGTGATGAAAATTCTCCAAGTCATATTAAGGACACCACCCATTTTGTAAGTTAATATTTTTTTTAATACAAATGTATTATAGTTAATTTTTTTTTAATACAAATGTATTATTTCATAAAGAAACTACTATATAACTTATGTTGAATCTCTCTTTGTGACTAGTTGATAGACAAGTGGATCCATAGGTCCTACTTGCTTGCTTTGATACAAAATCAGGAAAAAAAAAAGGCAATTTAAGATATTTAATAAAATATTTTCTTTTCTAACAAAGAAAGAAGCAAAGAAGAGAGTGAAAAGATGGTAATATTTATTTATTATAATATATATGAGCAAATTCTTTCTTCTCTCTTAGTAGATTTTTCAGTCTCTTCTTGTTTTCATTTTTTTTTTTAAAAATTATTCTAACTAGGAAACAAATAAACTTGAATTCATTTTTTTTTTTTTTGGGGTCAGTTTTTATATTTTGAAGCAAGCAAGCAAGCAACCATCTTTATTAGAAAGTAATCTACACTTTCTGAAAATATTTTTGGAAATTCAAAAAGATATCAAACACCAAATGCAAAATACAAATATAATTTATATAATATCATAAATACTATTTCTAAATTATTTATTTTTCATCGAATACCGATATTACTGTTGACACCCAATTTTTACCCGTCACGGTGTCATTATTCACGAAAAAACTTTGTATTTTTATTTCAACAAATTTTT
>JAABOM020000075.1:4660661-4675256 GCA_011800125.2 Solanum clarkiae | reverse complement strand
AGTTTAGATTGATTCTCGATTTTTGAAACAATTTTCAATATTTATTTAAAAGAGTCGGTCATTTTTTGAGATAACAATTACAGTCCAATTAAATTTATATATTCATAAAAGAATACCATATTGAAAATAAAACATTCACTAATATAAACAACTTATATAAAATCTCTTTTCTCTTATCTCAAGAGGTACGTTTTCAAAACTAACTTTATCTACCTCTTCTCGAATTCGAAGAGTCATTTTGTAGCTAATTAGAGTTATGCAGTTATTAATAATATAAGATTTAGTTATAAGTGAATTATGTATTGTTTATGCAGAAATTAGTTACTCGTGTATTGGTTATTCTATTTCCTATCTTGCATAAAATAATATATAAACTTATTGATAACTTATGCATATATTAGATTTCTAAATTGACAATCAAACGTCGTGTTAATTTTATACATAAATAACTTATTTTCTATCTATCTACCAAAAATCGTATAAATTATATGAAAATCAATACATGAATAATTTATTTCTAATCCAGCTACCAAACAATCCCATAGGATTTACTTGATATGAAAAATAAGAGATACAATTAAAAATATTAATTAATGTCAAAATTACTTATTATATTATTTATATTAAAATAATAAAATCAATTATTATCTTATATAAATCATGAAATAAATAATAAGATAACTAATCCCACTAAATATTTATGGTTTTGTTGGTGATGTATGTGAGGATCAATTAATAGCTTTAAAAAAATATTTGACATGACATCTTTTTCACTCTTCAAAAGATTTGACTTTTCTTCATAATCTTACTCTTATTATATTGTACAACTCACAAATTCAACTTTATACTATAAAAAAACGTATAGTGACACGGCCAAAACTTCTTTATTTTCGTAGCGTCGAGTTCAAGTCATGAAAATGAAAGAGATTATTATTAATAAGAAGCAAAAACCTTTCTAAAATGAATTTTCTATGGCATGAATTAATCAAGAAGTATAGAAGAAAATTTTCAAATCACAAGTGGGGTTTGTGAAGGATAAAATATATGCAAATCTTATCACTATCTCATAGAGATAAAGAGATTATTTTCAGAAGAACCTCGTCTCACAAATATCAAACTTCATAAGCAGAAGATACTAGATATGATAAAAAGAAAACAATACAAGATAATACAACTAAAGTGAAAAACAAATGATAGTATATAAATACAATAAAAGTAACATATGTAAGATAGACAATGACAATACAAGATATAAAGACATGTCTGATCCTACTAACGTACTATATCACAAGGCCAGACAATCATCCTGCCCCTACTAGTTGTCTAACCTTCTACGCTAATACACGATTTCTACTCCTTTCTATTTAAGCTCATGTCTTCGGTGAGATAACATTTCGCTAAATCTTGTCTAATCACCTCCCTCAATACTTTTTCAGTCGACCTCTACTCCTCCATATAACCCCTAAATCCAATCTCTCACACCTCCTAATAGGAACATCAACACTTCTTTTCTACACATGTCCAAACCACCACAATCTCGCTTCTCTCATTTTATCTGTCACAGGGGCCACCCTTAACTTCTCCTGAATGATCTTTTTATACAATAATATAACGAAGGAAATATAAAGTTATTGATGTAATTTGAATTCTCTACCTTAAATATCTAATATTGATTTCATGAAATGAATGTGTTGCCTCCTAACATTATATGAACAATACATAATTCATGAACTACCTTTAACATTGTGTTTGGCACAATATTCATTTTCTTTATATGAAATCTTATTAGTAAAATTTGAAAATCATAAAATAAACGAAAAAGTATTATTTTCATAAGAATAAGAAAGATTATTTTCGATATATCTTTAATTCAAAAATATATCAACCCTATGCGTGCACATCCAACTATCGTTTAACTATCGTCGTCTTACATAACTTTAGGTAATGCACAACTACCATTAAATAATCGTCGTCTTATATGATTTTAGACAATATTCACCGCCGTAGCTTAACTTTTTTAACTTTCAATGGTCCAACTACTTTATATATAATGACATTTCAACCTCCTCTTTAAAATTGAAAACCCTAACCCCTCAATTATTACTTCTGTTTCTAAATTATGAATCGCCGGTTTAGATTTCTGCTAACCGCTAACTCCTCCTCCACTTCGCCGGCGACGGAGGAGGCAGAGCCACCGTCAGCTGCGGCAGCAGAATCCGACTTCATTGTCATCCTTGCTGCTCTACTCTGTGCGGTAATCTGCGTCTCCGGACTCATCGTAGTAGCTCGTTGCACTTGGCTCCGCCGGGACACGCCGGAAAATCCACCGCCAGTGAAGAATAAAGGATTGAAGAAGAAAGTACTGAAGTCGTTGCCGAAATTCAAGTATGATCCGTCGACTGGCGAGCTGCCGTTCGCGGCGGAGTGTGCAATTTGTCTGGTGGAGTACGTAGAGGGAGATGAAATTAGAGTGCTGCCGAATTGTGGCCACCGGTTTCACCTCCAGTGTGTGGACACGTGGCTTTTGTCGAACTCGTCGTGTCCTTCCTGTCGTCGGATTCTCGTCGTTGCTCGTGCTCGGTGCCGGAAGTGCGGTGAGGTTCCTGCAATTTCCGGCGACTCCTCCGACGGAGGTTCAATTCTAACGCAGGTGTAGTCTAAAACTTCCAGTAGGTAAACGGAGTTAACATGAACAAGTCGCCGGCCGGAGTACCGTCGTAACTGTAAATTTTCCGGCGATGGAAACGGGCCCCGCAGCGCATGAGGTTGATGAGATAAGGATGAGCATACGTTCCTTGTGATTATGATGGGAGTGTAGAAAGTGACAAAAAATGAAATTATGGCTGTTGGACGGGACGAAGATATTTGGTTTTTTTTTTTTTTAAACACATTTTCATTTTTGTTTTTATGTAATTTTTTTTCATTTTGCATTTTGCATTTTGGTACAATGAAAGACTATAAAAAAATAATTAAATTAACACTGCATTAAGTTCGATTGTCTCAAACTCTCAATTATTTTGTAATATAAGAATGTTTAGATGCAAACTATCAACTCGCATGGATTGTTTATTTAATTTGTCACTTTATTTGTAAGTGATTTTCAATGATTTTGTTATCTCATATCTTAATACTTAAATTGATAAGTCAACATTCTAACTGATCTATGATAACTTAGCAAATCTATAACCCAGTTGATAAGTTGAATCGATAAATTTCAAATTAAATCAAATCGACCCTACTTGAGTATATTCCTATAATAGTCACAATGATGGCATTAAGAAGTGAAATTAAAATTTAAAGTTTATAAATTTCAAATAATTATTGAATTCTAAACTAATAATATATACAAATTCAATAAATTTCTTAAAATCAATATAAAATTAGAACTAAAGTTAAAGTTACTAGATTCGATCTAAATCCCACCCCTAGAAAAATAATGAACCAAAAGAAAATGTAGATAGAGAAGAAACCGACTTATCATAAATATCACCTTATTAATTATTATTATTATAGGTTATATAAAGTATAAATTGATCGCTCTTTTTGTTCTATTCCCTTCCCTTTTTGTCATATCTAATTCATTTTGCTTATGAGTTTTAAGATGAAGATCCACAAAAAAACCTCTCTATTAGTGATAAAATCTGCGTATATTTTATCCTCCCCAAACCTCACTTTGTTTTTATATAAATCACAAATTGGTTAGAAGGCAATTAAATATGAATACTCTAGATATGTTAATGTCAAGTTCATCAAACTTTGTGTAGGTGAGTGATAACAATCAAGAAGCATAGTTCCCAATAACTTTCTAGATTGGAAGGACAATTACTCCATATAAATTAGGATAAAATTAGCCCATAAAAATATAATTCGAGTCATTAATCCATATACTTCAATTGGGATAATTGCAATACATGGCTATTTGATTAAAATAATTATCAAAAAAATAATTTTTTTATTATATAAGCATGTACAATCATGTATATTTCATATATAGTTAAGTCATACTCAATTTTTTACGTATCATAATGTATTTAATATATAACTTATGTACAAATAATCTACACTGTATATTCAGAGAATACTTTTTAAAACTTTTGGCAAACTATATTGTATATTCATGTATATTTTCTATGATTTGGCTATTTCTTATATAAATAGAACATAACTATATTTGTTGTAAATTAATTAGTTTATTGTATAAAATTTGAAATGATCCTTTATTAATTCAATCCGTTTTGATTTGTCCAATCCAAAAGTATGTTTGATATGTAGCTTAAACTGACTCATAAAAAATCTTATCAAAATATTTTAAAATATTTTTTCTTTGATTTGAAATATATATGTTATATATGACCATAATAAAGACAGGATGATTTTACCTAAAGATTTAGCCTAGTAGTAAATGAACTAAGTTGAGAGCCACGAAATTTCAGGTTTAAATCTCAACAATGACCAAAAACACTGAGTAATTTCTTCTCATCAGTACTAGCTGACATATATCCAATGAAAGTAGTTGAGGTGCACGCAAGATGACCCTAGACACCACAACTAGAAAAAATGGTTAGAAGATAAGATGGAAAAAGTGCAGAGGTTTCCCAGTAAAGGAACGGAATAGCAAATTATTCCTATAATTTTTCCTATAAAAATCTAGTAGCAAGATTTAATCAGAAATATCGATAAATTCTTGTGGAGTCCAAAATAAAAAAATGAAATTAAAAAAAATATCAGCTGCTCTAGACCAGATTTGGCCCATTCTGCCATAAGTACCTCCATATTATGCTGTGTAGGATCCAACAATAGGTTTGACTCGATGATTGTAAAACTTCACTTTATCGATGTTGATTCACATATAAATTTTGGAACTATGGACTAGCTGAACCCTAGAGCCCCGAAGTCCCTTGGTATCATAGAATTAGGGGTCAGATCACCCAGGGTTACAATGGAGTCATCTGACTTAGACAGTGTTCAATTGGAACGTGAAAGCATGACTAAATTGGTCCTAGTTACTCTTTGGGGCAGAGTGAAAGATGGGGGATTCTCGAACACAGAAAAGAATCCAATGAATTCAAAGATACATATCAGTTCCACCCTAGGATCTTCTATATCTGGGTGAATAAGACCTGCACTAAGCTTCTTTTGATGGCTTACTCATCACTTCTAAACCTTCATCCACTAGTGGCAATTTGACAGCTTCAAAACCAGAAAGCTGCTACAGATAACATGTATTTATCAACACGTACAAGATAAAAATGAGCGACGTGTATCCCATTTATACTCCTGGTTTTTGTTTTGCCTCTACATGACAACCAAGAATCTACGGTAAAAACTTACCTACACTCGATGTTTTACACGAATGGTTTACCCAATTAGTGTGATGATGCCAATGTGTATCAACTATCATTTAGTGATAACAATGCATGTAAAGACACATGTTATGTACTCATGAATTGGTATAATTACCAGACATGGATGAGTTTTTCTGCAAAAACCAATGTATGGAATACTTTAGACAAGAAGCAGCATGGTACCTTGTTCTTGTAGCCTCAGAATATCGTGTTCCTCAAGGCCAAGCCTTACCTGCGAGGACTATTCTTGAAACGTGTCAAGCCATCGACAATATCTGAATTGAATAGTGGACTTGAATGTACCACCAGGATTTAGGCCAAATGGAAACAGCTTCTCGTAAAAACCAACCGCTCCGTTTGCTCTTGGGTGTGTCAACAAGAGAAGACACCTGAATTTCATACATAACCAGAAGTTCAATAAATATAGCAACAGCTGACTCTCATAACATAATATACTACTCTTGCTAACATTACACAAGATCGCCTCTGGCGGAGAAATCTAAAGAACTTCTGTGGAAACCTGGACAAGCTAAAATCAATTCTACCATCTCCAATCAACTGTTAATACTTGCAAATACTGCTGTGTTTGGATCAGAAACACAATTAAACCCGTAAATTTTATAGCAGATATCTTTCATAAACATCTTGTCGACTCCCGCTAGACATGAATGCACGATACGCTTATCAGATTCCTTTAGTCTATGAACAGCTCTACGAGAAGTGAAACTGAGGCATTCCAGATTGGTGAACTTTATAGGGCTTCTCTTATCATTCCAATCCTCCTTCATCTCCACTGCTATCACCAAACATAGCAGCCATTTTCATTGCCAAATTTGCAGCCATTTCCCTCCTTTGGAAGTCTGGCATTAACCTTAAGCTGTCTCGGACATGCCCAATCTCGGACATTAACTGTTCCAAATTCTCAAAATCATATGTTGTTCCATTATCATCCTCTGAATCACCATCAGCTGCATAGCTCTGGGCAGTTCTTTTCTGTCACTTTCTCCTTCCAATTGGGGCACAGATGTTGAGGGCTGCATTACTCCTCTAATTAACTCAATTTCGCTTTTTCCATTGGGAACTAAATCCTCAGTTCGAGAGGTTGCAATGGGGGCATCTGCAGATACCCAACCTATATCTGTGTCATCCAAGGGCTCAGCCGAGCCAGCAGATAAGATTTCATATTCAAGTTCATAATCAGATTCTTCATCTGACAACTCTGAAAGGTGGAAATAAAACATTACGTCAACTGAAAGAGCCTAAAAAATAATACAGAAATAGTATTGACCAGATATTGTATCACCTTGATGTTCAGGTAATGAAGGTTCAGTAATCTTATCACCAGACTTCAAGATCATTCCAGGCCACATATAAGCTGAAAGTGCCCCAAAGAGCCGTTCAGCGCCCTGAGAATCACCATCCACAGAAAGACCTGTCATAAAAACATTTCTTATTTACTGAATTCTAAAAAATAACAGTTAAAAATAGTGCAAGAACACTCCCATTTCGGCTTAAGCATCATTGAAAAGACAAACTAGAACCAGCTCATGCATACAAGAAAAAACATGCACAAAAGTTATGAACCACAATTTGTTTCAAAATGGAGCAGGCATGCCACAATGTGGCATCAGGTCCCAAAGCTTTCCAGCAACTAATATCACAACATGCGTGGTATCACGAGTCATACTAACGGCAGCATTTAGGGCCAGTGAGCGAACTATTGGGGCATAATTTAGGCATGTCACAATGTGGCATCAGGTCCCAAAGCTTTGCAGCAACTAATATCGCAACATGTATTGTATCATGAGTCATACTAACAATGGTATTTAGGGCCAGTGAGCGAACTATTGGCGCATAATTTGTCTCGTTTCAGATTTACTCCCATTTTGCATATACCATAGATTGCCAATATAAAGATTAAAACAAAGGCATATCCAGGGACATGTTTCTGTAAGAATCTTTCTACATACATATTTAACAGCAACTGACAACCTTAGTGTGTCAAAAGACTCCATTTGGAACTACAATAAGAAAACCTACAATGGGTAGACAATGATTAATGCTGCCGTAAGGCTCATTAATGGTCGAACAGTAAAATAACTGGGAATAAAATAAATAAATTCTCTGATGTGAACCATCAGACACTCCCCTTAGAATTATATGACCAAAAGGCGAAATAGATAACCAAAACCACCTCAATTCTCTTCCTTTCACTCTTTTTACTCGGAATATAAGCGATGCATCAAAGGATTCTATCGTCTAATAAAAAAAAGAGGATATGAATAGTCGTAACAAAGAAGGATAGAAATGTCATGACAAAAACTAAAGACATACATTTGTCAAATTCAGCATTTGATGCACAGGCTTCAACATATTCTATGCTGTGTTCGAGGCACCAATCCAAGTAGGACCTCTTAATATCCAATGATGAATCACCATCCCCTAACAGGCTGCTTCCCTCTGTTTCAGAAATTCCAGAAGCCAATTCTGTATAGGGGCTACCAGAGGAGTCTGCACTTTTCAACAGGCGCCGTCTGTATTCAACATGAGCCAAATGACCAGGAAGAAGGTCCACCTTGTTGCCAATGCATAACAGAATCTCAAATTTAAGGATGTCAGTGCGGGAGACAAAATCTTTAAGCGCAACAAAAGATGAGAGCTGCAGATGGTAGCAGAAGAGAAGTCATCAGATTTCTGAAGTAGAGTCTATAATCTTGTGGATCAGAAAAGCTTTTATAAAGTAGGAAAGGAAATAAACAGGGAAAGAGAGTCAGGCTTACATCACTAACGTCAAAGACCATCACCAATGCAACAACCTGATCAGATGCTGGCAGAGCTCCAACAGAGAAGTCCTCATGAAGATGGGCCATCCAAACAGAAGTATCAGCATTATAATACTTGGTCTTGATTGTCCACCTGGTCAACAACTCAATGATGCATGATCATAAGATAGAAAGGAAGTTCTAGATACTAGACCATTTTTTGTCACAATATAACTAATGTAAGAGGAGGGTATACTTTGTCAACTTACGGATAGGTTAAGATGTTAGAAGACGACTCGAAGGCATCTTCAGAATCTACAGAAAGTAGTCCTGCATGCCAAAAAATTGAAGTTTATCAGGTTTTGTAAAGTATCAATTCACATCCATGAATTAGGTCATTAACCCATTATACTTTATTTGAAACATAATACAGATACAGCGGACTTAGTCAATGTAGCCGAGCCAAATAACAGCATTCTTGATGCAATACTTGATGAATGCCAAAATTCTTCAGTATTCACAACCAAGAAAGACATGAGATACTAAATTAGGATTTACACATGATCCATTTTAATTCACATGGTGTTGAGATAAATCAAAAGAACTAAAGAAAAATAGTTCCAGGAAAACCCACAGGAACTTGACCAAAAAAACTGTACAAAGTAGACTCTACTAACAGGACTAGTTATAAAAACAAATGTAACATGTTTCTCTGATGAAGGTAGAGGCACCTGGTATCTGTTGTTTCGAGAATACAATTCAAATAAAACTCAGATAACTTATTAAAGAGACATTATTAGATCTGAAGTCTCCAACAAATTATATGGGAACTTGGAAAGAACCTTCTCCGAGGAGCAAATTTGTCGGACCTCAAACATGTCTTGTATGATAAAGACAAAAAGTAGGAAATGTTTCATTTCCTTTTTTCCTTTCTGTCGACCCAGGCCAAGGAGTGATGGGAGACTGGAGACTTACAGTTGATTGTGATAATGTTTCATTAAATGTCAGGATTACAACTGATTATTATCTAGATATCCAAAAAGACTCTTGAATACCAGGATTCGTTCTACTACAGCTGCTAACTCTAAAATGTTTTATTCATTCTCCTAATTCACATACATATATTACATGGACTCCAGTGTGCGTCTTATGTACACATCTGACACTGGTATTATAAATTATTGGCAGAACTTAGTATTATTCAAGAATTTATGCTAAGAGAGTGTTTGGCTAAGCTTATAAGTTGGCCAAACTAGCTTATAAGCTTTTTTTACCTTATCTACATGTTTGGTAGACATCAAAAGTATTTATAAGCCTAAAGCCATAAGTTGGCCACAGTCTAACCCATGATTTTCTAGCTTATAAAAACTTTTGATTTGACCAAATCTTTTATGACTTGATCAAAACCTTTTTGCAATCTCCAAAATACTCCTTCTAAAAACATAAATTATAACTCTCTCTCTATTTTGTTTCTACCATTCGTCCATGTTATGCAAAGATACTATTAGATTTTGTTTTTTAAATAGCTTTAAGGATATCTCAGCAATTTTGACACAAAGGTGCTTATTAACACCTTTTTGCTAAACACACTAACGGCTTATCATCAACTTCAACACCTCTTTGTAAACACAAGACCTGATTATTTGTAAAATCAGTTTCAGCAAAAAAAAAGTATTTTCAGCAATTGATGCTCGTCAGCTAACCCAAATAAGCTTCAAATCTTTCTTAGCAATTTCACATAACATGTAGCATTCAAGAATATTGTTCTTCTACTAGTGGATCAGTATTTCACCTTTTGATTAATATCTCTCAAATATTTTCATCCGAAAAGTTGTAGAAATAGATCCATTTTCGAAGAAATATAAGCACTATACATAAGCTAGGTAATTCTTGAAAGACTTAAATTAAATAGTTGTAATGAATAAGTTCATGAATTTAGAAAATCGAGATGTATTTTCCAAACCAAGAGTAAATGAAACCAAGAGTAAATGAAGGTAGATGCAGTTCAACCCAGAAGATCAAGAGCTTCTGCATTTCCCTTCTTTATTTTTGGTATAAAGAAGGGTTAGTTGACGGTGTTAAATCATTACTAGATTGTATAGCCTCTTTTGTTAGAGTTTGTATCTGTAGATATGACATACCAGGCCTTTTTTAGGGTGCTGACAAATATAACATGTTACCAATTTCAAAAAAATATTTAGTAAATGAAACTTACAGATCTTTTCAAATTCATTCACTTCGGAAGACAAAGAGTTTTTTATCAAATACAATGTTTCAATTTCATCGAAACACTTATTCCAACAACTCAAAATAAAACAACCCTCTGTTACCTTCAAATTGGTTGGTATTCAGCTTCTATTTAGCACCTCTTACCCCCTCAACCTTATGGACAGACAGAAAGGTTCAACAAATGCACTCAAACTTACTTGATCACGTGCATAACTTATAATAGGCCTACTCAGTGGAAAAAGTAGCTCAGTTAGGCTGAATGGTGGTATAATACCAACTACCTTGCAGCCTCAGGACATGATTACTCTATTTGAAGCTCTGTAGGTTTACCCTCCTCCTCAGTTATCTGTTAGTCCTGATCTTGATTCTACAATCCAACCAGCTGAAGATTGGACAGACGCAACAGCTACTTAGGTCTTAGGCTCAGGAGAGAATGAAATACTATGCTGATAATAACAGGTAGAGAGAATTCCAAGTTGGAGATCTAGTTTTCTCAAACTACAACTACACAGACGTCAGGGACACTCATAACTCAGTAACAAATTTTGTGGTCCCTACAAGGTGTTCGAAAGGATCAAAGATTGCCTACAAGCTGGAAGTACTAGCCAATTCCAAGAACGCATCCAACATTTCATGTATCCTTATTTGAAGAAGGTGGTCAACTGAGTTGGAGAAGATTCCAGCTCTTAGTTAAGCCATTAACTATATTGACGAAACAGCTAGTTAAGAGGTGCAATGCTGCTGCTGCTGTGAACATCTTGATACAAGGATCTAACTTGCCTCCGAGTAAGGCTACATGGTAAGATTTTGATCATGCTATAACTACATTTCCAGAAATGTGTATGATCCAGATTAAGAGCTGATGGAGGGCTAAGATCCAAATGTGGTTAATACATAACCAATGGATTCTAAGAAGAAACTAATGAAATTGGTATTTCCTTCTTCACGTGTTCCTTCCTTCTTCTCCTCCTCGCTTCTATTCTCTCAATCCTTCTTTCTTCTACTTTGCAGGTTATGAGGTCGACAATAGTGGTTTCTATTCTGCAGTAATTACTTTGTCATTATCTGCTTCCAATTTTAATTTTGATTTGATTAGGTGATAGACACCCCAAAAAATTGTCCCAATTTTCATTTCCTTAGACTCTTACAAGAAATTTGAACTTCACCCAAATGGTTACTACCCCAATTAAACATACAATACAACAGGATTCATATAAAATTCTCCCAATCTCCATTTACTTGGACAGTTCAACAAAGTCGAACTCAACCCAAATTTGGTTTACCCCAATCAAACACAAATACAACAGGCCCCACTACTGGGATTACACTTGGTATATTGTTGTTGTTGTTGTACAACAGAATTGTTATATATATTACAAATTTATGCATCAAGTGACATCTCAATGCCAAATTAGTTGGGTCACCCACATGAATCGTCAGAATCCATCCCGTTAATTCTGATTTTGCATTTCATTCTATACATCTAATAGCAGCAAAGGAAACATGGGGTTATCATTTTTTCCTTCCAATTACCAATTTCCATTTCCTTATACTGTTCAACAAAGTTGAACTCGACCCAAAATTGGATTACCCAAAATTCATACAAATTTATGCGTCAATAGATGTCTGAATGCCAAATCAGTTGGACCACCCACATGAATCATCAGTATCCACTCCGCTTATACTGAGCTGCGTTTCATTCTATACAACTACTAGAAGCAAAGGAAATATGGGGTTATTATTTTCCCCTACTAAATAATGCCCAGTTTCCATTTCCTTAGACTATTACACAACAAAACTGAGCTCGACCCAGATTGGAACTACTCCAATTGAACACAAATACAACATGACCCATATGAAATTGTCCCAATTAAACACAAATACAGCAGGATTCGTATAAAATTATCTCAATTTCCATTTCCTTAGGCTATTAAACAAAGTTGAACTCGACCCAAATTGGGATTACCCCAATCAAACACAAGTACACCAGGAGAAAAAAGAGATCTATATGAATCAGTATAATAAAGAGAGGAGATAGAACTTACGGGAGAGAAGGGTACGTTTGCCGACGTTGGGAGATCCAAGAATGAGAATTCCTGGCTTCTTCTCTAGCGATTTGCTGTTAAACGTCGGAGAATCCTGCTGTTGATCCATTTGCTTCCCTCCTGACGAAATATACGGAGAATTTTTGAAAAATAATGTAATTTTGGCAATTTAGCTTGAAATAATGGTAAAGTGTGACTTATAAATTATGAATTTTTAGTCACGAAAATGGTCGTTTGAGTCAAAATAGATTGTAACATTTAATGGTGTATATGAGTTAATTTGATTTTGACTTTTATTTGAGTCATAACGAGACTAATGTGTATTACTCTTTTTTGAGGAAATGATATAATCAATAATTAAGATGCATTTTTTATCATATTAATATAACAAAAAATGTAATTTATTTTTCATATAATTTTTAAAATATTAAACTAATTTATTCTAATTTTGAATATTAATTAGATCAACTTTTGAGAAGTGAAATATGACAGAGTATTTTGATACGAAAGAGTTTAACATATTTTAAGTCATCAATTTGTCTATGTATTGATGCTCGAGAATATTTGCAAAAAAAAAAAATCAAAATTTTAGTCAAAAGTATCAAATGAAAATAACTTATCATGCATTCAAGTGCTCAATTAGAATATATCATAATTGGAACATCTAGATAAGATATGTGATTCCTTTAACTGACTGAGGATATGATATCAGATAGAAGATAGGTAGAAAGTTGAGTGTCGTCGCACTATACATATTGAAGTGGCAAGGTGCCTCCTAATTAGTAATATTACTTAGTGATCACATAACTTCATTCTTCGGTGTTTATTATTAGATGTTTGTGCATTTGCTTTGTTTCATGTTGACCTTGCTTTGAATTTTCTTTTGTTTTCTTCTTTTTAATTAAGAATACATTGAAAATAACTTCATACCTCGCAAAGACAGATAAAGGTAAAATCTGCATACATTCTTACCCTAAAAAAACGGACCGAGATAAAATCTCCATACATTCTTAATCCTATCTTAACCCAATTTCAACTTTCAACTTCAAATACTCATTTTTCCAACTTTAACCAAATATTGTGCAAACCTCCTACTTAGATTATGATGAAAGGAGAATAAGCAAGTGTATCAACAAAATGTTCAAAAAATTAACATAAGAAATGAATTCATGACCAAAATCTTGTCAACTGATTACTTAACTTCCTTCTGGGAAATCACCAACAGTTCTATAGATCTAGCATGGATTGCGTCGAATAACGAAAATACATCTGGATGCATTGTATAGACTTCATATAGGGAAAGAAAACTGTAAGTTTCAAATATCTAGTGCAGTTATTCTTTTGCAGGTTTCTTAGCTCCAACGGCAAAGAATTCTGTAATGACTTCAAGGGGCATGCCTTTTGTTTCAGGAACCTTCAAGAAAACGAATACCCAAGCCACGGCACAGACAACAGCATAGATAGCAAAGACGCCTCCAAGTCCAATGGAGGCAAGCATAACGGGGAGTGAGTAGGTGACAATGATGTCTCCGATCCAAAAAGTAAGAGCACATATAGCAATGCAGATTCCACGAACGCTGGTGGGAAATATCTCAGAGCAGAGGATATTTGGGATAGGACCAAAGCCCATAACAAAGGTGCAGAAGTATACCACAACACTAATGGTGGAGATCACAGCATGCATGACCTCACCCATGTTAATAACATTGCCAAGGACTAGTACAACTAGTGACGCCAACAAGACGGGCAAAGTAGCCAGCAAAAGCCACCTGGAGAAGAAACAGACAGTAAAACTTATCTTAGACAGAAAATCGAAAAAGTCGAAAATGCATGCTTCTGAAAGATTTGGATACTTTCATATATGCAGTTCATTCAACTTCAACATTGTCAAAGTCCAAGAAATAATTGAACAAAAGCAGTGATCAATAAGTTTATCGTGAAGTGTCCCTAACTCAACCCCAAAAGCTAGCTCCTCCAGATTGATTTAGTGACAAAAACTGATCTACTTGGGAGGTAACTATGGTGTAAGATGAGTAAAGATCCAACAAGGGTTGATAATGTTATCATTTTCGAAGCTTCATAAATTATACATTTAATAGAATCACGAATACCTTCTGCCAGCAAAGTCCATTAGTCTCATTGCAACACCAATGGTGGGAAGCATTAACAAAGTTGTGACAGCACTTATGAGGAAAGACGCTGACTCAGAACCAA
>JAABOM020000075.1:4624663-4646873 GCA_011800125.2 Solanum clarkiae | reverse complement strand
CATTCCGTTAAGATAAGCAAACCAATATTTCAACAAAAGTGAGTAAATTTCAAAGATATATATATATATATAAATAGTATATTAGAAAATGGAACAAGCTAAGCTTTGAAAATTAGGGATTGTTTAATTACACTAGCAGCTTATAATTAAAGGCTACTAGTCTTATTTATGATTGAAGGTTATTTGTAATTAATTTTTTAGATAATAAATAAATAAAATAAAGAAAATTAATCTATTTTTTAGACGAGTCCCCTCTACTAGGCAATAAAAGTCGTTTAAAAACAAGCCTTTTAGCCGACTTTTTAAATATTGAATATACACATATAACAAATTATAAATGCAAAATTCATAAATTTCATTTCTTGAATTCACTTCTAAAATTAGTTTGGCCGCTATTAATGGGATTTTTGGGGGGGAAAGAACACTTGTACATCGAAAAAGAAAAATCATTTACAAGCGGTTATCCCTTTATTTTTCATAATCCCCCTTCTGCTCCACCCTCTACCCCTGATTTTTAAGTACTCGCGCTTTTGATGACATCAGAGTATATATATATATATATATAATCTCATGATATCAAAAAGCAATTCAATAGTGTTTTGACTGAAACACTATTTCTTCCTCTTATATTCAAGCAATAATTTATTAGAGTTTGAGTCTTCCTCCTTGATACCATCAGAGTATATACTCTGATAGTGTCAAGAATGAAGAAAAAGTAGTTCAGTGAAAACACTATCCATTTACTACTTAATACCATCAAAATATATATGTACTTTGATGACATCAAAGAGGAACAAGCAATGTTTCATTTAAAAGACTGCTTGATGTCATAAGAGTATATAGATGCTATCATATATATATATATATATATATATATACACACACACACACTCCAGGAAAATAGTTTGGGTCGAGGGTACAATCATGATAAATATATTGAATTGAATGCGATTTGGATAAATACTTTGTCTAATAGGTCCAATTGGTATAGTTTTTTTTTTTTTTCTGATTTCGATATTCACTTAGGCCCTATTAAGTTAATATTTCACATTCAGGACCCATGTTTGATAAAGACGCTTCTGAATAAATTTTTTTACATTTTTAACGACTCAAACTTGAGACATCTGATAAGAATTTAGAAATTCACTATCCTACCATACCTCATGTTAATATTTTTTTAATAACTATTATTAAACTGAAAGTTGCAAATAGTCCATTCTTGACTAACTTGGGGGTTGGGGTGGGGTGGGTGGGTGGGTGGGGGGTCTAGGAAGAGAGGGAGAAAGTGATTCCCAAATAATAATTTCAATTATGTACAACTTAAGAGAGTCAATGCGTGACTACACATTTTCTTCATTTTTGGCTGCCTCTATATGTTATAATATGATATATTTATAACAATCTCCATATTAATGTCCATTTTCCCATCCCAATATTTAGGAATCAACTTAACTAAATAAAGTATACCAAACCTTTTAAGTTTTCTATATATAAATATTTAATTTTCACTCTATTCATGTGAGTTCATTCTGAATTTCAGGATGTCAAATACAAAACTTAAATAATATCGAGCAATTAAAATAAACTGAATTAATAAATGAATCAAGCTAAAATCAATCCAAAACTTACTTATACTAAGTGGGCTAGTTGTGTCATAATTTTTTTTAATACATGTGCTAAAATTGATACTCATTAATTATGCTATCCAAAAAAAGATGTAAAAATTATGCCATTTATGTCATTAAACCCTATTTAATACTCTTTTTGTCCCATTTTAAATAAATTTATGAGATAATGTATACATATTAAGAAAAATTTGCATCATACTTTTCACTATTATCCTTTATAAAATCATAAAATATATAGTGTAATCTATTTCCTAGAAAATATAAAAGTTCAATAAATAAAAAGATAAATATGAAAAAAGTTTAAAACATTCATCTTGAACAATTCAAATATTCTGAACATTAAAAAAACTTTAAAAATTTAATTAATTTGAGACGGAAGGAATATATAATACAATGTTAAAATCTCAAAAATATGATAGAAACATTTGCCAATGCTATATAAAATCTCAAAAAATTATTTATATTATTCATATAAAATTTGATATTTATATCAATATTATATTCTATAAGTGAAATTTCAAGAAAAAATATACGTAGAATTTATTTTTATCGCTGCAGGATTGAGAGTTTTTGGGGATAATAGATGATTTTTTTTATCATAAGAATATAGATCTAATTACTTATGATTTATCCAAAAAAATCTTTTTTTTTTTTTTTGGCAAAAGACAATTTATTTTTATTTTTTTGCTACTAAAAAAATTAATAAAATTTAAATAGGGGTGACCATGAAAGTCAAGAGCGCCAGCCTAATTTTTCTATAAATACATTTCCGATACACTCGGTTCGTCACCCACAATACTTCTCACCTTCCTCCATTTTCCTCGGTAGATCCCGGCGACCGGAAAAACTTCACGATGGACGTTCGCCGGCGAACCGTAAAATCCCTTTATCCATCTGAAGACATTCCTTCAGGCGAACCTCTCAAACCCCATAAGCAAGATTCCTCTGTTAAAGCTTCAGATGCACTTCCATTACCTTTGTATCTCACAAATGGTTTGTTCTTCACCACGTTTTTCTTCGTCATGTATTTTCTTCTTCACCGATGGCGTGAGAAGATCCGTAATGGAATTCCACTCCACGTGCTTAACTTTTCGGAATTAGTTGCTATGGTTTCTCTGATCGCTTCGATTATTTATTTGTTGGGATTTTTCGGCATTGGGTTTGTTCAGTCTTTCGTTTCTAAGGGAAATAATGATTCTTGGGATGTTGAAGATGAAAATACTGAACGATTTATTGGTAGTACTGTCAACCCACCATCTGTTCAACGAAATGTCCCAATGAAATCTCTACCGGTTGCTGAAAAAACTGTTCAGGTAATCACGCCATCGTCGTCAGAGGACGACGAGGTGATTATTAAATCGGTGGTGGAAGGGAAAATACCGTCGTACACATTGGAATCTAAGTTGGGTGACTGTAAAAGAGCTGCTTTTATTCGTAAAGAGGCGTTACAGAGGAGTACAGGGAAGTCATTAGAAGGGTTACCATTAGAGGGATTTGATTATGAATCAATTCTCGGACAGTGCTGTGAGATGCCAATTGGATATGTTCAATTACCAGTGGGAATAGCTGGACCATTGTTGCTCAACGGGAAAGAGTATTCTGTGCCTATGGCAACCACAGAAGGATGTTTAGTAGCTAGTACTAACAGAGGTTGTAAAGCCATTTATGTTTCCGGTGGCGCTACGAGTGTTTTGTTTAGAGATGGGATGACTAGAGCTCCTGTTGTCAGGTTCAGCAGCGCGAAGAGAGCTGCCGAGCTGAAGTTCTACGTCGAGGATCCATTGAATTTTGAGACTCTATCTGTTGTTTTCAACAAGTGAGTGCCCTTGTTCTTATTCAAGTTTTGTTTTTTAATATGCTTATACTCATTTTACTGCATTCATCTTTCACTATGAAGTTGATAGAATCATAGTAATCCGTTAAATTTGATTTATTTATCACACTAGTTATGAAAAACTATAAATGGTTTATGAAGTAGTAATTGTGATAGAAATATCATCATATCAAAATCCAGGAGTCGAATGGCTTTATAAATTAAAGTGGATTTACTCCCTTTATTTCAGTTTGTTTATCTTGCTTTCCTTTTTAGTTCGTTTAAAAGGAGAACGTTTATTTCCATTTGTGGCAACTCTTTAATTCGAAGGACATTTTGGTACATTCAACATATTTTTAGTTCACGAGATTCAAAAGTTCTCTTTTTTTTTTTTCCCTTAAACTTTGCGTTAGTCAAAAATAGACAAATAAATTGAAACGGAGGGAATAGTATTTTGCTTATGTAGTTGATGAAAGTTACCATGAAAGTGAGCATTTGGAGCATATTTTCTTAATGCGTTTTCATTTTGGCAATCCCTTGATGTTGATGTGTTCAGTGAAATTCCATATTTTGTTTCTTTCTTTTAACAATATCTTTTTCCCTCTCTAGAACTTCCATGGTGGTCTTTATGATTTGATTAGATTTGTCTATTTCCTCAATATCTGTCACTTTCATTAATTTCCTCGGATAAATCTTGATTCTTTTTAGTAATTAGCATGTCATTCAATATTATGTTTACTAGTTGTATAACTTTGTCTTTTATTTGGATGTTACAGATCAAGCAGATTTGCCAGATTACAGAACATTCAATGTGCAATTGCTGGAAAGAATCTATACATGAGGTTTAGCTGTAGCACTGGTGATGCAATGGGAATGAACATGGTTTCAAAAGGTGTACAAAATGTTCTTGATTACCTTCAAAATGAGTACCCTGACATGGACATCATCGGCATATCTGGTACTCCACCTACCTTTTTCTAAAAGAAAATTCTTTTTGATACCCCACGTACTTAACTGCCTTCTTGATTATACTGCTATAAGATATAGGGAAAAGGACCTGATATACCCCTTGCTGTAACTTCATAAATGGGACCGATGCACTATTTGAACAGTGTGCTTTTCAGCTCGAATTATATATGGACAATTGAATGCATACACATTTATGCATAGACATGATCTGGATACACTTATTAACTGGAATTGTCTGAACTATGACAGGGAACTATTGCTCGGACAAGAAACCAGCAGCAGTTAATTGGATTGAGGGGAGAGGAAAGTCAGTAGTTTGTGAGGCAATCATCAAGGAAGAGGTGGTGAAGAAAGTTCTGAAAACTGAGGTTGCTGCTTTAGTTGAGCTTAACATGCTTAAAAACCTCACTGGCTCCGCCATGGCTGGTGCACTTGGTGGCTTCAACGCCCATGCCAGCAATATTGTCTCAGCTGTATATTTAGCCACTGGCCAGGACCCGGCTCAAAATATTGAGAGCTCTCACTGCATCACTATGATGGAGGCTGTAAACGAGGGCAAGGACCTCCATATTTCTGTCACCATGCCTTCAATTGAGGTATGCATTTAACATTAACACTGAAGTTTTAAAACGACTATGCCTGAAATCCCATTTAAGTTACAGTTGTCTATATGAGTCCTCATTGACTGCACTCTACCTACACTGGCTAAAAAGTGTCTCATTGTCGTCGTTGTTATGACTATTAAAAAGTGTTTGTGGAAGCGTGAGGTTGTTTGTCGTACTTATTATGCATATTACTGTGATTTTTCAGGTGGGTACAGTAGGAGGAGGAACTCAACTTGCATCTCAGTCAGCTTGCTTGAACTTATTAGGAGTGAAAGGCGCTAACAGAGAGGCACCAGGGTCAAATGCAAGGCTCTTGGCCACAATAATAGCAGGTTCGGTTCTCGCGGGTGAGCTATCCCTCATGTCAGCTATCTCAGCTGGTCAACTTGTTAAGAGCCACATGAAATACAATAGATCATGCAAAGATGTCACAAAGGAATCCTCCTAATATGCAGAAGAAAGACAGCTAATTTTCCCCCACTTCTAATGTTTCAAAATTGTACAGAGTTTTATTATTACCTTCAAGCAACTTTCTTGAAATAAAGGAATAATAGTTTCATGTTATTAGAGACAAGGCTGATCTGTAATCAATTTTTTATTTTTTTTTATTTGAAAAAAAATGGGGAGAAGGTAGTTGGTAACATCAATGTCTTTTGTATTATCTTTTGTTTATTTGTTAATAAATAATATTCCAATAATTAGTTTGTAATTAAGGGCCAAAATGGCATCTCAAGAGTTGTATTGTTTGATCTACACAGGTGTTGTATTTTTTTTTTAACATCCTTTTTTTAGTATATGATATTAAAAAGATATATTTATTCGAATTCATTATGGATATGGCTATAGATGTAACTTTTCAATTGATCTATTATAGCATCTATAATTTGCTAATAATTACAATATGCACTAAAATCTTTGTAGGATGAGGACTTAATTAACACCCTACTATGTAACACTCAAATTTAATATATAGAGAGAGAGTAGATGTGTAATCTTTTGAGTTTTTTCTTCGTGTGTTTATTTTTTTATATTCTCTTAACGAATATTCTTATTTTGGTATTGTGTATATAGAATATAGTATTTTATCTTTAACGAAGTTTACATATACCAAAAAAGATTTAACACCTTCATTCACCATATAATTTCAAATTCACTTTTGTGACTCTACTTAGTATGTGTTAATTATTTGTGGTGTGGTGAGAGAACTGTTTCGCCTTTAATCAAAGATCTCATGTTCGAGTTTTGGATATGGAGAAAATTTTGTTCGGAGTGTCACCCCTAAATAGCTCGATATATGCAAATTTTAAAAGATAAACAAAGAGTTAATGATTAAAAATATATTTTGTGCGAGTTTCAAAGAAATTCAGATGAAATAATACTTCGTTTTTTATTTTTTCTATTTGGACTATAAGTCACTCATTTGGTAGACATGCATTCAATTCAAAACTAATTGGTCCCCAACTACATTTTATGACCCATCTTTTGTCATATATTGAAATATTAAATTCCCTTATATCACAAAGTTACGTAATTTTTAAATATATAAATTTTATTTTAAAAAAATTTAAAATTTTATATCAATCCAAATTTGCAGGAAAATTTAAAAAAAAAAAGTCAAATTCTTGAAAATCCGAAAAAATTGATATAAAAATAAATTAATTTTGTTTAAAGAAATTTTAAAATTCCATCAATTCAAATTTGTAGCGAATGAAAAAAAAAAAGATGGACTCTCAAAATCTAAAAAAATTGAAATAAAAAAGAAATTGGATAAGATCCATCGAAGTGGTTAGCTTAACCAGATGTATATCCCTCTATAATAAATCGGACCCACATGAGTCCATTTGTAGTGTCAGTGGACCAGACCTATTACCAAACACATCTAATTAAGCTAACCTTACCCAATTTCAATTTTTTCCACATTTCAAAAGTGAACTTTTTTCTTCGATGATTTTTCAAAAAAGAACAAATACTTAAAACATAACAAAGTAAAAAATAATTATAATTTGCTAAAATTACAACTCATAACTACATATTATAGGAGAAAGACGAGCAAACGAGATCGAGAGAGGGAGGAGAGAGACAAATAAGAGAAGACATAGAGTGGAAAGACACAAATTATATATGTATATCTATCAAATGATTGTATATGTATACATGATATACATATATATATTTGTATATCTCTTAAGCAAGATTGGGAGAGGAAGGAGAGAAACAAGCGAGAGAGGCAAAAAATGGAAAAAGACAAATTGTATATGTATATGTATATCTATTTGATATATATGCAATTGATGTACATATGTATTTGTATATCTAGCGAGAGATGAAAGTTAGGCATTTGTTTTGTAATTGTACACATTTTTGAAGCTCTTATATGTAGAGCACCGGAGTTTTTTGCAACAAATATTATATTTGAAGTCATATTTCAAAAGTATAATGTGCTCAATATCTTAGAAATTTTAGATTCGTTTCTAAAGATATCAAACCCCTTTCCAAAGAGGGCTCACTTCTTAATTCATGGATGTTCTTCACTTTTAAGTCATTCAAAATTAACTAAACACCATCTCACCTTGATTACAAAATTTCATTTCTTCAAAGCATGAAAGACTAATCACATTATAGAATTGCAATAAAGCAAATGCCTTATAACTATTGTTTCCATCAAATTCATCCAAACCTTGAGGAAATAGGGATACTCCTATGGCTTGTAAATCGTTGCAAAAAAGTTTCTTCTCGTCGATAATTCAAGATAACAATAATTTATTGGAACAGATACGGGAATTTGAGTAAATACCAATTCTGTTGTGGCAAGGACGCCATGCTATCAATCACTCTTTCCTTCTTGGGCACCAATTTCTTGCAAATAGTGCTCTGCATCCAAGGCTGCCATGCATCCTGCAAAACAAGTTTTTTCAAGGAAATCACTTTCTAAATTTGCCAGTGCACCAAAATAATCACCCAGAAAAAATTATGTATCCTGAAACCAATCTTAAGATGATTCCAGAAAGGATACTAATTCTATTAGAATTGCAAACGAATATCAATAGACCATATATGATCTCACGAGCACTGATATTGTCACAAACTACTCTCTTCAAAAGCATGTGTCAAAAGTAATGGCTAATACAGGGAGTTGTCTAAACTCTAATTTTATGATGAGACAAATCTGACTTAAATCCAGCTCGAGATTAGTAAGATAATGGAGATTCAAGTGGAAAATATTCATACATTCTCCACCAGATCAGAATAGTAAAGCGACTCATTGTGTCATAAAGAACAACAGCCATCTATGAAGCCCGTAGCATATAGAATGTTATCGGTTCAAGATTTGGTTAACATAGGACTCTTTACAGGATCAATACTGATTAATAGTTTTGGAAGTCGGGGGTTGGCACTGAAAGGTGTCAACAAAACAAATGCACTGCTTGACATTAATTGACTTACAGAAACCTCCTATAAGTAGAATGATATCAGAAGATCATAGAATCAAATGGTTGGTACAGGAGTTTGACGACAATCCTTAGACAAATAGGAAGTCACAATTTAATTATCAGAAAGTGCAGAACTGTGTTAGCAAAGATGTAAAACCAATTTATTTTAACATTTGAGCGTATAATATTGGACTAGAAGAAATGATTAAAGCTTCCTCTTTAGATGGGAAGAAAATTTTATTTTCCATGGGCAACTATGACAGGAGATTATAGTAGCACTAGCCAAATCAAGAAATCAGGACACAAGAAATAAATTGTTGGAAAAATATATATTAGTCAATCATTATATTGTGGTCCATGCTGGTATTTTTTTAAAAAAAAAAAAAAAGGAAGAAAAGTCCCGTGCACAAAGCATCATACATCATGGTCCGGAAGGTATGCACTCCAAGGATTGTGACGAATTGTAGGCAGCTTATCCCGATACAATCACCATTGGTCGCTTCCATGGGTCGAACCCCTGACCGACGGGTCATATGGAGGCAACTTACCACAGTCCATGATACTATATTGAAAAATTGGCAATCAGCTTCCTATCAAATACTTTCACCTCCAGAAACTCTAAAGCTCTAGGGAAATGCAACAATTTTCTGGATAAGTATTGCTTATAGATATCAATGTACTACACTAATTCCTTGATTGAAAAATAGTTTACCTATCTCAGGAAATTGCTTTCTGCTCAAGCAATCCCTACAAGACACCATCACAATGGACTACAGAAATATCTTTTTGATTAATATCAAAGGCTACAAATTTATTGGTTAATAAGGATTGTTTCTCCATTTCTCTTTAATTGGAGATGATTTTTCACTAATTGTCCAGCAAAATCTTGGACAAAAGCTAAACCATAATCAAGTGATCTTGCAATCAGAAAAGAACTCTTCTACAACGACTTCCCGAGAACATACTATTCCTTGTTAAAAAAGCATAAAGGAAGTTGCTGGTTATACTAGGAGCAGCACGATGCTTCACTTCCTCTTAATCAATTTCCATATGTATTCATTATGTATTTCTGGTTAGTGACCTTTCTTCTCATTCTCTCTTAAATAGCATTTAGGAGTTTCATTTACTAAGCTATAAACAGGTAGATCTTTCCCCCAGTCAACATTTTGAACTGCACACTGTCTTTTGTTAAATAGACCTAGCTCTGTTTATTACATTTTTGATGTCTCCTGGAAGTCAGTATTGACACATCAACACTACTAATTAAATAGCTTTTGAGAATTTCCTTTTTTCAAACTTCGATAACCTAACCCTCATTCGATAGAGCCAACCAACCCTCCCTAAAAAGTACAGATAGGGGATCCAATTAACAAAAAGGCGGGCTATTACTGCTGTAGCTGCCTGAGGAATGCTTTCTTAATATGATCGAAGGTGCTTCCTAATTCTCAGCACCTATCAAGGTCATGTATCTTAATTCTTGCACACTTTTATCAAAACATTTGGATGCTTTACTTCGAGCTCAGAAAATAAAGGGTAAAACTGCTAACGATGGTTCATTATTTTGTTAGAAGGACATAATATTATTCAATCCTTAACAGTTAATTAACTGTAGAAAATTCATCAAACTGGAATCACTAAAATAAAACAAAACAATAATTTAACTTCAAAAAATTGGAATTTGGATTATTTTTATCACTGTCACAACAATGTATGTGCAAATAGCCAAAGATTCAGACTGGCTTTGATTGAGGCTTAATGTTCTTGTTGAAAAAGGGATTCAGTACTGTTTCATTTGGCGGAATCAAAATGTGAAGTAAACATACAAAAAAGCCAAAGGACGTTAAACATCTATGTTATATGCATAAAAAAATTATCTATAAATAGTACTATAATTTTCCGAAGGGAACCTAGCTCCGCCCCTGAATGCCATTCACCAAACACAGTCAATAGAGAAGCTGTAGCTATGCTCAATGAAACATATTAACAAAGAGCAAACAGCAAAGTAAATTTGGATCACTACCTGAACCAGCAGCAGTAATGGCTTGCCGATACTTCTTATCTTGCACATCACCAGCAGCAAATACACCTCTTACGCTAGTCTTTGTAGTCCCTGGAACGGTAGCAATGTACCTCTCACCATCCAGCTGCAGTTGCCCATCCAAAAATTTGGTTGCAGGTTCATGCCCTATGGCGAAAAACAAACCCGAAACCTCCAAATCTGATACCTTTCCAGTAACCACATTTTCCACCTTTAATCCACCCAAAGTCTTCTCTCCATATGCCTCCACCACTGCAGAATTCCAAATCACCTCTATCTTAGGGTTACTCAATGCCCTATTTCGCATAATCTTTGAAGCCCTAAATTCATCTCTTCTATGAATTATATATACTTTTGAACCATATTTCGTCAAAAATGTAGCTTCTTCCATTGCTGAATCTCCACCACCGATCACAGCCAAAGGCTTGTTACGGAAGATCGGAGCTGCGCCATCACACACAGCACAAGCCGAGATCCCGCGATTCCAGAAGCCATTAGCGCCGTCACCGGATCCAGGGAATTCAAGCCGCTTAGCAACAGCACCAGTAGCGACAATAACAGTGTCTGCTAGTACTTTCCTTTCATCGGACATAACCTTGAAAGGAGTAGAAGAGAAATCAACGTTATTTACAGTTTCAGTGTAGATCTGTGTACCGAATCGAACAGATTGAGCACGGCACCGATCCATGAGTTCACCACCGCCGAGTCCTTCCGGAAAACCCGGGAAGTTCTCCACCTCGGAGGTAGTCGTGAGTTGTCCACCTGGCGCGATATCATTGGCCATCCATCCTTCAAACAGGATCGGCTTCAGCTCCGCGCGTGCTGCGTAAATGGCGGCAGTGTGAGCCGCCGGTCCACTTCCGATGATGCAAACCTTGGTCTTCTGTATGTCCGCCATAGAGAGTGTATCAGCGACACGGTGGTTGTGATTGGTGGTTGACGTCGGCTGCGACGGCGACGGCGAACGGCGGAGAGTTTATATTGTTTGTGGATTTTCTGGATTGGATCTTTATGAAAATGTGGCCAATAGTTACGGGTCAGTAATGGGCCGAATTTTGGCGGGTTCGGTTCTTCACATTTTCTATTATTGGCGCCAAATTTAAACCGCTGTTTAAAAATGAAACCAAATACGTAGTACTTTTTTTCTATTCAAATTAAAAAAAAGCAGGTTTCAACCCTATTCAAAATCGAATCGAAATTAATATTTTAAATAAAAGTAAATTATTGTATCAATTTATGGTTAATCTCATGTCCATAGTTTATTTGGTTTGTCTTTTTATTTCTAAGTGATTTTTAATAATTTATTCGTGTCGAATCATAATGGTTAACTCAATAATCAAACTAATAATGATCAATAATCAATAAGTCAATATTTTAATAATCTTATAATAATTTAATATGTCTATAGATCAATAATCAATACATCAAATTGATAAATTATTCTATAATAATTTGGCATGTCTACGCACGACATTTTGTTAAATTACTCCTTGATGTGAATACATAGTGTGAAAAGGGCAACTTTTTCCATTTTTCTCCTTATAATAAGAGATTTATAGTCTTTAATTACTCCTACCTTTTGCTTTATAAAATATTTTTTTATCTTTGATACATCTCTTAATAAATTATTATTAAGTTTGTACTAATTTTTCTTTATTTATATCTTAAGATATAATTTTATTTTTTTATTAAATATTTACTATATTAAGGTGTGCGTAGTTGTGAAAAATAATTATTATCAAGAATTTTAAGAAAAAAGTTTGTCTTAAACTTTAAAAATAATCAACAACAACAATATACCCAGTGAAATCGTACAAGTGGGTTTTGGGGAAGATAGAATGTACGTGGACCTTACCACTACCTCAAAGGTAGAGAGGTTATTTCTTAGGAAACCTCGTCTCAAAACCCCATAAGCAAAATAAACTAGATATGGAAAAATCTCTCCCAATACTTTTTTGGTCTACCTTTACTCCTCCGTGTAACTCTCAAATCCAATCTCTCGCACCTCCTAACAGGAGCATCGACACTCCTTCTCTGCCATGTCCAAACCATCGCAGTCTCGCTTCCCTTATTTTATCAGCCGTAGGGGTCATCTCTAGCTTCTTCGAATGGTCTCATTCCTAATCTTATCACTCCTGGTATGACCACACATTCAACTCAACACCCCCATCTCTACGACTTGCATCTTCTGAAATTGCATGATTTAAGAAAAATTAAAAAACAAAGTCGTTAAGGAAGGTGAAGTGATTAGTTTTCATTTATTCCAACATTGACAAATTTGAATTTTCTTGTTAATTTATCACGAGTTCACATTTGCACACTTTATTCAAAGTTTGATTATTAATGATCCGTTACGAGTTAAATATAACTCAATAATTTTAGATTATATAAATTGAAATTTATTTCATATTTATAGATAATATATTTGAATATGATAATCAAAAAATAATAATTTTAAATGCATAATTAGATATTTCAAATTCATCTCTAAATAATGAAATGACATTAGTGTTCATGTATAACTAACTAACTTAATGTCACTATTACTTTTATATTTGATAAATGTCACATCTTAAAGAAATATTCAAGCTTTGATTTAATTCCAACCTAAAGTTTTCTAAAGCATATTTTGATAAGTCAACTACGTTTTAATTAAAGGGCTTAATGATCAAATTCCAATGTTAATTAGTAGGGACACTTTAATTGTTGGTCAAGAATAATACTTTTCTATTTTATGATTTTAAAGATGAACCTAATCAATTTGACTAAAAACTAAAAAGAAAAGTAATAGTAAAATAGAGATGAATATTATAAAAATACGGATTAGGAGATGGATTTTTGATCATATAAGATTAGATAAAATTAAAAAATCATTATATTCAATAACAGATGAGGTAACACATACCGATGATAACATGTGAGAAAGTCGCTTGAGATGGTTTGAATGTGTCATGTGGTCGACCTATTGATGCAACGGTCCAAAAAGTATATCTATGATATGTGAAGATGTTAAAACGGGATGAGATGGGCGAAATCATATTGAATGGAGTTGTTGAATTACATTGAGTGTGAAAAGATTAATTTTCAGACTCTTTATAAAGTTTGGATCAAAATCTGATTTGATGATTATCTCAAAAAATCACAAATTCTTAATAGTAATGGAAACTTATAATAATAATTATTTATATAATTTATATGATATAGAATAACTTAGTTTGACTTGACACAGAGTTTAAGAAAAGAAAGAAGACTTTTCAATTATATAGTCCTAAATCAAAGTTAAGTTAAATGTACAAAATGTTTTTTAATCTTGTAGCCTTAAACATGCCACATAGAAAATTGAAATTAAAATTTTGCCAAAAAAGAAAATGAATCATTCTTTTTGAAATAAATTACAAAGTAAGTCATTCTTTTTTAAATGGATGGATTAATAAATTAAATGAGCTTCAATGAAAGAAATATGCATTCATGAAATGACTCCGACTTATTTGAGATAGAGACATAATTATTATATTAAGTAAATATTCTAATGAAATGATTAAAGATAAAAAGACTTTAATTTCAACAATTGACTAATTAAAGCAAAAGTGATTATCATCATGGAAACATAACTAATGAACTTTCCCAAAGTTTGAAAAATTAGGATGGATCCTTAGTCCAAATATATCAATTTTTCAAACCCCTAAAATGTCCCCAAACAATAATAACATTACCCCAATACCTCAAAGGCTCCTACCCATTGCGAGGTAAGGGGAGGTCGGATGTATGCAGCCTGACCCCTATGTTTAAAAACATAGCGCAACTGTTTCCGGATGACCCATGATGAACGTTGAAAGTTACATTGACTAACTGCTACTTCACAATTAAAAGAAGTGCAGGAAGTTTAAAGAATCATTTTATTTTATTTCATCATACCCAAAGCAAAAAAATAGTGAATCTTTAGCCCCCAAATAATGCAACTTTTAATACCAACTTTTATTGATTTTAGTTATGGTCAAAATAATGGACTTTTATTAGGTGACCACATAATCTTTTGAATCTTCACCTGTACCTACTAAGAAACTTCTCCTCAAAAAATTTATCTGTTATAATAGGTGAATAATTAATTTTATGTATATATAATCTTGTACAAGTGTAAAGATTCCTTTTATATTTAGCAAATTATTTATCAATATTTATCATAAAGATTTATAGACAATTACCATCTTATAAGTAGTTCACTTATATAAATACTTTATTTGTCTCAAATAAGTGTCATTAAGAGTATTCAAGATAAAAATTAATGTTTTTTCAACTATATCACCATATTCTAACTTCTTAATAGTATTTGATTTTCAAAAACATTTATTTAATAAGAATAATTTAATAAATTGTACCTTTATTTTAATGATCCTTAATGAATATGATTTTTGCTAAAACGATACTTATTTTAAAACATAAAAAGTATTTTTTTTAAAAAAAAATTCATTTTAACAATATCTCAATACATGAAGCTTCAATACCAAAACAAATATTAAGAGAAAAAGAAAAACATTATTGCTAGAACACAAGAACAAGCATTGAGGTTCTATTTTAATTATTTTTTCATTCTATGACTGATATTTATATTAAAATTTTACTAATTTAAATTTAAACCACGTAGGGCTTCATTCAGGAAGAAGTATTTTTTATCAAAAAATATTTTCATATTCGAAACTCAATTTCATATCTTCAGTCTTAAAACGATTCGATTGAGATGTCTGATCAAGAGAAAAACAACTTCATCCATTTATCAAAACTTGTCCTATTTTACGTTGTAATTTTGTTCTTTTTTTCCTTTGAAAGGTCCACCAAATTTCCGATTATTCAACAAGAGGAAACACAAGAAAACATCAAGAAAAAAGACAAAACAAAATACACAAAAATGGTTCTATCTCAAATCTTCAATTTTCACCTGAATTTAATCTAAGGTATTATATGATCAAAACAACCCCAAAAATATACAACATTATATATAGGAAATCAAGATAGAAATATACAACAATCTTAATATCTACAAGGAATCAAGATCCAAACTCGCTTAGTCTAATTAATTCAGATTCTCGCAAAGCTTGTTTCTCCTTGCAAACAAAACTCATGTTTTTCAAGATTTCAACTCAAAACCAACCATCTCATCAACCTTCAACCTTTTGAAAATTTCTCTGTTTTTAGAACGAACTCGAGAACTCTGATCAGACTTACCATCTTTTCAACCTTTTAAAAGTTTCTCTATTTCCAGAAGTACTCTGGCTCGAAAGCTCTGATTAGATTTTTGCAACATCTCTCTGATCAATCATTTCGACCTTTTCTACCATTCAAGTTTGATGATTTTCCTCAATTGAAAGAGAATTCCTCTTGATAAAATCCAAACAATCAGCAATAGCTTCAGCATAAAATGAATTTGAACGTGCATAAGACTTTAATTTATAATCATTTCTATTCCCATACATACCATAATCAACTTTTTTCTTCACTAAATTCTTCTTATCACTTTGTTTTCTTCCATTAAAATCCATCTTCAACAAAATTAACAAATTCCCACAAGACAACTTCATTGATTTCTTCAAAATCTTGAAAAAATTCAAGAACTTCACTTGTAATCTTTGAACTGAAAATCTTCTTGAGTTTAGCTTAATTCCTTTGATTCCATAGGACTTTTTTCTTCCAACTGTTACTCTATTGTATCCCATATGACCCATGGTTTTTATTTTTTTTTTATAATTTTTTTTCAAGTGATGAACTGGAGTTTTGATGGAAAATTTTGTTATAAATAAGTGTGGAAATTGAATCAAAAAAGGAAATAATTATAAGTTGGTGAGTGGAAAAGGGAAATAACTTGGAAAATGTGGTGTTTTTTGGAGGAGACTTTCTGATAATTTAATGGTCTAAACGCGGATGGTAAGACTTAGAAAAAGGCTTGGATACATTTCACGGCCCAAAATGGACCGTGAGTAGCATCCACACTTAACTTTCTAAGTGGGCGAATTAATGATACATTCTCACTCTATATTAGTAGTTTAACTTATGAAATACGAAAATAACTAAAAGTTCAACTTATAAAGCAAGAATAACAAAACTAGGAGTGTTCATGGACCGGATTAGTTCAGATTTTTTAAATATCAAACCAAACCATTTATGTCGGGTTTTTAAATATAAGAATCAAACCAAAGAATAAAACTCGAGTTTTTCAACCTCAGATTTTCTCGGTTTTTTTCAGATTTTTTGGATTTTTGGTTTTTTTCTATTACATAATGTTTCCCAAAACCTGAAAGTCATCACATTAAGGACACTAATCTCAAAATACCAAGTCTAAGAATATCAACACCAAAATAAATGAATAAAATAGTTTAATTCCGAAAGCTAAGGCATTATGTCATAACTGATAGAATCCAACACGAGCTAGAAGATTAGCTTACCCTGAAATCAGATATACCGACAACCGCTAGAGCTGAGGGTGAGTCAAAGTCGATGGAACATTCGCTGCACTCCACAAAAGTAAAATAAAGAAAAATACAAGTAGGAGTCGGTACGAACCACATGTATTGAGTATGTATCATCGGTCAACTTAAAATAGAAATCAATATGCATAAAATAATAGTAGAAAATCGACCATAACACTTAATAGGTAGCAACAACAAGAACAAGTACACAATCGGTCAACAATATAAATGATACACATGAGGACTCAGGCCTCCAAATCACACTTCTTTTGGGAGATAGGTTCTTTGGAATTGAGTATATTAAATTATTTTAACATGTTTTCCTTTATTATTATCGTGTCGGAATGTGATACGCAATCCAATGTGTGTGTGTGTATATATATATATATATATGTTTGTGTGTGTATGTGTGTGTGTTGCCCATCATACGGCTAACCAACTTCACTTCTTTATCAGTACTTCTCACTTCATTACCAATGTTTCACCAACCCTTCTTTATTCAAGGCATCACTTTGAGAGATCAAGTTCAAAATTATGGGTTTCATGGTCTTGGGATTGTAGATCAATCACAACAATATATCGGTCAACCAAACCACAACAATTAAGTGTGTAACAAATATCACAGGTTTACTCAATGACTATCAATCGCTATTAAGAGTCTCTCTATTAGATAGAACAAATCATAACCTACCTCAGCCGAAGAACCAAAGTCAAGCAAGCTACCTCACCACCTTTTTTCCTTTCTTCAATACCTCCAAACGTTTCAAATCTAGCAAATATGTAATATTCATAAGAATACGAACCCAAAGATACCCATAATGTTATATGTCTAGTCCAGTTAAACTCGAAACTCACACATTCTATAATTAAAAATAAAATTCCTAAAAATTTCAAGCTTGGAGTTAAGTCTTGATTCCTTCAAACAACATAACTTCGAATCTTAAGACGATAACAAGAATGAGTTTTTACAACTAGAATCAAGAATGCCTAATAAATTTACTAACTACCTACAAATTCTTTAACTTCTTAACAATTTATACTGCTTCATTTTATAATATGACAATAAAGAAAATTATGGAGAGTACACAAAACAATATGTTACTACCACTGTACGTAACCAAGGGAATCAAATTGTTATGGTATTGTTTATTCCTTTTTCACCAAACACACACACACACACCCTTTTCATTATATTGTAAATATATATAAGTCTATATTCTACCATCAAATCTAATAATTTAGTGATAAAAGTAAGGTAAAGTACTTACCTGAAACATAGTGCAGTGGCGATAATGGATGCCCAAACCCTTTGTTCTTCTTCTTTTTATTCTTGTTTCTAACTTATTATGTATTAAAAGTAATAAATTTCACTACTTGTTTTAATTAATATATGATAAATAGTATGGGAAGTTACATAAATTATCACTTAGTTTGCTAATTAAATTTGTTATTAAAATTTATTCTTTACCTAAATAATAAAAATTAATGAATAGTCCAAAAAGTCCCTCTAAAATTCACAAGATTAATATTTTATAGTATATGAAACTCTATACCTCAAAAGGACTTAATGGGTCGTTACAATACACCAACGAGGCTTGTTTCAATTGAACATCTGAATATATAATAAAAATTTTAAATATGCAAATAAAAATTAATTTTAATTGAATATCTGAATATATAATAAAGCATTTGGAGATTCAAATAAATATTTATTTTGATTGAGCATCTGAATATATAATAAAGTGTTTAGACATTCGAATGAGGATATATTTTAATTGAGCATCTAAATATATGATAAAGTGTTTAGATAAATTTTAATTGAGAACCTGAATTTATAATAAAGTAATTAGAAATTTGAATGAAGATTTTTTTTTAAAATTGAGCGTCGGAAATATATAATAAAATGTGTAGAGATTCGAATGATGTTTTAATTGATGAACATATGAATATATAATAAAATATTTAGGAAGTCCAATGAATATTTATTTTAGTTGAGTATCTGAACATATAATATCATGTTATTTGAAATAATTCCAATTTAAATTTTGAAAAAAAAATATTTAAATGTGTTTTCAACTATTTTCATTACCTTGATAAGATAATCTTTTTAAAATTTGTCACCTTTTTATTTGTTCGTGTTTATCTCAATAAGCAGTAAAATTTCAAACTTTTCAATGGAGGTTGATATGTATAGGTAAAAGATATATATTTTTTTTAAAATTTTGAAATGGAAAATGTTTAATAGGAACAATTTGTTCCTATTAATAACCTGAACACATAAAAATATTTTAATTAGATACTTTCGATTTAAATTTTGAAAAGACTTTCTGAGAATTTGAGAATAGTCAAAGAGAGACTATGGGAGACAAAATGATAGAAAAATAGGGAAAGTGTCTATATTTCACAAACCAAAGTGATTGGAGTAGTTGTGGAATTAGATAGATAAGCATAACAAATTAGATTAACAAATTGATAATCACAAATTCTGTCATGCAATAAACTTGATTAACAAACATATTGTTATACTTCTGTCATGCAATATACACAAAGTCAATTAATTAATTAACATGTAAGATTTGATTAATCCTTTTTTTTTTTTTGTTCCTTAAGCCTAAAGTCTCTTAATATTTGTCTAATTAATAGCCTTCCTTTTAATTAAGTGGTGTACTTCTAATTAATTAATTAATTAACATGTAAGCTGACAGCTTATCTAATTAATTAATTGATTCTAAATAATTGCTGTTTAAGCTTGCAATTTGCAAACTTGAATAAAGAAATTCACTTAAAAAAAGATGTTTTGACTAAAATACTCTTAATTATGTTATGATTTTCTTTTCTTTTTTACATTGTTATATACAATATTAAATTTATACATTATATTAGAAATATGTCAATTACAAATTCAAGAGAAAGAAATTAAATGCCTTTTTGATTTTGTGAATTTTTGATTTATTTGGATAAACTTTTAAAGGTAAAACATCAATTATTTTGAATCAGAGTGAGTGTTGTTATTGAAAGACTAATATACCTCAATTACGAGTGATGTTATAATTATTCAAATATTAGTGAGAAATACATATGTAAGTTGTGACCATTGCAATGGTCAAACTGCTTCACGAATTTAATCTGGACTTTAATGCAAGCTTCGAATATCAAATACAATAATTTTTTTAAAAAAAATACCAACAAAAGTTAAAATAATTAAAAAAATCCTTTTAATCAATATTTCTCGAGAGTCCTATAGAATGGAATGTCTTCATAGATAAATTTGAGATGAAATCAATATTTCTCATTATAATAAAGCATACAAATGCATTCGTGTATACACCCACTATACATATATTTATTACTAGCAAAAAAAATAAAAATAAATTTGGACGGTCGTAACAGAATTTTCCACTCAATTAATAATAATTTTTTCAAATTGATTAAGTGAAAGTCCAAATAATATTTATAGCAAATTAAAGATGACTTTTTGGATATATGTTTATAAATTTTCAAGGTTCTCTTAATTTTGTTTAATATTATCAAGTTGTCCTGTATACAATATATATAATTTGCTATAAAAGAGTTGGACTATGAAGGGTGTGTTTGGTATGATGAAGAATATTTTCTAAAAAATACGTTATTTAATTTTTTATTCATTAATAATTAATATATATTATTTTACGATTCTTTATACAATATTTATGTACTGAGACTAGTTTTAAATAAAAATATATTAGTTTTTTCTAAGTCTCACATCATAATTATCAATTGTTTCTTTTCCCAATTAAATTATCATCAATATATAGGTAACTATAGTCCAAGTAAAAAAATCGAACAACTAATTGTTATTGTGTGAGATGAAAAAATAATACTTTAGTTCAGATGTATTTTTGATCATTAACTCAAAAAAATATGTTTTAAGACTAACTTTAAATAGGATCCCAAAATCGACTAATTTATATCAAATATGGTTTCTCTTTGTTCTTGTTTTACATAATATAGTTTATATAAAAAAATCGATTTATACTATAAGGGAAAGGAAAACTTAAAACAATTTTGGTTATGTAGAAAGCCACTTCTAGTTGGGAAAAACTTTGTAGTGATAGTGTTCAAGAGATTAAATTTCTTTAGTTTATTTAGAATTGTGATCTATGATTTATTGGCTCAATTTTGGAGTCCATATCTAATTTTCAAAAAAACATTTTATGATACATTTTTATTTACTCATTAATGCATAAAAAAATAGATTCATTTTATTTACTCATTGACTATTAAACATGTTAAATCGGTCGTTCAATCATTGCAAAGTAATACCATATGTTAAAATATGATAACCATTTCGACAAATTTAAGGGTATATATATATATATATATATATATATATATATATATATATATATATATTTAACTTAAAACAATCAATTATAAGTCAAAAAGATTTTCATATAGCCATTCTCATTAAATTTTGGGATAATTTCAGATATAGATAATAAACTAATTAATTTACAGCAAATATGACCTTCTTTTATTTACATAAAAAATAGCCCAAAACCATGAAAAATATATATGACTATACAATATAACTTGCCAAAAGTCATAGAAAGTATACATTGATTATACAATGTAGGTCACTTATACATGCGCTATACACTGAATATACATTATAATACACTCAAAAACTGAATATAGCTTGACTATACATGTATATACAATGAATGGCTATTTCTTTGGTAAATATTTTGGCCGAAAGGCCATACAATATAATTGTCCCTTAATTTTCTCTAATTAGTGTATCTAGGATTTCAAGAGAATAAGTAGACTATGACGAAAAAATGAATTTCAGATATAAATTTGATCAGTTTGGCTTTAGTAAGTTCTTATATCACTGAATACGTTGAACTTTGAATAAAATATACATACATACATACATATCTATAAATATATCAGCTATTTATATCAAATATAGAATAGGAGTCCCAAAATCGAACACACACACTCAAATATATATATATATATATATATCGTGCATCAACATACAGGATTTTACACTGCAGAACTAAAGGAAAATCGAATAGACTGCTATAATCGTATTGACTGTTTTGATAAAATTGTGTTAATGGTTTGTTTTGTGCATGGAGAGACATGCAATATGCTATAGTTTGTAACGCCAATACAAGAGAAGTAAGATTTCTTCCCCGTCTAGAAGAATATATTTTAACTCAAATTGTCGTTTCTATAACTTTTCAATAGGTTTTGATCCAGGAAAAAAACGAAACACAA